>JAWWMP010000081.1:22099407-22114519 GCA_035047865.1 Dendrocincla tyrannina
AGATATAAAGAGGGGGAGTCGGAAGTCAGGGATCAATCCTTCTTCCGGCAGTGTTGGACGGCAGAGGAGCTCCCTGCCGTCACTCTGCTGGGGGCGTGGGCTGTAGGTGTGGGTCTGCTGATCAGCCACCCGGCTTGGGGGGGAGGTGTCCTGAGATCAGGAACAGCAGTTGTTTTGGTGAGAGGGAAGTGGAAACTTTTTTTCTTTCTCTTTTCTCCTCTGTATATACATGTATATATATGTAAAGAAATATAAACTCTTTTAGTTCTACTGAAGTTTGGTTTTGTGGGTTCCCCCCCCCTTTCTCCTTTTTTCCCCTGTGGCCGGGAGAGGCCGTTGGGGCCTCTGTCCTGGGCCCTTTGGCTCTTGGCATTTGGCCAATTTTGACTGGTCACAGTGGTACAGAATGCTTTCATTTAATCAGATGCATTTGACAGTGATCAAATATAATTTCTATTTCCTGAAAAGCTTTGCTATAGATCTTTCAAAATTATGGCCTCCAAGTCATCTAACAGCAACATTCAACTTCGTGATGGAAAATGAGTGTAATTCCATGTCTCCAGCTCCTAAATCAAACTCAGACTTACCCTATTGCTTGACATTTCTACCATTTCTTACTGTACTACAGGAGTCTCAACATGCACCTTTTAGAATTACAGTTATATGAAACACCATATGATCTCCCCACCCTCTATATCGTATCCACTCAATCCATTTGTTTTCCTTTAAAAGTTTTAACCCACCTTTATTACTTCCATCAGTTGTCAAGAGTGATAATTTGATCAATACAGCTTGCATCTGCTGTGAAGTTGTACTATGTCCGGCCCTTTGCTTCCTCTGAAACTGGTCTTAATCTGTTGGTAAATAGGTTCAGGATATTTTTTTCCACCAGTGACTAATATTAAATTTCTGTACTTAGCTGGATCAGTAGGATTTTCCTTTCCTTGAAACTGGTAGAGATATTGTTATTAGCTGCTTACCTGCAACCTCCTTGTGTTCCCTGACATCCAAGTATCTGTTCTGACTGCTTTGCTGGCACTTGCACCAGCAGTCTTCAATAGCTTGGCCATTACACTTTCTGTTCCTGCAGTTGTCCCACTTCTGACCACTTTGCACTTTTCTTTGTCTGCAAACATAAGTAGAAACAATAATCAATTTAACATAGCTACATGGACCTTTCAAGTCAGTGATGTAAATATATTTTGTGGGGTTTTTTAAAAAAAAGACAAAACAAGGTCAGGATTATTGGACCAAGCCCCAGTTTATCACAGCTGTATGCACAGCTAATATAGCCATATTTATTCTATTTTTTTGAAGTCTGATTTCTTCAAAGTGGTCCCAAAAACAAGTTTCCATCTTCATGGGACAGAAGGATACACCTTCTGAAAATCTTCCCATGTGCATTAACATGCGTTGTTATGCAGCTAGATTTAACATTCTCGGTTGCAGCAGGCAGTTACATGAAGCCTGAAGGCTAACCTAGGTCATCAAATCTGCCCTGTGGATCTCCACGCATTAGCAGGAACTGTTTGGATAGGAGTTTGCTGCATCTGTTGCATCTCCTGCCATTACTGTTATGATAGCTGCTGCTTCTCTTCTGCCACCGGTGTTCCAAAAGCAAATCAGCATGGCATTGGATCTATGCAGCTACCAAAATGCTCACAGCAGTATCTGCTCTCTCTTCTTCCCAGTGGTTCTGAGTCAATTAAATTTGGATGGAGAAACTGTGTGTCCAGGTCAGTTACCAGAGCGTAACAGTTACTGTGCAGCTGCTGTTCTATGGTACCTGCTCATTCTTACCTTGTAGAAAGTGCAAAGGGAACCTTCTTGGCTATGAGTATGTGAACAGAGCTGTGCTTTCTGGTTCACTGTCAACACCATTATCTTTAAAATTGTATATTCCTTTAATTAAATAGCAAGGAATGTGTTTACTTAATTCTACTCTCTATTGCAAAAACATATGCTAGTGGAAATCATGGATTCTGGTGTCTGCCAGGTCCCTGATACCCTTATGTGTTTTAGAATGTAGGCCATTGGAGCATTCATGTAGTAATTTCTCCATTATATTTTTCACATTAATATATTTTTTTCTGAATCATTTAGTCAAATTAAATGCATTGAGCCTTATTTTGGGTATACTAAGCATCTTTCTAAGGATAGTTATTAAACTACCAATTTTTATCTCCCTTAAGAATTGCCTTAGTAACAACATTCAGGAAAGCTGGTTCATGATCTGATATGGTGATAGCTCCAATTTTTATATGTGTTGTGTTGTCAGGCAGCTTGTGAGATAATAGAAAAGATCTACTCTTGGCTAGGGAGAGGATGAGATGTGAAGTTTTCTCTGCTGGAGTTCATATGCCTTCAGACATCAAAGCTTTTAAAATTTTCCACAGAGCAGAATGGAAACAGGACATTTTATCACCTGGGGTGCTGCTTGCTCCCTACTGCTTTGCCTGCCCAGAAGCTCCCCAGGGCAGGAGCAAAAGCTGTTCAGATCAGAGGCCAGAAGTGAGGGCATACTCCTGGCTATGGCTGTGGGCATCCACTGACACTGATAGATGCCAGGACAATAATAATAATTAAAAAAGAAACCCTGTTTTTCTTGGGAATTTTACTATGACAACAAATCTCAGTAAAGCAGCTCTATCCTGGGCAATTATAACGAAGCACCTGCAGGAGACACTTCTCACCACTCTTTAAAGGCTCTGACCTTCAATTTCAGATCGCTCTTCTCCTCCAGCATGGCATGGAAATAAAATGTAATGGTGTAGCACTGACAGTCTGTATTATAATGACTCTTGTTATAAGACAGGGCAGATGCCTGGTTACAAAATGGAAACGTCCTAAAATACACACCCAATTTCTTTGTCATTAGTCTACAGCAACATGAGAAAGCTGTGCATGATGAGCTCAGAAGCAGACACTATATGGGCTGCATAGAACTGGTTAGGGAGAAGCAGTGAGAAAGACACAGCTGTCTTCTGTGGACGCAAAAGGGGTCTCTGAATAATATCAACCATGAGCAATGTCAGATATTAATTTGGAAGGGTGACATATTTATTTATTTTTATTGGGTGATTAGCAACTGGTGAGAAATACAGGCCAAGAGTTGGGTCTGGGAAAACTAATTATATCTGGAATTTATCTTGATAAAATATAAAGGCAGATTACATTTCTTGGGTTAAAAGCTGTTAGCACGAGACTATGAGTTCCTTGGTTCTTTACCAACGAACTTGTTTTAAGAAAAGAGAATTTTTAAAGAATAAACAAGAGTAGTGAAATAATGACTATCTGCATGCTGAGAGAATTTGTGGATTAGGCTGGTAAGTACTTCTACAAAATACTCTTGCTGATTTTAGTTATCATGTCCATTACCTCATCCAAAAGGCAGGTATCACAAGCGCTATAGTAAATAACACTCCCTATGGAGTTTGTCCTCTTGTTTCTAAAAGATCATCTGATTCTCTTGGAAAAAAGTGGGAGATAATCTTTTTAAAGGCAAAGTACATACTAAAGGAAATCTCATTTTCATGTGTGGTCAGAGGCCGTCAAAGTGCCACTGCCTGTATACAGGTCAAATGAAGAGAAGGTGAAATATTTAGGCACACACTAAAGGCTATCTATCTATGAAGCCTCTGCTTCAAATCCCAGACAAATCTTCTCTGACTGGCTTGAGATAAATAATCACCCAACACTAATCAGCAAAGTTAAATTGTTGGGGTTTTTCAACCTTGTTTTTAATTGAACAATTCCATATCTAAGTTCTTGTCTAATAGTTACTCCAGATATTTAACAATGTGAATTAGAATTTGAATTCTGGTAATTCAAATTCTCAGCCTATACTTAAGTTTTCATGTTGGTGAACATCATTGCTAACCATCTGTCTCTGGTCAAATTTCTTTTATTGAGGCCTTTTTTAGGACCTATAAATTTTTAAATTTATATAGTCATTGAGGATTTGCTGCACAGTATGACAAATACCCATCTGTCAGAAACATGTTCTCAACTTCATTGGTTAGGCTTGTTGAGAAGCAGTTAGGACTCTTCACCTCCTACTTACAACATAAAGGGGACGTGGTTTGTGTCTTCTCTTGCATCATTTCATCTTTGCCAAGGGCTGGTTCTTTTCCCTTGAAGAGACCTGCTCCATGGCACTGTGACATCCACTCAGTAGATACAGCACAAGTCATCTGGCTATTAAGTCCATATTCCCAGCTCAGAGTTTTTCAGTGGCAGAAAACTATCTCCTCACAGCAACAGAGAGGTTCTGCCCCTCCAAAAATAGTGCTCTGTAATCCATACTGGTAGAGATGGCAAGACTGCGATGTACCACTGTCCTTGGAGTTTCCCTTCTTATTAACTGATAACATGTGAGCTGCTTGCATGGTCTGATGTGTAATTTAAATTGCTATTGACAATGGCATGCTGAGAGAGACATTAGTTAGAGCATAAAAGAGAGGTAGGGAAAGCAAACTGTCAAAGAAGCGAGTGAATACATAAACATGCTTAGTCAGAACATTCATTTGTCATCTTGATTGCTTTTCAGATAAGAAAATACATATTAAGAAGCTTGTACACTACTGTGAGAGAGTTTAAGGTGGTAGCCTGGCCATGGACTAATATTGTGACTTTAAACAAATCTGTTGTCAAGGGTCCTGCCATACATAGCAGGGGGCAGGTGATAAATGATGGCTTCAACCCCTGCTGCCCCTCTATTCAGGGAATGAGTCAATATCAATGTGACTCAAGGTCTTTTCTACTCCCAGGTCCCTCAATTTCCCTTCTCAGTACTGGAAGGAAGAAAACAACTGGGATTTCTCCCAGTATTTGTCACCTCCACAGTTGGTCCAGCTGTGATTATATTTTTTCTTTCAAGCCAGAATAACTAATGTTTAAATTTGCTTTTTGAAGTTGTAGTTCAAGCCAATGCCCATCAAAGCTGCGGCTGTTGCTGACAGGAACCATCCCCTCCTCTCCCATCTTTCAGCTCACACTTTCCCTTTCCCCTCCGCTGGGACTAGCACCCCTTCAGCCATGCCAATCACTAAAGAAAGGAATTGCTGCAACTGGAAGTGCAGTGGGTTTTGCTGGTAAGCTTTCAGCTGGGATAGCACATTGCTCCACTTCTCCCCACTGCCCCGGGGGTGCTGCTGGGGGAGGAATGCCGAGAACGGGACAAGGTTTGGGACCAACTCCCTCAGGGGGCTTAAAACAACTGTGAATCACAGCCCTCCAAAGCTTTCCAGGGAGGAAAAATAGGCCTCAGGAAAAAGAATGTGTGTGCCAGCTTTAGGTGAAATTCCCTTTTCTATCACAGACTTCCTACCTGACTTTGAACAGGTCATTTTAATCTCTCTCTGCGTTAGATTTCCCTGTCCAAAACAAAGAGAGAGAAATACTTTTATCTTTCAGAACAAACACATTAGAGATTTTGAGGTGCTGAGGTGCCCAGGTACTCTGGGAATAGGGGCACAGAAAGACTTTTGATAGGTCTGCAAATATTTTTAAAGTGCTTCTGCCTCCAGCTTCTCTTTTTAATTGCCTTAATTGTAGACAGATTTGTACTGCACAACTAAGATCTTTGTAGCTTAATATATTGTAAGTATCCATGCTTTTGGCAAATCATTGGTGTAACTCAATTCCAGATAGTAGAATTCAAGGTATAAATCTAAGATATATGACAAAGGATGGAAGCATTTTTTGGGGTTTTTTCAGGCTTTAAAAAACATTTTCACCGTGTTTCAAGTTTCAGTAACTTTCAGTAGCATCACTCAACAACAGTGAGCAAGCACTCCATGGTGAAAACCCCACCTGTGGTCTATTTTACATGCAGTTATCTTTCAATCAGTCATACCATAGCATTACTCACTCCATCTGAACCTCAGTCTGATCTGAGGAGATCAATTCAGACCTGATATTGTCACCTTTTTTCCAACAGAGCTAATGTATGGTTTTGTTTGTGACCAGACCCATCACTTACAGGGCTTCAGACTAATATACTTGTTTTAATACAGAGCAGGCAGAGGGGTTGTTTGGACCATAACCATTTTTCCAGAAACAGATGATAATACTGCATCAATAGTGTCATTGTGGTCCTCTTCCTAGTCTAAAAAGCTCTGTTCACAGAGTAATCTTTGAAATGTTTATCCCTAGGAAAAAATATACTTTGTGTAGCCATAACAAATGGTAAAATATCCTTTTTGCCTCAGAATTTGAGATTAGAATGTCTATGTTTATAGCTAAAGGAGGATACCACTAGAAATAAATATTTAGTAAGGTGGTGATATTATTACAAGGGAAGATCTTGTATTTACAAAATTCAAATGAGAGATTACAGACTAGTTATTCTCAGATATGTATGTCCAACTCTGGCAATCTGATTTTAAAGGGTTGATTACCAGAAAGCACAAGCACCAGCACTTTTTACATGTAAGGTTCCTGAAAGATGCTGGGACTGGTGGTATTCAAAGTCACTGGTTTGTTTCTGAAACCATCTTTACCACTTTTTTTTTTTTTTTTTTTTGACCTTGGGAATGCACTTCATTTCTCTAGATCTAAGTTCCTGCATTTAGATAACAGGGATTAAGAACGGAGATGCAAAGCTGCTCTAGGTTTATTGATATTTGCAGCTTTCAGAGCTTTAATGGGTAGACCCAAACAAAGGCAAAGATTTCTGTACATTTTACTGAAGTGATTCATTTTTCAGCTGGCCACAGTGTTCTACTGCAAATCTTCAATGAGTGAGAACTTGCCAATTTGAAGAAACAACTGACTTAACTAGATAGTTTTTCAAAGACACAAAGAGAAATTGGTGCAACCCCATCATGACGATAAATTTATATGAGGCTGAGTGCCTCATATTGATTAAGCTTATGTCAGCAAGGAATCAACTTGCTAATGCCATGAAAGGCACTTTTAAACTGAAATAAGAGTGTCTACACAGGGGATTAGTTTAATATTGGCATTTTTTCCCAAAAAAAGAGACAAGCCTTTAAGTCTCATATCCCTAGCGCTGTACATTATGAAAGAGAGAAAAAAAAAAGTAATAGAAGTGGCATAGCAGACATGGCAAAACCAATTAGTGCCTGTCTTTGGCAATCTGAGTGCTGCATTGGCTCACAATTAGGCTTGCTATGATTTGAAGCATCTTTAAGCCTGCTGCTATTTAACACAATATGTGGGAACAGAGTTCTGTCACATTTTTTTAATGCTCAAGCAATGCTGACTGGCATATCCCAGAGATGTGAGTTCAAGGCTGTGGTTTTATGGCAGCCTATTTTTTACTGCAGATCAACTGCAACTATGAAGTCACAAATACATCATTTGTGAGAAGGAGGGAAAAATGCCTCCCAAAGCTGTTGGGTGAATCCTTTTTCTTGCTGTGGCAGTGGTGCAGACAAAGTATAGAACAAGCTGCTCCAGCCCTTCTTTGCTAAAAGGAGGACCAGACTTCTAATTCTTAATTGCTCTCACACACAAACTTGGAAGAATGTAAATGTAGGCACAGTGTAGACTTTTAAGCAAATATTTAAATTGGTCTGCATTTTTAAAAGTCATGATATATTGAAAGAAGGAGCTATACAGTTGTAAAAAAGTATTAAAATAGAAATATAAAATCTCAGTGGCTTTGCAGAAATACTAACTTTGTCTATCTGTCTAGCTATAATAAATGGTAGAGCAATAATATCCTAAGGAATCTCCATCAGCAAAGCACTTTCTGAATGTTAACAATGATTTCAACATTAATTGATAACATTTAAGAGCCAGAAGGTAGATAGTCCATCTTTTCCTGTCCTTTTGTATTGCTTCCTATTAAGTGTTCATATTTTTATGCAAATCCTTTCTCATGAACTCCAAAAACTGAAGAATAAACATGAAGTCCTTGTTTCTCTCACTTTCCTGGTGAAGTGTGTAAGGATGGGCATGATCAGATCTTGCTTCCAACAGTATGACTACTACTGAGAGTCAAATTGGGAAAAGGAGGCATTTTCCTCTGAAAACACAGAAGTAAAGAAACATGCCAGAATCTTCTGGATGTTACAGATTCAGTCAGCCAGCTGTTGCACTCACTGTGTCTTGAGGCTGAGGGTGTTACTGCTGTGGTGTGCAGCTGTAACAGGCTGTGGCTGCTGAGAATAGCTATCCCTGATGTAACTGGGATCAGGACAGTATGATACTTTGAGATGAGGAAGTGAACCTTGATAGACTCTGTATTCAGCATGTGGACAGCTGAAGGGGACAGAAGACCTGGAACACTGAGAGGACGTGGCTTGTCCTGCTGGTCTTCAGTGCTGGGAACACTGCAATAGTTTTCTTAGTGTCAGCAATGCCATATGAAAATATACAGAATTACAATAACCATCCCTGCAGATGGTAAATGTGTGGCTTTCCATAGATAAATCCAAATCCAGTAAAAATTATGCAATCTTTTTAGTCACTAAGAAAAACAGAAATGTCACAAAATCCAGAAGCAAAGAATCCAGATGTAGGCACCAATGTGCAATAGGTTAATGTTCTGACAGGGATACTAGGGAAGGACAGGCTTGAACAATTTGCAGTTGGGCTGAATTTTCAGATTGCATCTGTGAGCAGTACAGAATGACTACCTGTGACAACAGGGAATGAAATTTCATCATCCTTAAGGTAACATTTCCTATGGTGAACTTCTGAGATTTTTATGAAGTGCTCCTTTTTCTCCTCTTTGAAGATGGTGGGATCAGGCTAAAGATGGCCCATGTGGGATATCTGATATACTGCTAGAGGTGCTGCAGTGTTGAACAGTTGCTGTGCAGCCAGGGTCAAAGAGTAGCGGAAATACTAACTAGAAAAGTCAGCTGCAGAACTAGAGAAAGGTCTAGAGCAGTAATCCGGTCTATCATTAAGACAACTGCTTTCACATAAGCTGCCCAAAGTTTCTGAAAAGAATTTATTTCAAAATACAGCTGACCACTCCTATAGGAAGAAGAAAGTATTCAGGGGAGAAGTGCTTACAAGCAAATCCTTGTGGTGCATTCCTTTCAGTCTTGCTGGGCAGTTTTTGCCTTTGTTTACACTCGTTAAATATTTAAAGCTATCTTTACAAAGAAAAGCAAAAGCTCAAAAGATTTCTTCTAACGGGAAAGTTGAGATTGTCCTTTAACATGTACCAAGCCCCATTTCATTGAAAAAGACAAGATGGAAGCTTGGAATTACTCCTGCTCTGATCTCATCCTATTCACTCTCTAAATAGCATTAATGGAAAATATGCACACCTAAAAGACACACAAAAACAACTTTCCTCCACTCTATCTCCCTACCTCATACACATACCTTTTCAATTTGTGTATCTTGAAATACTAATACAGCAAATATGATCTGAATCTCATTTACATCTGTGGAAATGGGGAGTCATTTCTTTAAAAGGAATGTACTTAAAGCACAGCAAGAGCAGTGTGAGGCCCGAAGTAAGAGCTCATCACATAATTTTTCCTTGCATCACAGCTTTGTGAAGCTCTACTCCCTTCCCTTGCATCTGTGAAATCAGCAGGTCTACTCCTGGGAGTAAGGATTGCCATCTTAGGCCCTTAAATCAGCCTCTCTGTGTTTGAAGAACAAGAGAAAGTCTGTGTTTTCAGGCACCGTATGTAACTGTAGAAGAACTTGCTCAAGCAAGGGAAATAAAAAGAGAGTAAAAATATTCTCATTCTCTCTGAACAAAATGAGCTGTGATCTGCAATTGCCCTTTTAAGAGTTGTGACTTTTTCCTGTTCTCCGGAAAACTTCTGGCAGCAGCAGTCAGGCTGCAGCCCCTGCGCCTCTCACCCCAGCACAGAACATGTCAGGGAAGGCAGGCAACATACGGCCTTAATTTGCAAGGGATCATCTACATTTCTTCTGAACAGAAAAGAAAACCAAATCAAATCTCCACATACTCCATCTATCTTGAATAAACAGCATTAAGGAAAAAGTGCTGTGGGTTTTGGGAGGAAGAGACTCTGTAGTTTGCTTTGACTGTACATACTGCTTTTCCTCATGCCTCTTTAAAACATATAAAATCATTGTAATGGAGGGCTGACTTACACCAATGCTGGTCAAAAATTGCTCTTTATTCCTAGCCCATGCTACCTGGTAGAACATTTACCTTACAATACGTATCACTCAGCAGGAATAAATTACCACTGACTTCAGCAGCTAGAGATGCATTTCCATTCTATTTCTCTTATTCCCACAACCCCCAAATACAAATAAAAATGCTGGTTTTAACCTAAATTTACAATTGAAAACTAATATAACTGATTAATAAAAGGCATACATAAAGACACCTGGGTTGAATTTGAAGGTAAGGTGACCTGGGCCACCCAGGCCACCCAATGGTAAGAGAATTACTTGGTACATTGCCAAATGCCTGTTAATAACAACTGCCTCTGTGCCGAGATGACCTTCTAAACACTTGGCCCTTCGGTAAGACCCTTCACTGCAGAAACTATTCGGGCTGCTGACTGCACCATCATCTACAGTTCGTGTTCAGCTCCTACTGATTTTCTTTGCCAATCACTGCACGTGTTTGCTAGTTTTGGCAGCACAGGCATACTTCCAAGAGTCTTCTAGATCTTCCAGGGATCAGTCAATGTCCAAGGTAGGCTCTTAAATTTTAAGAATTTTGTTTTTCTGTCAAGACTAGATCTATGAGATGCTATGGCCCATGGCCCTGGGGTAGATGGCTATGTCACTGACATGTTGCAAACTGAAAAATATCTTACCATGCAACTGTAAAAGCAACTTGAGAGTGTTGTTCAGGTACTTTCTCTCCAGAATTTTGTTTTGTAGACCTCTGTGTCTCAACTTCTTTTGCAGACCTATCTCTCAACTTCTAGAGTCAAACAACTTAGTTTAAGGAGCGTGTATTATCTGAATTAAGGATTTTAGCACCAGAAATATATGGTAGTTTTAATATGGCAATGTAAGGGTGCACCTTATTTCATCTTACAATTTCAGATGTATGACACTCTAATAATCTGTCCTTCATTTCACCGCATTTACAATCTTTGTACAGATTCCTCAGCAAGTATCCCTGTTTGTGCATCATGAGGACTTGATGTGATGTGTACTGCCAGTACTGAGAGTTGAAATGAGACCCACCTGAGCTGTGGGCCTGTATTGTCTCATTTGGAAACTCCAAGAGACTTCATGGATTTAGTATATACATTGCTGCTGCCCACCATACATTACATATTTTAATTCCTCTCTCTATCCAGATCTCAAAAATCCTTCCTTTCCATCCAGAGCTAATGCCCCTGCACCGAAAAATATTGTGTTCTAATCAGCCAAGATTCATGCTCAATATGAGACAAAAATCAACTTTTAACTTGTCCCGCTTTTAACCCCTTATTTGAATTTAAATAATAAAACTTTAAATCGACTAAAAAGCTAATTATTTCAGCATAACTTTTGCTTTAAATTGGTGGACAAATGTACAAATTATGTTATAATCTGTGTTTACATTTTATTAATTTGGGTGCTCACTAGCCTTACTACATATACATTTGTGCTTATATTTGGATTCTCTGTATGTAACATAGGTCTGTGAGATAAAGCTAAATAATTTCCTCTAGGGAAACAAGTTTTCCTAAAGTGCTGTGGAAGGGAAGCACTTACTCTATCCTATTTCTGCCAGTAACATAGAGGAAAACAGAAAATATTGCAATGGCTTTTCGCTTTGTCTCTTTCCAAAATAAAGATTACATAGCTCCATTTTTTTTCAGACAAAAATTTGTGTCCCCCATCTCCCATAACAAGTAAAACCAGCATTAAACCAGCACTCTGAGGTTACTAGTGGTGCATAAAAAATGTAAGAGGACAAATTGCAGTACTCTGCCTACCTGCCAGAGGCCTAGTTTCCCTTAATGGCCACTGTACCAAGTAATGTCAACACACGGTTTTGAAGTAAAAGATGAAATTCCTTTTAGTTATGTTTAACACTCAAATTTTTGCTTCCTTTAGAATGGAAGATTGTATTTCCATGGCAAGGGGGAAGAGTGCCTGTGCTGTAAGAAATACAGTCATTGTAAGAAAATGATTATTGTCATACTGACCCAAGAAAAGGTGGCATTCAGTCCAGTCTTTTCTCTCCAACTGTTACCCATGGTGGATACCTAAGGAATCATTAAAAGAACAAGGCAGACACACAGTAAGTCTCCTGTGAATGTGATGTGCAGTACTGGGGTTGCATGAAGAAGCATATATGCTATTAGACCAAGACATACAGGTGGAAAAATGAGACAGACTTTTGGTTACACAAAATTTTATTGGGTTCGAATCATATTTCAATTAAGCAAAACTATATACCATTTACTAAGATACTTCTTAGCTAAGCCAGCTCTGAAAAGAAGATGGTATCTTTAGAATAGAGAGGACATTAATGATGTTAAGGATGGGAGAAAGACTGGCATATATTAGCTAAGTAAAAAGGAGAGACTACCACACAGTCTGTTGATTTGGAGAGAGGTGAGCAGAAGAGGAGGTGGTGTGTGAAAGCAGAAGGAAATTATGATGTACTATCAGACTAGCATCTCTACTGAGTTTCCAGTTTTGGATGCTGGGCAAAGTTAGTAAACCTAGTTCCCATGTGTGCTTCTATGGGACAAGTTCTATACTTTCTCTTAAGGATCAGGTCTGAAAGAGGAAAGGGAGAATGTCCTGTAGAAACACACCCTCACCAATGGAGGTTTATTTGGTCTATCAAGATGGTCTCTGGGAGTTCATGCTGAAGCTGAGTGGTCATTTTCAGCAGCAAAACTGTGAGGGATGCAGCCATGATGAAGTGCATTACAGCCCTAGAACATCAAACATAAGACAAGAATATGCTGGTGATTTGTTGCTGTAGTAGTGGATGGCCGTCAACACATCTTAGATTTCTTGCTCAGGCACAGTTTAAACTGATCTGGTCTTTTGGACCACAGAGGATTAAGCTCTAATGATGAGTTTTCTGGTTTGGGGTGTTTGAAATGTAGGACAAGTGCTTCTGGGAAGATTCTTTTCCACACAGGATTTTCTTCTGTTATGTGAAAAATCATAAAACAGTTAAAACCAGAAAGTTCTAGGAACTTTTCTGAACTTACCTGCTCCCAGCCCTCATTCTTTCCCCCACAACACCCCCTCCATTCCCATTTCCACCTTTTCTTACTGAGCTGGTCTTACTGATACATTTGAACTTGAAGCAATTGCTCTCAAGTTGCATTTAGCTTTTAGATAATTACTGCATTTAGATAAGTTACTACTTCAGAACAAACAAAAAACCCCCAACAAAACAAATAAAAACAAAAACCCCCACAAACAAACCCAGAAAAAAAAAAGTTGCTAATCCAGAAACGCATCTGCTTTTTCTTCTATACCAAGTGGCCTGAAAAAAAATCTATTACCTACATGTATAAACCTTTCCTGTATACACTGGTCTTTCTACTAGAACAATCTCCTAGCCTGTTGCAGATGGCAACATGGAGCAGCAACTTTTCAGTGTTTTTTCAGTTTGAGAAGTGTCTCCTAAATATTTCAAATGTAGACCCCCATAGATAGAATTTCAACCAATTGATGATGGACTTAGGCATCTTAATTACCCTTCCTGGATTGTGTGATGTGTCCCCAGGTCTGAAGAGGACAGGCAGAAAGCAAAGGAGGCTTCCCAGGACTAGTCAGAAATTAACTCTCATTTTCTAGGAGAAAGAGCACGCATAATACTTGGTCCTATCGAAAGATCCAGTGTTCAATTGTTTTAGGATGAGTAGGAAAACAATACTGTCATTTTGGGCTGAATATAAATTAGGTTTAGTGCTAGAAAAGAGTAATTTCCATTACTGATGTAGATCTGAAGAGAAAAATCTGTAGCTTAAAACTATAAATACTATATTCAAGGAATCAAACCCTTTTCAGCAGAAGGTGAAAAAAGATACTTGTGTGTATCATTTTTGAACTACAACCCTTTGAGTTTTTGACAGAACTCACTGAACCTCAGTAAACAAGGACATCAGCAATCGACATATTTAAGGATGTGCAATTTCTAAACATCATCCCACTCCTACAGTCATTACACAGCATAGATTTTGCTATTAATTAGTTTGAATGTGGGACAGTACTGCTGGGAGAAAGAAAGTGGCCTAAATAGCGTGGTCCAAATTTTATCTGTAGCTATCCAAGAAATACAGATGTGTTTTATTAACCCTTGCCACCTGTGACAGCTAGAAATAACTGCTGGACATGTCTTACTCCTAATGGATTTTTGCAGCTTATTAGTGTGTAAACGGGAAAGGGTGGGAGCAGAGAAGGAAGACAGATGGCCAGAGAAGTTCTATGCCTGGTTCAGCTCTGAATGGCAGAATTAACGTTCGGACAAATATGAGGACATTTGTGTACACGATGCAGAGGCTTGGTTACTGAGTGGAGAACTGAGTAGGGTTCTTCTCCTCTCCAGGAGCACAGTTTATTCAATTACAGCAAGTACAGTAAATCCCCCATTCAGCCTCCATCATTTCTCTGTGCTTTTGCGGAGAACCAACAGGACCTCCATTCTGTTTGTGTAAGGGGGCTTCAGACGTGCAGAAACGGCCACTGCTGCCTATGCCCAATGCACCCCTTCCCCAGAATACAGGAAAAATGTCAAAACCCTGACGGTAGGAATTGCAAGTCACGCAGCACTGGTCTTGGATTACACGGGAATAGCTGCCCCCTATGCAGGGAGCAAGGGGAACGGGAAAGTCCTGCTGGGATTATTTTCGTATCTCAGGCTGCTGCTGCGGACACGATGGAAAGCACAGATAACACAGTGGCAATAGCTCGGTAGCGAGATACTTAGTGTCTGTCTCTGGGGGGAGGCGAGTTTTGGCCACTCGCACATCACGGGCGGCGTGTGTGCGATGTGCGCGTCGCGGTCTGTGCCCTCTCCTGCCCGCGCCCCAAGTGACCGCAACAAACGTGCCTCCCTCGTTTCGGCCCTGCACAGACGCCCCGACCGCCTTACAGCGGCGCGGCCTCCCCCCCGCACCCCTGCCCTGCTGCTGGCCGCCGGGATCGCTCAGCGACCGTCATCAGCGGGGCACCCAAAAGCACCCCCGGGCCGGGCCGGGCCGGTCCGCCCCGA
>JAWWMP010000081.1:22114910-22133167 GCA_035047865.1 Dendrocincla tyrannina
CGGCGGCGTCGGAGGCGGCGGCCCTAGAAGGAGGCGGTGGAAGGAGGCGCGGCGGTCCTGCCGCCGGTGCGGGGAGAGCTGCGCGCTGAGCGCCGCGGCCGCGCCAGTGGCGGCCGGGGCTGCCCCGTCCCTGCGCGCCGCTCCCTTCATGAGGCGCAAGTTCGGGCCGGGAGGAGCAGCGGCGGCGGCGGCGGGGCGGCGGGAGCCCGGCAGGGCAGGCGGCACCGACTGAGCATGGCCGAGCGGCGCGGGCCGGCGGCGAGCGGCGGCGGGGAAGTTGTCGGCGGCCGGTGCCCGCGGCTGGCTGTGCTGCTCGTACTGCTGTGGGCGGCGGCGCTGCCCGCCGAGGGGCAGTCCAACGGCGAGCGGGGCATCTCCATCCCGGACCACGGCTACTGCCAGCCCATCTCCATCCCGCTCTGCACTGACATCGCCTACAACCAGACCATCATGCCCAACCTGCTGGGCCACACCAACCAGGAGGACGCGGGGCTGGAGGTGCACCAGTTCTACCCGCTGGTGAAGGTGCAGTGCTCGGCCGAGCTCAAGTTCTTCCTGTGCTCCATGTACGCGCCGGTGTGCACCGTGCTGGAGCAGGCCCTGCCGCCCTGCCGCTCCCTTTGCGAGCGCGCCCGCCAGGGCTGCGAGGCCCTCATGAACAAGTTCGGCTTCCAGTGGCCCGACACGCTGCGCTGCGAGAAGTTCCCGGTGCACGGTGCGGGCGAGCTCTGCGTGGGGCAGAACGCCTCGGAGCGCGGCACCCCCACGCCCGCCCTGCGCCCCGAGAGCTGGACCAGCAACCCTCACCGCGGCGGCGCCGGCGGTGGCCCCGGGGGCCCGGGACACGGCGAGCCCCGCGGGCGCTTCACCTGCCCGCGGGCGCTGAAGGTGCCCTCCTACCTGAACTACCGCTTCCTGGGGGAGAAGGACTGCGGGGCGCCCTGTGAGCCCGGCCGCCTCTACGGGCTCATGTACTTCGGGCCCGAGGAGCTGCGCTTCTCCCGCACCTGGATCGGCATCTGGTCGGTGCTCTGCTGTGCCTCCACACTCTTCACCGTCCTCACCTACCTGGTGGACATGAAGCGGTTCAGCTACCCCGAGCGGCCCATCATCTTCCTCTCAGGCTGTTACACGGCGGTGGCCGTGGCCTACATCGCCGGCTTCCTCCTGGAGGAGAGGGTAGTCTGCAATGAGCGCTTTGCCGAGGACGGCTCCCGCACCGTGGCGCAGGGCACGAAGCGGGAAGGCTGCACCATCCTCTTCATGATGCTCTACTTCTTTGGCATGGCCAGCTCCATCTGGTGGGTCATCCTCTCCCTCACCTGGTTCCTTGCTGCCGGCATGAAGTGGGGCCACGAGGCCATTGAGGCCAACTCCCAGTACTTTCACCTGGCTGCTTGGGCCGTGCCAGCCATCAAGACCATCACCATCCTGGCCTTGGGACAAGTGGATGGGGACGTCCTCAGCGGCGTCTGCTTTGTGGGCATCAACAACGTGGATGCCCTGCGGGGCTTCGTGCTGGCCCCCTTGTTCGTCTACCTGTTCATCGGCACTTCTTTTCTGCTGGCTGGCTTTGTGTCCCTCTTCAGGATCCGGACCATCATGAAGCATGACGGCACCAAGACAGAAAAGCTGGAGAAGCTCATGGTGAGGATAGGCATCTTCAGCGTCCTCTACACGGTGCCGGCCACCATCGTCATTGCCTGCTATTTTTACGAGCAAGCTTTTAGGGAACAGTGGGAGAGGAGCTGGGTCTCACAGAGCTGTAAGAGCTATGCCATTCCCTGCCCCAACAACCACAGCAGCCACCACCCACCCATGAGCCCCGATTTCACTGTCTTCATGATCAAGTATCTCATGACCTTAATTGTGGGCATCACCTCGGGCTTCTGGATCTGGTCTGGGAAAACCCTGAACTCCTGGAGGAAGTTTTACACCAGGCTCACCAACAGCAAGCAGGGTGAGACCACCGTCTGAGACCCCTGCCTGCCGGACCAGGGGGATGTGGGCGGCCAAAGGACCGAGGCTTTGCCTCGGGAAGCAGCTCCTTTACCCGGCTTGGGCAAACTTTTGGGACCCACAAGTGGTTTCCACAGGCGGCAGGGAGTGGAGGACGAGCCGGTGGGACTTCAGGGCCTGGGACCGCCGGGCTCTGCCCTCCCCGCGCTGCTCGGGCTGTCTCTCCTGTAGGAGCTGAACGCACTGTCAGTTTGGGGGAGAGGGATGTAAATAGCTTCTGTAAGATTTTGTAAGTATATTTGTATTTAAATTACAAAAAAAACCTCACTTTTTTAATTATTTAGGACACTTTTAACCCGTTTGTGGATTTTACTTCCTCGCTCCCCCCTCCTTTTTTTATTTAAAGAAAAAAATGCTTTGGGTTGTTTTTTTTTTTTGTAGGGCAGGATGAGTAAAGCTGCCGGTAAAAAAACGAAAACAAACCCCTTTCTTCTCCCCCCAAAAGGTTTTGTAATGGCTTTGCTTGGAATATGAGCTGCATGACGAGCGGGGCTGCGGCCGCGGCCGGGGTCGCCCTTTGACCCGGGCTGGGTTCCGACCCCGGCCCGCCCGAGGTGTGTGGAGATGGGGATGGGGAGGAGCGCCGCTTCCCGCCCCGACCCCGTCTCGGGGAGGACGGACCCCGGCCCGGCCCCGCACGGGGAGGACGGCGAGCCGCCCGGCCGTGGCGCAGGACGGCGCTGCACCGAGCCGCGTTCCCGCTGACCCGGCCTGCCCTTCTGCGGGGGTGCGAACAACATCCAGCCCTACTCGGAGCGGGGCCGCACGGTGCGGGGGGACCCCCGCGCAGTGCCCGGCGCCGGGGCGGCTGCGGGGCCCCGCACGACTCGGGAGGAGTTGGGGTTCAGCACCGCTTGCACATGCAGCACGTCCGAGGGCTCAGGAGGTGGATGGGGACAGATACACCGAAATGCCCTCCCGCTCTGGTATTTTTTAAGCCCACTTGGCAGTGCGGGGGCGCCCCGCGGGCGCACCCCGCCGCCTGCCCCGTCCCTCCCCGCCGGGCGCCTGCTGGCTGGGGTCAGCAGGATCAGGAAATGCGGGCTCGGTGAAAAGAGCTTCATCGGAATAAAACGCAGCGTTCGGTTTGGGGCTTTTGTTGGTACACATCCCCCCCCCCCCAGTTGTATTGGTACACCGGCTCTTCATATGGGAAACATTGGAGCCGTTGCCATTCCCCTGAATTTTAATTCACCGAGATTTACTTCATTACACATTACGAGGGTGTGATGATTTTTGCCAGTAGGAAAAACGATGGGAAGGGAAAACAAGAAAACCAGAATGTTTAAGCAGTCTGGTGAAATGTGAGAGTGCTGTCTCTTTTCCCTTCTTTTTTCGGTACAGTAATAACATTGCATACTGCAAGGATAAGATACCATGTGTGTAGTATATCTACTACCCTGTATGCCCTGGGAGTGTGCTTCTAATACATAAAAGAAAGTTAAAGATTAAATTGTAACTTTCGACAGATGCATTTGAATATGTAGACCTCTGTATGAAAAACAGCAGAATGCTTCTCTCCTGATTGTATTGTTTTAAACTTTTTTTTGATATAACAAATGCCTGTATTTAGGTTCATAAACATTATCTATGGCTACCATACCCTGAAATGCAAAATTATTTTAATTTGGTATGCATTTATTTCTGTTCATTATCACAAGATCATCTATATTTATAGAGGAATAGAAATTTATATATATTAAATACCATATTTTTAATTTCTCTGAAATAAATTGAGGTTTTGTACAAAACTATCTTGTCCCTTTACGTATTCCTCTCACTAAAATACTGTGTGAAAGCAGTGTATATACTATGAGATGTATGGGATTCCTTTTTTCTTATGTTGAGTTCACAGTAACAAGCTGGAATTCAGTGTAGGAATTCATTGTGCATTTTGTTTTTTATCTCTGGGCCAGTCTAGACTAATCCTTCAAAGAAGTAATGTAAACTGTTCAAGGTCTCTGACAGGGTATAGTTGGTGGTGTGAAATCCAAGAGATCTGCTATATGGCAAGAAAAGAAAGAAGCTCACCAATTCCTTTTTTTTTGTGAGGTGTTTTTTTGGTTTTTTTGGTTGCAGGAAAGGGTTTTCTCAACTCCCTTTCCTATTAAAATAATAATAAAAAAAGATACTTCTTAAAATGACACTCAGATTATGTTGCAATATTGTCTGAACATTTTAATGAGTAAAATAGTTTTGTTTTCCTGAATTTTGAGTGTTTGGTTAACCCAGAGCTAAATGATATATTCATGGAAGCATTTCAACTTTATGGAAAGTACACGCATTCTTTAACCTTTCAATACAAAGCATCTTTTTTTTTTTCTTTTTCTGTAATTCATTGTTCGAAGTGCCATTCTGTAAGTATGGGTTTGTAAGGAAGGACTGAAAGTCTGGTTAACTACCAGACTTGACTGTTGATTTTTAGTGTTACAAACTAGTAAAGCATTTCATTCTGTAGATCTGGAGACAGATGTAAATGATTTTTGTCTTGTTTACTTTTTTCAAATCACGGTGCATAAACAAAAGTAGAGAAGTAAGGGAAGCCTAACAGAATTTCTCTAAGGTGAGGCAAGGGGGCAGGGTTTTCTCATTATTTTAAAATTTGTTTTACTTAAACGTAGTTCCCACTTTCTCATATATTTTGACATTTTTCTCAAGCATTTTTCTCCCTTCTTGTTTTTGGGTGGGCAGATATTTTAGCATTTAAAATTGTACTAGTCATCACTCTGCTAATGACCTGAAGTACAAGCCATTCACTTTCAGTTGCAGTGGAATTCTTTCTGGTCAGTGTATAATTACACTTCAGCGGCTTTGACTGATTTGTTTTCTTGCAACAGAATGTATGTGATTTATTTATGCATGGGAGAACACAGTTATTTGTAACAGGAGACCTTGTATTTATAGCAGGGATGGGAGAACCAATTTTTAAAAAAATCTCAAAAATTAATAGTGGAATTGCTTCTACAAGAAGTAAAATGTCAGTATTTGCTGTTCATGATTTGCATCAGATATGGATTCCCTTCAGTTCTTTGGGATTTTCTTTCATAAATTTCAGAGTTTAAGTTCCATGTTCAATCTTGGTTATTTTAATAAATATATTAGCACAATATATGATCATAAATCAGTTGACAGAGCACCCCCTGGTTTTTTGTTTGCTAATTATAGTGACCCTTCACAGGGCAGTAATTTGCAAAGGTCATAGCCATTACTGAAAGCTGTGGTGCTATCTGTATGACTCACGTACCTTTTTATACTTTCATTTCTCGACACATCATGGTATTTCAGATGCTTTATTAATGTAATACAAAGATGTTTTTGCATGGGTATATAGCAGTCATCACTAATGTTTTACCTCACTGTTAGAAACAAATCTATCTATTGCTCCAGGGAGTTTAAATAGGATTTTTTGCAACATAGTCTGGGTAATTGATGTGCCATGTTTACCAGAGAAAGTATCACTGTATACAGAGAAGCAGTTTTGCCCACTTCTGTCCCTGGGAAGAAGGTTAATATAAGAACAAAACTGGTATAGCAAAGTTGGTTGGGCTGAAGTTCTTGTTAAGGCATTCCATAGTCGGTAGCTTTGCTTTCTCTCATGGGTTATATTTATAGGCTGAAATGAAGGGGCACTCAGAATCACCATGCCCCTGAAGAGGGCTGTAGCCTGAAGAGCTGGGGATGTTGATTATATTCATCCTTCAGTAACAGTAATGCTCTTTAATGTAGTGGCAAATTTGTGGTATTGGAGTGAAATTATATGCTGTTTTCCATAACAAATCCTATAGGGAAGGAGAAGAATTTCTGGTTTGTTCATATAGTAATGCCCCAAATTTCTGGTATATGCATATACTTTTGTGTGATTTTGTTGTGTTTAGTTTTGGGGTTTTTTATTTTTTTTTTATAGAGAGGCAAGACTGCAATCTAGTGGACCTGAATACTGCCCTCTGGATGATGCCCAGTCTTCTGCTACCATCCCGTTGCTTGTTGTTGGGCACAAGTATAATTGGAGGTGGTGCTTAGGATCCCTTTCATTTACAGGGACAGTATTTGCACTTTTTTTTTAATTATTATTCAAAGAGATGATAATTAGGCATGAGAAGAGGCTGCTGTGTATTTACAAGATGAATATTTTTCAAAGTGGGCTGTGGGCTAGTATCTTATGAGTCTTTTGCCAATCCCAGTCACAGGAGACAACTTCCAGACCGACAGGATGATCCTTTTGAAAGGGTGTGCACTCTGCAGCTGACCAGACAAAGTAATCATGGGGTTGGCATGACTTGCGTAGTTTAAAATTATTGAGGGTACTTTTGCAAAAACTTTGCATTTGTGTGGCATGAATCCTCCACCCCCAGTGCTTCATGATCTTGGAAAGAGCTTCAGCAAGCAAAACTCAGGACAGTTGAAGAGTGATAAGTAAGAGTTTAAATACTTACCTATAAAAAATAAGGAAACTGAGGTAAGGCTCTGTTTGCATCACAAATTTACCCTCTAGTGCTCAAGCACTGGAATTGCATTATATTTGATAGTTGTTTCCAATGACAGCACTCTTAAGACTGTGGCAATACTGTGCAAAATCAGTTATGAATATCAGCCTCCCCCTCCCTTTTAAATCTAGATTTTTATTGTTCACACTTGCTGTACTCATAGCATCTTTGCTCTGCATGTTATGCAAACTTGGAGGGAATGGATCATGCAGATTCTTAATTAAAATATCAATTAAAAGTGCAAGTGTGTTATGTTTGGTCCCATTAGAAGAGGTGATTGCTCTTGCGTTCATAGCTGTGAGAGTTTTTTGTATTTGTAAATCTCTTGCTTCTTGTTCATCAGTTGAGCTGGAAGGCTTAGGCAATGATTCACGCTCATTTGGAGAAGGAGGACTTTGTTTTTCTTGCTTTGGACTGACCCCCTTGCTGTTGTCTGCATTTACAGACAAGTGTCACCAAAGAAACACTGTTCTGAAGCTCCTAATCAAATTTGAAATAGCAGTAACATAATTTAAAAATGGATTTGCAGGTTTAGGAAGCAAGGCTTGTCTTAGAGCTGAGGCTTTGGTCTTCACAGTTTAGTTTTTAGACGTCTACAAGCATTTTAAGGTCTGAAATAGCTTCTTAAGGACAAAGTAAGCACAGCAGGATTAGGTCCTGGATGCATTGAAAGCATTATGAGCCCCATATTCATTTGAGAGTAGCCCCGTGATGGTGCTAAAGTAGACTAGATAAGCCTTATAAGAAAAAAAGGCATAATTGCATTTATTTGCCAACTGAAATTCACTCTGTACTTTTTGTCATTTGAGGTCACTAAATGGAGAAGCAAATATAATTTCTGTCATATGGGAGAGATTTTAGTGAACTAGCAAAAAAGGCGTTATTAAGCAATATGTAATTGCAACGTTTTCCAGATAAAAGCAATACTACTTTAATAGTTCAGTTATAGACAGTGCTTTTCAAAAACTTAAATACTTTAAAACATGCTGATTTTGTAGGCCATGGCAACTGTGTTTCAGATCCCAACTTTTGTTTAGTCTAAACTTCCAGTGTAACCACATCAGAGAGTCTTACAAGAATGAGGTCTTGCCCTTGTGTTGCATTCAAATTGGCAGCATTAAGCATTAAGCTTATCTTGAGTTTGAGTAAATAAACTCTAGTTTTCTGCTCACACAACACTTAATGAAGAGCCACATTCAGCCACTGACCTCTTGTGAAATGCTGCTGGGTTGAGACCCCATAAACCTTGCTTTTTGCCTGTATCCCAAGGCTTTGTTGCAGTGCCTGAAAGTATTGGATGTGACTGAACTTCACTAAGGTGCAAACTTCACAATAATCATTAAACTGATGTAAACATACTACCTTGGGAGGCTTCTGTCACCCACTATGTAAAGTATTTTTGATGGGTTATCTTAGAAATATTTTCTTCAGAAATATTGAAGTTATAGACTTTTTTTTTTTGCAATTAGCTGTCATTTGGACAGTTGCATTATTAATGGTCTGCAACATTTAATAAGGGTTTATCCTAGGCTAACATATAATGCTACCATATGTCAATCGTGCAGCACACTAGGTGGAACTTGTCCACCTTATAGTATCACCAGGATCCCTTTGGATGAGGGAGAACAGTATTTTGTCTAGTTCTAATATATCTTAGCTAACATTAATTACTTGCTGCAACACAAATTTAGAAATAATTTATCATGGGGTAGTTCAATGACAAAGATCACAAGAAAAATTTAAAGGCCCTGTATCCCTCACGTGGGATGTTGGTGGTGTTTTGCTGCATGTTTGTTTTGCATAATTCAGATCCTTTATAACTGTCAGTGCTAGTCTCATTGGCTGTGTTTGCATGAGACTAACAGTATGGCTCACTGATGCTTTATGAATTGTTGTGTTGTCTTGTTCAGGTTAATTGCTCCTACTTTGTTACTCGTAACTTGTGTGACCTCCACTACCAGGCTCGGAATATTACAGAAATTGAGGGCAGACCTGCTAGGCGCAGGAGTGTACAGTCCATTTGAGCAAGGCAAGAGCATGTCGGCCTCCCCCTTGGCACCTTGCCCACCCCTGGTTCAATGCCTACAGCTCCACTGGGCACTGATTGGTCACTCTCCCTCAGAGGTGATGTTGGCCTTTTCCTGCAAACTCCATGAGTGTCCTACTGGCAGCAGCAGTACTCAGGCTGTGCTGAATTCGCTCATTTTCCTGACTTCCCAAGCAGTGTGCTGGCTCTTTTGTTTTTCCTCAACCTGCCTAGGGTGGAGACTCTCCTGGCTGCTCTTAATCCCTGCATTTGATGGAGGAAGTTATTGGCAGCATGTGCCATTACAACATTCCCAGCCAACCTTCTGTGGCTCCTGTTCTACTGCTCTCTTGCCTGTGCACTCTCAGGTAATTTCTCTGGAAGTTGTCCTTTTCCAACCATTGCCAGAATATAACTTGGTCAGATCCTCATTTATTGTTGAGACCTGACTGTGCAGTGTTCATCACATTCATCACAAAATCATTGCTGTTCAAACAGAGAAGCGACTTACACTCAAGGTATTTGACAGCTTCTTTATTCATGACATTTCACTGTAAAATATAAGCACAAATACTATCCCAAAGGAGCTGATCTTGAGTTAATACTGAGTACAGTGTGGCCAAATAAGGATTTTCCACTTGTTCAAATTAACATATTACTGTGCATTGTGGTAAATCCCCTCTATGTGAAATTGAGAAGAAAAAGTTGCAACACACCTTCATGATTGCCTTCAGGAAAATGAGTGTTTCATTTATATCCTACTCATCTACAAGTGCATCTAAAGAGGCAATAATAATAAAAAAGCCAACACTAAACCTCAAGGTGGGTTTCTCAAAATATTTATATAAATGAAAAAATTGCAGGAAAACCAGCTCATCACAAAGTCAGATTTTGCTATGACTCCTGTTAACTTCTCAGTACTTCTTTGTCTATACTGGTGAAAGCTTTGCTTTTATTTTCTGTGAACAAGGAGGGTAATTAGTCACTTCTTAGCATGAAGCTGTCTCATAAAAGACTGCAAGTAGTTTATTTAATTCTTAATTAAGAAAATAGCTATTCTAATTCTGAGGGAAGTGAAACAAAATTTTGCAACCTGCTCAAATGTTTACTATTTTGTAGGATTGGGCACTTCACTGTTAACAAAATTAATAGCAGGAAATGGCTGAAGTTCAGTTGTAAGAAAATGGATTCTGACCAATTCCAGTTAGGAGTTGCAACTGGGATGGTTTAACATGGTGTCTGAGCACAGTCTCCACTTTCTGACACAGATTTGTAGTTCTGGAGTGGTGGAACATACATCAGGATCTGGGAACATGGGGCTGTGGTGTGCAGGCAAGAAGAGGGCACAGAGGCAGGAAGGGGAGAAGGAGGAACTGCAAAGGGGGAAGGCAATAGGAGGTGGTTGCACAGGCCAGGTTTGAGATGATGAACTGTAAACTGTGGCAGTGCAGGATTTGTGCCTCTCCTGCGAAGGGGAGCTGAAGGTCACCATAACTCAGATGTGGGAAGGGAACAGCTTTCCAGAACATGCAGAACATGCAGAAACCATGGAGAGGTCTTCCAACACGTGTCCCAGAGTCACGGAAGCTGGAGTCAGGGAAACAGCTTCTGTCTGGGTATTTCTGAATCCCAACAAGGCAAACACTCTTTGTTATGTCATAGAAGAGGGATAAGCAGAGTGGCCTGCAAAGCTGGGGCTGGGGTCACGGTGGGATGGGAGCAGGGCAAGGCAAGGAGCTCAGACAGAGCCTAGTCTCTCTGTAGATGGCAACCACCAGACCTCTGCCAGGTTTCCCTAGATCCTGTTTTCCACTCCCAGATTAAAAATCTCTCCTCAAGGGAGAATCAACAGGAAACTGTGTGGTAGGCTTTTCTGTTTCCAGCTAACTATTTCCATAGAAATGGGCAGTTGGGCCCAGTGTTTCTTAAGATGTCTTTACAGTAAGAGTAAAATCACAGATCTGCTGAAGGCAACGGGCAATAGCAAGCCTTCCATTGGCCTCAGGAGGGCTGTAATTTCTTCTTGGCTTCAAGATATGTTAGGAAGTGCATGGAGAGCCTGGGAGCAGAAAAAGGGAAAGTCCAAAATAAAGGTTTCTCATCCAAAATCTGTTCATAGTGCTTAGATCGTTTCATCAGATTTCAAAATGTTTTCGGTATTTTTCTGATCCTGTTTATTAAGGTCATACAGGTACTATCCAGGGGCAGACATTATCTAAGCATCTGAGACTTCACTCCTATGTTTTGTTAAAAAAAGAGAGATCAAGATTAGTTTCTTGAAAATAGTCAGTTACAGGATGCATGTTTTGATTTTAGGGTCCTTTAAAAAAATAAAGGTAGAAATCTCTATTGGAAATGGTACTACTTTTATTTCTATGTGTGCTTACAATCTGAAAGTCTAGCAAGTATTTCTACTCTCTCTTGGTTTTCTAATTCTTTGTAAAAGTCCCATTTTATACGTTCTCAGAAGTGGGTTTTTTTCTTGCAGCAGTTCTGGAAATAGCTTTTCTGTTGCAGCCAGTGAGGGGATGTGTATACCATCCATGAAGACAGTCTGTAATGCAGGCACAGGCAAACTGCAAAACAACATAACTTGTGGAATTAACACTTCATGTTGACACCCACTAAAAATATTCAGAGATTGACTTGGCCGGCCCATGTTTCGCAAATAACATGCTTGGCTCTGAATGATTCAAGATCTTATCTGGTCTCAGCCCAAGTTCAATGTGGAGGACCTAATCCTGTTCTCATTAACCTCCAAAGGAGTGTTGCTGTGCACTTCAAAGAGAATTACATGAGCAGCATTTGCAGTGAAGCACACATGGTTCCTGTATCTTTTCCCTTTTTTCTTTCTTTTTTTTTAAAAAAAATTATATTCCAAACTGCAGCAAAGCAAAAAGAAAGAAGGCTAGGAAACAGTCAAAATAAAGCTGCTACCTGTTGAGCCACGTTGTTCCATGAGAGCTCTGTTTGTTTGGAGTTCTTAAGTGCAGATGAAGAGTAGAAATCAGAAAGAGCTGAGATGGGTTTGATTATACTTGTAGCTGACTACCCTCAATTCCCATCATCCCCCAAGTGGGAGTCTTGCATGGCCCACAGTATTTCTTTGCACCTTGACAACTATTTGCAAAGAACTGGAGCTGAGCCAGTGCGTGCAGCCACTGATATCATATCCATGTAAGCACAGTGCCTGCAGTGGTCAATACAAATGGCTCTGCTAAGCCTCTGGGATAGTGACCATGTTCCTTCTTTGTTTTCCCTGTACATAGTTTTTGAAAAGAAGGAGACGTATGGAGGAAGGATGGGAGAGAGCAATTATGGGGGATTTTTTTGGTTTTCTCTTTCTTCCAGGCTGTCAGAATAAATTGTACAATGAGTTCATCCATATTTTGCCATATTTATGCCAAAAAAGCATATTTATTGCTTTGTAGAAGAAAAGCCTTGTGATTCTACAAATACACTGGTTACTTTGGCAGAGGAAGCAGAAAGTATGTCACTCAGCTATTCAACATATTTCATGTGTTTTAAAAACCCATAACCACAGCATCTGCCTCAGTTCAGATACTGATCTCTGCTGCATGTTAGTCTATGAAAAAGCCATACAAGATCATCATCCACTGCTACCTCGCACCCTGTGGTACTGAGATGGTGCCAAACTCAGCTACTCCTGTTGTATCCCAAATTCAGACCTTTCGACCTCACTTTAAAGGATCTTGTATCCCCATTTCCTATTCTGTGAAGCTTGCTTATCTAGTTTCATAGCTATGAAATCATTCTCTGTGGGAGATGGTCTGTGCTGTCCTGAGGGAGTAAACATGAATGGGCTTGCTTCTAGTCTTTGAAGGTTTTTTCCAGTGCCCTGCTGTTGCCCTGTTTGATTCTCAGGCAGCCTTGCCAATTCCTCACCATGCCAGAAGATGGTTTCCTTACCCCCATGCTGTAAACACCCTCTTCCCTCCTGGATGTGGGCAGGCATCCCTCCAAGCTGTTTCCTTCTCACTTTGGCAAGTCTTCCAACACAAGAACTGAGGCAAATGACATGTGGGTACATGAACCTCTGTTCTTTTCTCTGCCAAAACTACCTCAGTTTCCAGTAACTGTGCTGGTCTCCGGTGGGTCCCAATGAGTGTCACCATCTCAGCCTGTATTGCTCTCCACATTCATTGAAGTGCAATGGAAGGTTGAGTCTGCAGTTCAGGACTTAGTATGTCTGTTAGACTTAAATTATGAGTCCATATGTCTGCTCTAAGGCCGAGAGAGTAGGAATAGAACTCCAATTTTCTTTATCTCCCTTGAGTATCATGATAAATAGGTTATTCTGAGGATGTGTCCTCTCTTTTGTCCCAAAGAAACTGCTAAGCATCTGAGATTTCTCATAATGCAAGATGGGAAGACTGAAATTGTAAAGTTTCAGAGAACAGGTAGGTAACCTGTTTTCCAAGCATTAATGGGTGGCTTCTTTTCAAAGTACCATGACATGTGCCTGGTGCTTGGGTCTTCATGTTGGCCCTTGCACTCTGTGCTGTCTTCTTTCTGGTGTCAGAAGAACCCAAAAGTCTTGCTGAAAATTTGCTTGGATGGTTCTGCTCTGGGTTCCTCTGGTGGACACCATCAGTGGTGTTCATGGGGAGGCCCAGAGAGCACCCTAACAACTGGTGTGAAGACTGGGGCAGCAGCATGACTGCTTTGTAGGTGGTTGGGAATGCTGCGGGAGCGAGCAGAGACACACAAGCCCTTCTCTGCTGCTGCTCTGCCCCACTGTCTCTCTGCACCTCCAGAGTGAAAAGGATGTAAGGGAGAACAGCACGCAAACGTGATAATAGTTAGTTAAGAAAACCTTGATGTTCTTCTGTTGTGTTCCTTATGGAAAAGAATGATTTTAGATAATCACAAAAACATGTCCTGTGGCAAAAACCAATCCCTACCACCTCTGAGTCTGTTTAGAAGATGACATGCTCTTGGCAAGTGCTTCAATAGCCACTGAAATGCCCAGTGCATGTTAACGATCTAACCAATAAGTTATAGGTTCCTATTTTTTTTATTCATTGAGGAACATTGACAAAACTGCAAACACATGTTTCTGCTGCTAAAGCTTAGTGTTATCGCAGTTTGAAAATGTGGAAAATCAATTACATGCTTTGAATTGCTCCCTTTATTGCTATAAAAGAATTTTTTCATTCTTTCAGGATAGTGTACACTTGGTAACATCTACTGCTAACAGGCTGTTAGGACTTTCTGCTAAATTAATACACTACAAGTAAACTAAACAGAAGGCCGGTGGAATGCTAAACATCCACTTTCTCCACTGTTGTGGCTGTGCTGCAGCTTGGGAACCCTCAGCCTTGTTGCTGCAACATCTGGACAACATTTGGGGCTGTCTCTCAAGTGCACGGGTGTGCACCTCCGGTGAATTTTAACTTTCAACATCTCTCTGCCTCTAATCTATATTTAATGTTTCATGACCAGTAGTCAAAGAAACTTCAGCTAAATATCAGGGTGGAATGAAAATGATCCTTGGGAAAACACTGATTTTCAGTATTTGCCAGCAAAGTATCTGTGACAGAGACATTCCCTGCAGATTTGTAGTCCATTCTCTCACAGTAATAATAATTAAGACTAGTGATTACTGTGCCCACGTAATCAAAGATCGCTTCATAAAATGTAGTCCCTAAAGGGACGAATTCCCTGCTCCTAACTGGATGTCAGTCAGAGGGATCAGTACCTCCAGGGATCTGGAGTCTATGCTTGCCTTTTTCATTACTGTGTTGTTAGCATTGTGTTACTTCATATTTTTCTCAATGCAAATGAGTAGGGAATCGTGTAAATCGTGCCCTCCAGAAGGCACATGTAGTGAGGTTTTTTTCCCCCAAATCTACCACAGGGATTTCTCACATGGAACATAATTACATCTCTGCCATATGGGCTCATTTATATTCTATTACAGGTTAAGCTAATACGACTCAGAAATATGCTAAAAATACCTCGAAGTATTTTGAGTACTGTCAAAACACTTGTCATTTCTTTCTTGCCTGTTTGATTGTGAATGACTTTATATTTATTTAGAGATACGCAGTGCCAAGTAACTTCAGAAAAAAAAAATCAGACCAGTCTGTGTTGCCCAGTCCTCCAAAAAGATTTTAAATTCTCTCCCATGACATCCTTCTTCCATGATGGCAAATAGATGGGTGAACAATGAAACAGAAAAGCCTCTAAGACATATTCACCTGCAGCAACACCTCAGTGGCTATTAGGTTTCCCATGAGGAAAGGAAGGTGTGTTTCAGTCATGTAGCTCTGTGATCATTAGGCTGGATAAGATCTGCATTTGATGTAATTACTTTGTCCTGACAAAGCTATACTTACTCTTTAGCCAAAATAGAAGTGCAAACTTCTCTACCATAGAAGCAGCGCTACTGTGGGAGTAACTGTTGCCTAAAAAATTATGGTAAGATAAGGTCACCTTTAAAAAATGAAGCACCTAAGGGTTAAATGACACTCTTTTCAGAGCTGACGTACCAGATAATATCTTATTTTCCAGTTTCAGTGGAAATTTTTCAATTCACTGTAAGATTTTATTTAACAAGATTTTAAAATCGTTATTACATCACTGATTAGTAAAACTATTACCATTAACATCTCTGGATAAATTCTTAGTCCACCACAGTCAATCTACATTTTATTCTTTTTACTCATATATTCAGTATTTAACCCTTTGAAATTTGACCAGATTTCCTTTATTCCACTAGCTAAGGAGGAAACATGTAGAGAGTAATACACGGATAGGAGGATTAGGCCAGAGAATGGGAAAGGATCACAGTGGACCTGCAAAAAGCAGTGATTGACTTTTGTTCCAAGGAGATGCTTACAACAAAGTGGGCCAGAGTTTTGAAAATGGCAGCTCTATGTTTCTTATAAGCAGGAGATAAAATTCAATCCTGGTTTATAAAGTCCTTTGAGGTTTTCTTCTGTGATGGAAAATTCTATGTAGCTATAAAATCCATTCTATAACTATGAAATAAATTCCTGTACCTTTCTAGAATTTGTTGATATATTTCAGAATGTTGCTAGGAAATGTTTGCTTTTTTTGCTTTCTGTTTTTATTATATGATAGCATAATCTTTTGGATTATTCTGCTTTTGAACACAAAGCATGCTGTTTTCTGAATGCTTTTTGCATATTTTCAGAGAACAATAATTATTGCTAACACATTGTGCTTTGTGTGCCACAAAGTGTGTAAGCAACTAACATTAAGTGTATGTAAAACTCACTTGAAGTCAGACACTTAAGTATTTTTTTTTTGGATCAAAGCCTAGGAGCTATGATATCTGTAACTGTGCAATCACATCAGACTCACAGGAGAGTTTCATTGGAGTTTACCTTGTTCTTAAAAGACACCTTTTAAAATCAGCTGAAACAACAGGGTTTTGGTCAGAGCTGTGTGCTGGTCATTGCTGAATAAGGGAGGCAGTCTGTTTGACTGCGTGTTCAGTGTAGAAGGGAAAAAATTCAGGTCAGCTATGAGTTTATTACCTAAGAAAAGTATTTTTCCAGCCTTCATAATTCCTGAGGCAGTGTAAAGGATGCTACAGTGATTTCTTACATTAGTGAGGTATAAAAAAAGAGTGGTCTCCTGGGTTGTGGAACAAAGAGAAACAAATTTCAAATCTCAGCGTTAACTCTATTAACTAATGTTTTAATTCAGCTGCCATAGATGTTTGATTAAAGAACCTGCTATACAACTTCTTTTGCAGTTTCTATAGCCTCAATTGTGTAAAAGCATCCCATGCCCTTGGAAAAACCACCTCTGCTTACATGCACAAAAGGGAGTCTTTTACGTGACACCTTCACAGCTTGCTTCCTTTTTCTTCAGGCAAGGTTTTTCATTTTCATTCTACAATTGCATCTGTTACAAAAGTATGGTCACTGTGGATACTGCACTGAGAGATCACTGTATTCATGTCCTGGTTTTCTGCTCATCCCTGGACATCCACCGCTGACCATTGCTGGGGTTGGGTCAGAGTAGTGGCACAAGGTGACAGGCATGCTGGCATCTCCATGTGACACCAGACATGGGCAGAGGCAGCAGAGAGGGGCACCAAATCAGATAACGGTGTTCTTAAATATTCCAGACAACAACCTTTCCAAGAGAGGGGATGACTTATTAGTGTGCCCTCCTAGAGCTCTCTTTTATTAATTCCATGCTGGTAGCAGCAATTTGGTGATATTTGCATTGGATATTTGTCAGGCATATGTCAGTATGTCAATATTTTCCTCTAGAGGGTGGGCAGCCACGGATTTTCAGCAGATTATCTAGCTGGTGCTGCACATATATGCTCAGTTCTGTGCTTTCAGTGAGGTGTTTATTTGCAGTCAGGGCCTGGAAGGAAAGTTCTGGCCTGCACTGGAAAGGGGTGCATTTCATCATGTGTATGGTTTGCAGAAACAGGTAAATCAAGAGCCTCTGTATGAAAATTCTTAATACCCACAGTGACATTTTAAATCAATCATTCCTGGATATATAAATCATCTCACAATTAAGTTTGGATCTTCTTTGTCATTTGATGGATAAACGTGAAATTCTTTTGCTGTCTAACATGATCTACTGTCTGCTGATACCCAGCTCTGCAAAACCCTTTGTAAATCATTGTAGTTTGCATCATCTATTGGCTAAAATACAGTGTCTGCTTTCCAAATCTGTGTAGATGATAATCTGTTTTAATACCTGCACAAATCAATTTAATTTATATTGTGCACTGTTCATATATGCCAAATTGGGTGGAGAGTAGAAACACTTAGCAAGGAAATCATACTTTACATCAACATGCATTAGATGAGCCTTGCAATCTGAATGGGGGAGGAGGTGAAATTTAGCATTTAATTTCCTCATCTAGAGATTTAAAAAATGGCTTCCAGAAACAAAAATATAGGGCAGAGTTGTGAAGCCCTTACTCATGTTGTTGAGCAGATTCTCATTGGATTTATCCCACTGAAGCTTAACAATATCACCTCCAGGGTGGCTGAAAGGATGCAGAATTTCTTGCAAAGCACTTTGATGCTTTGTCTAGTGCAGAATGTAGGCAGCATGTCTTCAAACCTCATCATGGGGCCCGACTTCTGACTCCTCTTTGCTATTTGCAACGCAGTTAAGGAGCCTGTAGATGTACAAACTGCCTGGTGGTCAAACTGATGGATGTGGTGACAGGTGAGTTTTGCAGAGGCAAACCCAAGTTTTCTTGCTTTTGAGAAGCTTGGTTACCTTTCTTCCTTATGGCTGTGAATATTTTACTTGCCACCAACAGCCTGCATACTTCTGGCTTAACTTCAGCACTGTAAAAATCTCATTAAAAAATGGAAATACCCATCTTTATTCCATTTTCCCAGTAAATTGTTGCAAAGTCTTTTGCAGCTGAAAATATAATATTAATTTTTTATAAACATGGTGGAAAACCAATCTTGTTTTGGAGATACTTAGAAAATCATCGTGTGTCATGTTTAAAATGAAAATATCTGAAGGGCTGACTGGCTGCTCCTCTTTGAAACAGTAATCATGGGTGCTCCTAGTCACTTGAGTTTTTACATTTGATTCCACTTCCATAAACGTTTTGGATATTTATAGTGTTCCTATAACTACACTCCAGTGTTTTTTAATTAAAGGTAAATGTACCAGAGTTCTTTCAATTGACTGAGAATTTTTATTACAGGCATGGTCTGAAGATCGGAAGAGCGTCG
>JAWWMP010000081.1:22133277-22206980 GCA_035047865.1 Dendrocincla tyrannina
TTATTGATATATATGTTGAAGAGGGTGGGGCTTAAGCTGCATCCCTGTCTCACCCCCGGCCCTGTGGAAAGAAATGTATGTGTGTTTTGCTCATTTTCACTGCACACTTGTTTAGCAGTAGTGCTCATAATATGGAAGGTATCACAGTATTCCAGATATACATGCATTTAGTGGGAATTTTGAAATAGTAATGTGATTGGAATTTAATTGAGCAGAGCATTGCAGAAACAAAGTCATATCTTCATTTCCTGGTAAGGAACAATAGTTCTGATGTTGTAGTTCATTGCTCAGAAGCCAGCAACATACTGGTCATGAAGCCCTCAAATGGCGATTACTTCCATCAGTGCTTGTATGAGCTGGATTCAGCCTGGGGATTTAGAGGTTGAAAGGCCATACCATTTCATAGAATCATAGAATCAGCTGGATTGGAAGAGATTTCCAAAATCAGAAAGTCCAACCCTTGATCCAACACCACTGTGATTACTGGACCATGGCACTAAGTGCCACATCCAGTCTCATCTTAAAAACCTTCAGGGACAGTGAATCCACCACCTCTCTAGGCAGGCCATTTCATTTCCACATGTCATTTCCAGTTTTCCTTTCTCACAGAGTCATGGAACATTTTGAGTAGGAAGGGACCCACAAGGATCATCATGTCCAACTTTTAAGTGAGTGGCCTACTGTGAGGATTGACCTGTGACCTTGGCACTATTAGCACCATACTCTAACCAATCCCGGTTTTTCTCTTCCTGTACATGGACATTTCGGGAAGGGTAGATTTTCTTCATTTTATTTTTTAGTTTTTTCTTTTTACTCATGTAAGTGGATTCAAACACACAGAACTGCTCAAATGATGTCCACAGCACTGACTCTGCTTCCTGGAAAGCTCACTGTCTTGCACAAAAGACACTATTCCTTGTTACAGTGACATCCTTCATGACAAAGTAATTCAGTAGTCAAGTATATTATTTATTTCCACAGATTTTTTAGGCCTTGTGATGGGAGCATGAATCTGAAAAGAATCTCTATAAGCAGTCAATGTGGTGAGTGGTCAGACAATGTTTTCAAAACAATTTGTGTAGCTGATGGGGAAAAAGGGGATTGCAAGTTACAGTTTCTATAGGCTGTCATTTTCTTGATGAATAGACTTGCACTACTGTAATTTTTCATATGTGTAATTCTTGCATAGTCACAGGTATTTTTTACACATCCTTCCTATTTCTCATGCATGAGTCATAAGTAGTGCCCAGCTCAATACATTCATCTGCAGTGAATGGAACAGGTTGAACTCAGGTTGGAATTTGGCCCTGTGAGCTTTGTCCTGTCTCCATCAATATGAAGTTAACAGATGAAAGTGTGCACTTTGGCTATTATTGCATATTTAGGGGAAAAAAGCACTTGAATTTTAACTGGGATAAATTCACAGAGGAATCAGAATAACCCTTACGATCTTCCACTGTAAGTGATATTTGAGGGGTTTAATGCTAGTTAAGGGTCTGTGGAATGGTGATTCCATTTGCATGTAATTATGCAAAGGGCAGGGACTTCTAGAAAGAGACTGGGCATGTATGTGTACAGTGCATTAAGGCACGTGATATGCAGGCAGAAAGGCAAAAGGTAGAACTGTGACCCCGCTGATTTATGGCTCTCAAAACAAAAGGTGGACAAGAAAAACTGCACTAGGAGTCATCCTGACTACACTTCAGGGCATGATTTGCTGAATTGACTACTAATGGCATGTTTTAATTTTGAGGATTTTGAGGTTGAGTAGTGATGGAGATAATCCAAATAGGATAGGAGAAAGGGGGGCGGGGGGGAGGGAAGGGTGGTATACTGCAACATGGATATCCTTGCATCATGCGGTCCTGTCTTCCTCGTTGGGGAAACAACCCCACTACCATCTGACAGCTGGCATGGTTTAACTGGTTGGCAGGAGGTGCCCAGCACTGTCGTATTATGTCATATTACCAGCAATTCCCACAAGACTGAATTTTCCTATTTGACAGAATATACTGCTTTTATCTTCCAGACCAGATTGCTTTAATTTCATGTAGAAAGGGAACTTAAAAAAAAATAAATCAAATGATTTAGAAAGAAATTGTTGGTCAGCAAAGAGGAGGACACCACCGTACTCTGGTACTATTCTGCATCCGCACTGAAACACCAGACAGCAGCTGCCTTGGAGCTGCCTCCACAGCAGGGAAAGACATTCATCTAGATTTAAAGATTCAGCACACAGAAAGCAGAACGGTGACATCTCTTCTCATTTCCATGCCCAACAGCATGTACTCCAACATACAGCTATGCTTCTTCTACGGTACCCCTTTATATTCCTTTCTCTCTGCTTTTCTACCCCATTCCTTCCTCAAGCCCTTCGTTGAGCTTTTTATTATTTTGTGTTTAATTTGGAACTTACATTCTTCAGTGTCCAAATCCTTCTCCCTTTGTCTGTCATCAGAGCCTTCATTGCTTTACATCTGCTGGGAAGAAGTGATTCAGTTATCTCCCAAATTATATTTCAAGAGCCTGCAAGCCGGACTTCACAGATAAACTGGAGAGCACCCCAACTGATATAAATACAGTACATAGCCTTTTTTTCTCCATTCAGCAGTAGATGATGATTACCCAGTTTTGCTATAAAATCAGTTGCTACCATAGGGAACAGCATGCTCTGCCACCATTTCCGATACTCAGTCATTACACTGTGATTATAATAGCTTGATATTTATATAAAAGTAGCAATTACCACTCTCAGAACTTGATGTCTCCTGTCCAAACAGAGAAGATGGTTTCACTCACAGACTTCTCCTAAACATAAGACAAGAGAAAATAGATATATCCAGAAGGCAGCTCAGATACCAGGGGAAATGGTTCTTGATGCAATTAGTCACAGCAGTGCCTTGTAGTAATTTCTACAGGCTCCTTTCTGGCTGCAGAAGGCAGAAACCCCTCTTGTTTGATTTTGTTTTGTTTGGAGAGTAACAAGTTTTCCCTCAGTCAGATCTATACTCTCCTTATACCTCGCACCTGATTCAAGATCAGTGAATGTAGCCATGCATCCCTTCCTAGAAGGGAGATACATTTTCCCAAAGCAGCAAAGCCAGTATTTTTCAGTACAATGCTATCTAATTTTCTCCCAGTAGAAATATTAGGGCAAATATAAAGCAGCCGTGTCCCTGGACAGTGGTGTGCTTCAGTAGGCTGAAGCAACACTTCTTCAGTAGTTTCAGGTATCTCCATTTCACTGTCATCATGGTTTTTGTAGACTTGGACAGCATTACTAGCACCCTAATAGTCCTGCAGATGTACTTAGGGATAAGCTACCAAAGAACATCTTACTGCATTAATGTAATGGTGTGTACATTTGCTTTACTCGATCTCACATAATCCATCAAAATCTTCATGAATAGAAAAAGTTGAATCATCCTTACTGATAGCAATTACATTCCCACTGTTTTATCCCTGATAACTCAACCTCTTCACTGCTGAGGGGTTCATATTTCTTTGATTTACTAGGCACTTGGTAAAATTGCTCTTCCTGGGAAGGTAGATGTTTAAGACCAGTGGACAGAGAGAGCATCGAGTTAGAGGCTGTGCTTGGTGTTTGCTTTTCATTTGCTGTTCATATCACACCTCCTACTTTATTGGAGTGACAGAAAGCAAAAAAGTGATGAACAGTTAAAAGGATGTGAATCTCATCTTTCTTTAAACACACTTTATTGGAGAGGAAATTTTTTAGTTATTATTTTCAGTTTCTCAAAAGAAAAATGTTAAACTCTAGAGTACATTCAGTGCCAGGCACTGAAGTGACTGTTTGTCACCATTAGAAAGGTAAACTTGGGAAAAAGAAATGGACTGCAAAATCTCCATAACCACACCTGCTAAGAACTCCTCTGACAAGCATATGCCAGGATGGGGTTAGCAGCAGCAGCCTGGCTTTGGAGGTGGGAGCTCAACCAGATCACCTATTCCTTTCCCTTCTGTGTTTGCAATTAGGATAGTTCAATTGATGTTGCTCTCCTGAATTCCCATGGCTACACCTGCATTCCTCACTTCATCCCTGACCTTAGAATGTGTGCTGTAATTAACTGTCTGCTATTGACATATTTTATGTTAGAAAAAGCAGTCTTGGTAATGAGAAAAGTGGTTCCTGCCAACACTGAAGTTTTATCAAAATTTAATGAAAGCTTTTCTGTAAATAAATCCCCAGCTGCAGGTGCTGTGAGATGAGAAGATTTCAAGGACCTTCCTGGACAAGGTGAAGGTTAGTGTTTGGGTGCTGCCCGGCCCCTGGCATCCTCAGCAGCCAGGGGATGGCACATTCCAGCTTCATACTAGCTTCTTCCCAGCAGAGATGGGAAGAGCTGTTTGAACAGAAAATAGTACCAGAATTCAGATGCTCTGGACTGACATCCACACGCTCATACCTAGGAAATATTTGAATCATGCTACTTTAGACTCAGCCTAGAAGTCCCAGAATCACAGAATATTCTGAGTTGAAAGGTACCCACAAGGAGTAGCTTAAATACCCTTTCCTTTTCTGGATTGGTAGAGGCTCCTGTGCAACTTCAAGTCAGCATGATTTGTCTTGTCCTTGCTGGATTGCCTGGTGGGCTGCTCAGCAACTCTGTGCACTCATACACTGTGCCATCAACAGGTCCCTGCACCGTTTCAGTGCTGAAGTCCCAGGAGGTCCCCTGGGGCTGGTGCATGCTGTTCCTGTGCCACCTGCCTGAAGAGCCCTTTTATCCATCAAAAGAAGATTGAAGGAGGAGAGCAAATCGTACCCCTGGGTTTTATACCATTGGCCTGCCAGGTGACAAAAGAGACTCCAATGGAAGATCTCATCTGTCACTTAAATGAAAATTATGCAGCTTGTTTCTAAATTATGACTGAACAGCAATATTAGGCTCCAGTTATCAGGTGAATCTATTTTCCTCACCACCATGCTCACTTCCCATATCTGTGCATTTCTGCTGGCACCTCCTGTGTGCTCCACGCAGCAGGAGACCAACTGGACAAGCCCTGTCCCCCTTCATGAGCTGAGCACAGTGGGATGCCCCCTCACAGAGGCCTTGAGAAGCTATTCTAACGCTAGTCATGTTTTTCCCCACCTCTTCATCTCTTCTTCTGTGAGCAGGGAGGCTGGTGGTGGCACAAGCACTGTCCTGTTCAGAAATAGAGCAGTTGCTTAGGCTTGCTCAGAAAGGAAGAGTAGTTTACCCACACAGACAACTCTACAAAAGTAGAGTGCAAGTTGAAAGACAAGGAAAACAGCAATCTCAGAGTGGTTGGGTTTCTTTTCCTATTCAAAATGTGAACTTATGTTTCCTTGCAGCCTGCATTCCAGCCTGAGCTCTTCAGCTGATTGCATGGGATGGTGTAGGAAGGCCCGCATCATTTATATTTCTAGAGGGACTTCAGAGTATTGACAACATAGTCTTCATGGCTGACACCCACTCTTTCCTACCTTTCCTATTGCTTCTGTACTGTCCCCATCTACTTCTTGCCTAGCTTTCATGTTCCACCTGGTCTTTCCCAGAAAACAATTGAGGAAAAAGAGTGGTGCCTTTTGGTGCATTTTAACTAAATTATTCATCACAACTGAACAAAAGTGCTTTTTGGAGATGAATGATTTTGCATGTGTGTCAACCATTTTTCTGTTTCTCAATATAATTTTAAAGCCAATTAGGGTGGCTTTGCTGGTGGCTTTTCAGAAGAAATGCTCTTCAGGTATTGAGAGGGAGAGTTACATTTCCCCATCTGATATTTTTCAGTCCTCATCACAAGCTGTGGTTTTCCTAACTCAAAATTCTAAGGAACTTTAACTATTTGGACATATTTAATATATTCCATGGACAACTGGTATAATAACATGAAGTCAGACTAAAGAGTAGAATCAACAGAAATCAAACTGGCTTCTAATTTTGTGATATATCGCTCACCCACACCTGATTATAAGATGCCCAATGTCTGTTTCCTAAACAGATGCTCTGGCACCTTTTCAGAATAAATAAATAATATGAGCTCTGCACATTCTATATTATTCACATTTTACTAGTCTCATTTATTGAGAGTAAGGTTTTAATTGCTTGGATGAAATTACTCAGATTAAATTACTTCTCAGTAGGACTTTGGGATTGCAATGGTTTCGTTGGAGTTTACACAGCAAAATTAACTCCTGCACCATATCCAGGGGACTTTGAAGCCCAGAGCTATCACTATCTAGTATTAGTGTTCTGAATCTGCTTCTTTACCCCCAGGTAAACATCTTCTCTGGCTTTCTCACTTTTGTTTTTTTCTGGCTTATCACAGATAAGCTTTGAGCAGCCTGCTGTGTCATGACCTCGATGGTAGAAGATGTACCCATTCACATCCTTGATTGTATGGAGAGCAGCAACCTCTGGGCAGTGACCACTGGTTGCTTTGATACTCATCTGTCTGGCTTCTCATCAGTGGTTTCCAAAGAAGCCATCACCCATTGCTGAGCACCATCTTTAACCTGTTTCAGACTGATCACTTAAAGAAAACCCTCTTCCCCTGAGAAGAAAATTCATGTTTCTCTGGAGTGGGAATCAGGATGGCCCTTCAACCAGCTCCTCACACCTGTATATTAGGTTGCCACACTGGGCTGAAGACTTCAAAGCACGCTCAACTCTTTGCCTGTACTCCCTGCCATGTCTTATTTTTGACCTTTCCCCTGAGAGACAGGTCCACTAGAAGATAATTCAGATCATTTGGTCTCTTGAGACTCCTACTAAGGGGAAGAATAACAATTCAGCAGCAGCTTTACTGATCTGCATAGAAGATTCAGGCTCCTTTTTTGCTGACGCTACTGGCTTGCAACATACAGTTGTAAAACTTTGTACTCATAATCCAGAGAGGCAGCTGGAATTCTTAGGCATAGTCTTGCAAATGCCATATTCATGACACACTGGATTAAATGATAATAGCAGAATAATTCTTTTAATAAGATATTTAAGATGTATTGAAATAGATGCTTTTTTGAAACAAATACATAGGAATTTTACAGCATCAGTGCAAGAGAACAGTGTTATTGATAATTCAGCAGATCCCTGCTGCAGATCCCTGGTAGTATTACCCAGACACTCCTGACTTCAGATTCTAAAGAAAGACCACCAGGCCATTCACCTGGAAACTGATGCTGAAAATCTGCCACTTCATGATGCCCTTACTGTGGAGCATCAGTTACCTTTCTCTCTTTTGCCTAGCTGCCCTGCCTATGCAGAAAGCAAAATTATTACATGAATGTGAACTGAAAAGGACTGTTTAGGTCACTGAGCCCAACTACTTTTTGCTGCATTTGACCATTCCATAGTTGTTCAGCCACAAAACAGCCACAAAAAGCTTGTAAGCTACCTATGACTACTTGCAGATCTATAGCAAAAGGTGGAAACACACCATTATACATCACAGAGACAGCTCTTGTTTTACTTGCTATTTATTTATTATGCTTCTGTATATGTAGACATTTACACTGGAGGATCTCAGAGGCTGCTTAGCTGCTAAGACATAGCCTGTGCCCATAGAGATGATTGCTAAATAATGTCCTGCTGTTACCATTCGCACACACAATGAACACAGTTGGATGTGATGCTCAGGACCTTGTCTCTCCTCATCTTTGAATCAGAACAAGATGTTTGCTGACCTTAGCACAAGTAACCATCGGTCCCTAATGAGGAGGATATCTTCCCAGCAAACACATACAAGTTGAGAAGCAGTCTCATTCATTGGCCATAAGCATAATGATTTTAATTCAAATGTTTTACTTTTGTTGCAGGTAAGAGCTATGCATATGTAGGCAGGTACAAATGTTTCCTGCTTTTGGGTCTCCCTAATACAGTCCATAGACTTGAAAAAAAAATTGTATTTTTGATAAGCTCTAACTCAGTTTAATTAGCTTGGGTTTTTATATGTTGTGTCTTTAGAAATGCCATAACCATCTACAGAGGAATACCTTTTTATAACGCTGCGCATAAAACAAATCCAAGTTTGAGCAGTTTCCTCAGTGGCTGTTAATAAAGGATTTAAGAGCCCAGTGTCTATGTAATAACTTACAGCTGTTGAGAAGCTATTCTAGTGCATACACCAAGTTTTCAGTTACTGTCTCTAAATACCTGTGGTCTAGCCACTTACTTCAGTCTGCTGATTATTTAGCTGGAATAATCTACCCATAGCTCCTCCTTCAGCTCCCTCTCCCCCAGCAAGAACCAAACGCAGAGCCATTTAAAGAAACCCAAACGCAGCTTCTGGGCACCTCTGTGACACCCAGCCTGAGCCTCGCCCGTGTTTTGCTCTGCAGGTTTAGACTGGCTGTGGCAAGGGTGGCTGTCACAGTGTGTTCAGACCCACTGGGGCCAAGGGTTAGGAGAAATGTCACCAGCAAAATGGTGGGTTTTTACTGGATGGGGAGAGGTGGACCCTCAGTGCTCAGCCAGATGATCCCACTTGGAGCACAACATCTAAAGTCTGAGCTCACCCACTCAGCATGGGTGGGAGGAGAGGGAGCAATGGAGGGAGGTAATAGATATTTATATATATTTTTTTGTTTGTTTGTTTGTTTTGGTTTGTTGTTTTTTTGGGTGTTTTGGGGGTTTTTTGTTTTCTTTTTTTTTTGTGGGCAACACAGAATCATTATTTCCCCCCTTTATATTCTTCCTGCTGAACTGGGGGAATTTCATATCCTAGTATGAATGCAGCCTGGCACTGGATGTTTGATTATTTAATTATGATTTTTTTTTTTGACAAAAAATTATTTTCATCTAATTTGATCATTGCCTCTAAAATTGCTTCATGCCTTTAATATCTAAGTTAGTCTAGTTCCTGAAATGAAGCATATCTTTCTAACAAGCCCCACAGATTAATTTATATGCTTATTTCTCTCAATTATTATTCTTTCTGGGCTTTTTGGATTCACTGTTCACTCAGTATAGGATTTCACTGAGGGTATTTTTGATCCAATTCTTTTAATGAGGATTGGAACCAGCCTAGGAAACCATGATAGTAGGTAAATCCCTTTTAAACAAAAAATAATACAGCTGAGTTATCTGCTGTCTCTGCTGGGGTAAGTAGGGTTACTATGCTTTTGTATACGAATTGCTTTGAGATAATAATGTTTTCTACTTGCTTATACATTTTTCATCAGACAAATCAGGCAAAAAGGTTGAGTCATACAGATCTGTAACCGTAGCTGCTTTCCTGTCCTGTAGCTACAAGGTAAAGATGAAATGTATTTTCATACTCAGAGAAAAAGGGTCAGAGTTAGAGGGGGAAAATAGTATGAAAGTGCAAAGTCTTGGATGTAAGTAGGTAGCCCCTAAAGCAGGTGCTAACAAGACCTTCTTGACAGCCACCGAGTTTTGTACATAGCAGAGGAAAAGTTATTGCTGAAAGAAAAGAAACAGGCAAGGAATGGCATTGTACTGTGTCTGACTAGGATTATAGCAGCTGAATGAGTCATTGTTATAAAATATGAGCAGTGGAGTGTCCTTTCAAGTCTCTCAACGCAGATTGAATGCGGTTCTGACCAAGATGACAAAATTCATTTTGATTGAATAGTTGTCCACATTTTTAAATTAAATGCATGTGGGGCTATTAGCTCAGCTCCCCGTTGAAGGCGGCTGCGCCACAGCCTTGCCATATGTTTGGCAGTGTTTGAAGCACCTGGCATCCTCCAGAACAGACAGTCACATTTGAATGGGGATAAATATTGAACTGTCTCACAGCTTTCTCTTCCAACTCCAGGGTAGGTATTTTTTACATTAAAAAAACACATAGCACAATACAAAAGGTTAAGCAAAAATTTATGTACATAAAGTGTTTTATAAAACCAGAAAGGAAGAGCAGGACAGGACTGGCAGGGATCCTGGACTCCTCCCGCGTCTGTGGAGAACAGGATGGGCAGGGTCACAGATTTCTTTCTTTGTCTGAAGGCTTCAGGGACTTGGGAGCGCAAAAAATACAAATAATAATTTGGGCTTTTATTACGGATTTATCACAGTATTATTAAAGCTAATATGCAATTTCTCAGTCTGGAACAATCACTCCCACAAGTCCCACCCCTATCAAATTTTCTTCTCTTTAATATAATCAGGAAACTGATATGCTTAGCTGCATGCTGAGATCAGTCATGTCCTTTGGCTGAAAAATGAGCAAGTTACTTTTCCATCCAATAAGGTTTAAATCTTTAGTGACCCATGAATGTGAAATTCAACCAAATAGGAATATTACATGTCTTTGTGCTTCTCTTGGACCATTTTTTTTTCAAAGTATTAACACAGATTTACATTATGTTTTGTGGTTTAAAGAGCTATTGATTATATGGGGCACTGTTATAGCAATCTCAGTTGCAGCCACCACTGAAAGGTGAACTTGGACAGGAATAGGTGAAAGCAAAGACTAGGACAATAACCAGAGAATAGAGAGCCCATCACATGACAGAATTAAAAAGGAATTTGCTAGTTTTATGTTGCAAAGGGAAATCTTAGAGAAGACACCTTTTATTTTTCTAACCATGTGTCCAGGATGAGAAGGACCTTTCTCCTGAAGGGCAATGCGACACAAGGATATAAAATAAAGTGAATACATTCATGTTTGGCACAAAAAAGTCTGGCAATGAAAGGAGCAGGAGTCTCAGCTGGACTTCTAGGAAGTTACTGGGGCCTATAATTACAATTTGAAGCTAAGTTTTGATAACTACATCTATAAAGTATGATGATATGGTTGTCTACAGTAGCAGGCAAATTACTTTGATGAGAAAATACCTAAAATACCTTTTTTAATCACTTTATCTGTGTTCCTAACACCAGAAATGTCTTCCAAAATAAATTGATGAGGAATACTGAGGATTTCTCAACATACTCTCTGGCTGGAAATAGTACATTACTTCTTTTCCTTTAGATGCCGTGTAAAGGTGGAAATGAACTGAGCGCTCATGTTGTTTCATTTTGAGGATCGTTTTCAGATCCCACTTGCATCATTTTTCTGCTTACAGCTGCTTCCACAAGCATCTCAGTGGGTGGACTCCATCTAAGAAACCCTTGTGTTTCTGCCAGGATTTCTCTCCCATTCCAGCTCCCCACCTTTAAAAGAAATTCTAAGTAGTATATAGCAGTAATGAGTTACTTGTATTGGCTCAGTTGCTTAGAGCATGGTGCTCATAACACAAAGGCTGTGGGTTTGGTCCCTGTACGGGCCATTCACTTAGGAGCTGGATTCAATGATCTCTGTGGGTCCCTTCCAATTCAGAATATCCTGTGATTCAGAAAAGGTGCTGTCCCTGTAACGTAGCATTTTCTGACAGTGTTTTATTAGCTAATGTGGATGATCAGCTCTGTAAGAGGGCCACTGTCATTTATTTTTCTAGATAATTTTAATAGTTCTTCTTCCTAGATAATTATTATGACCATGCTGACATTTTTTTTTTTTTAACGTTCATCCTTGGTCATCCATATCCTATACTGTACTGAAGTACAAATGAGCAAAAAACACAGACATTTTTTCCTACTGCACTTTTTACCTGAAAATAGGCAAAGTGTAATAATTCAAAGGAAAATCTGCTAAAATGAAGGAGTTGGAAAGCATCCACAACTGTAGTGACCATTTTTGGTCCTGCTGAGCAGTGATGGACATTACCATGGAAGGACGGTTATTGCCCACCTTGCTCGCTGTACCTTTCACTGGAAAGCCTGCAGGAAGTCTGAAAAAGCAGGACCAGAAAAGCGTAGGGGTAACTGCGCACTCTTTTACTACTACCAGGCACTACCAGAACTCCATTAAAATGGTTATGTGATACACATAAAACTCTATATATCAATATGTTTCATTCATAAGAGATTCAACCTCTATGCAATTACATTGCTTACTGCAATGAAAAGGCTGTTCCACTAATGCAAGCCAAGCAAGGTCATTATCTGCATTTCCAAGTGTTTGAAAAATAAAATCAAATAGCCTTTTCACCCATGTATGTTATTTTGCTTGCTGTTTCTAAATCATAATAACAGCAGCCTCAGACTGTTATTTTGTTGTCCTTATGGTACCAAATAAGAACTATACGCTTTGAAAACAGACCAAAATAAAAACAGCATGAAGGAGGAATTCCTGAAGCCAGTAGCCTGTAATTAGAGCTACCGTCTGTATTCAGGTGCCAGAAAAACAAATGCATGCCACATTGTCCTATCGGCTCTGCTTAGGCTCCAAGCTTTAGCTGTACCACCTCTGAATTTTTTGTATAATCCATATCTCACCCGATAGGTCAGTTGTCATACCATATGGTGTCATATGTATATGTCAGAACATGGTTGCCGAGTCCACAGCTGCTGTATGTGCTATTTCATATATCATAATAGAGGTATTGTTTCATGATACAATAAATTATTAATACATATAACTGAACATTTTCACCATTCTTGATATAGTTTAATGTTTTTTCTCCTTTCATTCCTTTAAAAGACTAGGGGGAGAAGTGCTTAATTGCTTTAACTCAAGTTTTTTTATTTATAAAGCAAAATACTGATAAAGCTGCGAACTTCTCCAGTAACTGTATGTAAGGTTTCAGATACCATCTCTGGCTTGAACATTGTGATTCCTGCTTCCTGGGCTAGCTTGCTGCTTCTCCCTGGCCACAGCACTGCTATGGCGTTGTTATGCTATAGTTAACCTACTACCTGGGCATGTTTGGATTGTTACATGGGCATGGTGACCTTTGATAGTAAATCATTTTGACTGGACTAGATTGGGTTGAATTGCAAGGAGCAAACACATGCATGTTTGTTTTCAATTTAAGAGACACAGCAATTTAGATCAATTTAAATTTTGGTTGCAGGTTAACATTCTAAACTGTTTATATTCCATTACCCCAACTTTGATATACCTAGAGTGTGGAATTTGTTTATAATGTATTAAAAGGTGTTTATTTATATGTGTATCAATGTATGTGTACAGGAAAACTCATGCACAAATAGATGTGCATTACATACAAGAAAATAATATAGCTCCATCGTTATGAAAACATGGAGACTGACATTACTCTCACCTGTACTTACCCATCAAAAATTTGGCATCTATTCTAAGTCAGTCATGTAGGTCCCTCTGAAGTCTATGGAGAGACACAGCCAGTTCCAGAGGGGGATCTATAGTCATTATTCAAAATGAGAGATTGCCTGCTGAGAAAGCCTACATGACTATTCAGAGCAAACACGTAACTTTCAGAATGCTAAAGTTAGGGACAGGAAACCCAAACCAACTGTACTTCCAAAAGAATCCTCTTTTTTGGGGCTGATTCATCTAGATTCATGCACCACTTCTGGTTCCTATTCTTGTTTTTCGTGGTGGTGATAATGGTGGATACCACCAAGTTCGATGTTTTCCACTTTAAATCAGAAAGTGTTTTTAGTTTTGGGGTTTTTTCCTTCTTGTATTGTTTTCTGGGGGGTTCAATTCTTTTGTGTGTGTGGTTTTTTTTTTTTTTTTAATAGTTATGGTAATTATTAAAGCAAAGAGGAAATTGTTAATATTGCAATTCATTTTTTTATTTTCTCCTTAAAAATGTCTTTGAAGCAGATAATTGTATAAATGTGACTTGATGACTGAAATCACTGTGTGGACTTTAAAATCATGAGGGAAGAAGGAAAAGGGAGGAGAAGAATTTATGAGATCTACAGTAAAGAGAATTATTAATCTGGAGAAATATGGGCTTCTGTTACTATTGACTCTGTGAAAAACGGATTTCACATGTTATAATGTGCTTCCTAAAACTGAAAAAATAGGAATGGGTGTGGAAACCTACATTTGTACAGTGTATGAACACTTTGACCTCTTAGGAAGGCAGATGTAGAATAAAATGTAAATTAGATCTGGAAAAACATGCTAACCCATAAGAGAAACAAAATTAAAACCCGAAAATTATATCTCCTGGTTTAATGGTGATACTTGGCAATAACATCTCTGTGAGCTTCTGAGAGGAAAACTTGGATGCTTGGCTTATGAGTAGTACAGAAACTGTCTTGAATATAAATTTTATCTCTGCCTTCCCAGGACATTTTGAGAGCCAAATTCCTGCACTGTCTGAAAGAATGGTAATTTTTCTTTACAGTGATGGTTTGAGTCAATAGCTCATCGTATAAGCAAGGAAAATCATTGTGACGAAGTTCTTTAAGTAAAACAAGTAAAAGTGGAGAACATACTGTGCTTAATGCAGGCTTGATCCTGAGCTACTGTAAAACAGCATGCAGTGATTTACAAAATCAGGAGGACATGATAAGTGCACTGAAAGGTGTGATAGCTGCACTTTTGAAGATAGTAATAATCTGGTAAAAAAATCATTAACCAAGTTAGTAGCCTTTTGCTATTATCTAGGACGAGAGGGTTTAGGGCTGCAGTCATTTGCAAAGCTAATCTAATTCAGTGATCTGCAGGCTGTGACCTTTGACAACCCTCCTGGTGACTGGAAGAATAGAGCATCTGGATGTCAGGAAGATAAGAAGGTTGGGAAGGCAGCTGGGTCTGCAAATAAAAGCAACCAAACGCCATTCTGTGAGGTTAGTAAATATGCCTTTTATTTAGGTAGATGATGGATAATTTGAATATATTAACACCTAATTTTCAAAAGTTGCTGTTGACTTAATATGCTTCAGTTTCGTAGAGGCCAAACTAAGAAACTGTGCCAATTTCCATAGCTTCAAAGTGATATTGGTTTCTAAATTAGATAAACAGAGCTTCCAAAAATTATGTCAACTATGTCTCAAGTTGGCATAAAAAAAGAGAAACACCCTATGTCAGTGTCATTCAAATAAACAAGTTAACAACTAGTCGTAAAGGCCATGAAGGGAGTAATTTAGGAGAATATGAGTTCCTGACTCCGGAATTCCAGTTCTCTGACCCAAACAACAGCACTCCCACACACTCGGGAATGTTTGTTTGAAATAAGCTTGGGAGTGCCAAAGCTGGAAAGCTGTATCAAAAAAGTCCGAAGACACAGGAAACTGCAGATTTGGATCTGGATTTAAAATTCACCACTTTGGCTTCTGTTTAAAATTAGTTGCAACTCCCTTGAGTTGGGTACAGCATCATATGGCAGGGAAGACAGTGAGAGGCAAAAATGAAATGGCTATAGGCACTCAGGATGGCAAAAGCGATAGTGCTGGAGTTAAGAAGAAGCTGCTGAAAACAGGGATTGTTTTCAAGGGAACCAGATGCAGAGAAGAACTTGGAGAATTGAGAGGGGATGAATAAAGTGGAAGGAACTTATGTTTCATGATGGTTCTCATATGCCATGAAAAAGTTGCTCAGCTTAAGTAATTAAGGCAGGTTTAGCACAGAACTACTCTAAGATGAAAATAGGGAAAATGAATTCTGCTTTTAATTTTGCAGAAACAAGTCCTAGGGATCATTCAGATATCAGTGTCATTTTTTAACCAAGCTGCTCTATTCTGAAAGCACAGACACTCCTCAATCTCCCCAGAGAGATAAATTTCCTCTTTAGTCTGGTTCCAATCTCAGAAAAAAACCAGTTAGAGATACGAACTGCAAGTTGTTTATATGAACAACTCATGTCCAAACCTCTAGAGCTTTATCCATCACTGGTGATATACAGTCCTAAAACAAAACACTCAGTGGGAAACAATTATTAACATTTATCTCTCCTTTTGTATACTGACTTCACTGAGTTAATAACAATAATGATGATGAGAAACTTCAAAAGATTTATGGAGGCCAAATACTTGTTTCTAAGGTCTTTAATGTATCTCTGTCATTTTTGGAAGACATAATTTCTGTGAAAATTCCTTATTAAAGGTTTTTTTGACAGCAGTAATGGTCTTGGGATTAATATAATTAATAGGATAGAAAAAAATCTTTAGGTTGTATTAAGATTGGGTATGACTTGTGGAATAGTTGAAAAAGAAGCCAGCCTTCCCCTTGCTATTACTAAATGTGCCCATCATGGTTGCATGAAAGATGCATCTTGCTGTATAAAAACAGATCAGATGAAGTGCTCTGGTTACAGCTGTGATTGTAATGCAGAGTGGCACACCCTCCAAAGACAGAACAGATATTAAAGAAAGGACTAGCCCAAATTCTTTTAAAGGTCAAATGTAGATTCAGGTTTGCAGCTGGAAGCCAAAAGCATCACCATGGAGTTTGGAATTTTCCATTTGGAATCTACATTTTACAGCAGATTCCTCTCTCTGTAATGAAACTACAAGAAAACATTGACATGCATACAAAAGAGATAGGGAAGATCCAGATCCAGATCTGAAGTTTATGTTTGCGTCATTTCTGGCCCCCTGATAAAGGGACAACTGTTACAAGTGTAGTTCATAGATGATCAGTAGTTCATAGATACATTCTTCCTTTCTTTCCTCCTTTTCATTCAATCCAACACTTGCCTGAAAGAGATATGATTCTTGCTGTGAAAACAGTCTATGTCATCAGACTTCTTAAAAACATTTTCTTCCATAATTTATGGTCATGGAAAGAGGTTTGAAGACTTTCAGAAAGACATCCTCCTTAGTCCTTCCTTCAATCCTTTTGGAAGGTTTGGGATGAAAAAACTGAACCCTTGAGAAAAATATAAGAAAAATTACAGGAAATTGTTTCTCTTAGAATGAAAATAGAGAAAAGAATGGAATAATGTCTAAAATTATGTTATTACTGATTTACTTTATTGCTGCATTTACTGTTTCATTTCAGTGATTTAAACCACTTTCAAATAATGAACAGTATTCCCAGTGAAGTGATTAGGTATTTCCAGTGCATTTCTTCTGTAACTAAACTTTACAATGTTATGGCAACTGTAATTCCAATAGTTATAATTTCCAAAATATATCGTGGGCCAAACTTATTGTTAGCATACAATACTCCACTGCAGATATTACATTACCGTGAATAAATGTATAAGGATATCACATACATTTTCAAGCTTTTCATCTAGAAATATGATTTTTTTTGTATTAGAGTCCAAGATACCAACTGGTTCAGACCTGTATGGTTAACATTTCCTTTGGTTTACAAGACAATACTGCCAATACTTTCCAGTTTATTTTTTCCACTCTATTTCATAGAGAAACTGTCAGGGAAAATAATTTTTTCGTTTGTGGATAGCAAACCTCTCTCTTACAGCAGTGTCCTATTTCTCATTTTATTTTTTTAAAGTATATTTTTGTATTTTCTACACAAGTGTAGGAATAATTGGTGTATTCCTCATCATTAAAGCAAAAAAAAATGTTGCTAATACATATATTTCAATCAATCCTCAAGTCTTCTATTCTCAAAAACAGAAATGAAGAAAATTTGTTTGGGTTTTTTTAATGAGTATTTCATATCTCTAGCACGCATAAAAACTCCAGGTCCCCCTCAGGGCCACAGTAGTTTATTTGAAAAGTTAGCTGTTCATCTTTCAAGAGTCTTACAGCTGTCTTCAAATACCATCTCACTTCTAATCCTTTCACCAGTACCCAAATGCTATAAAATTTTGGGAAAAAATCCAGTTCTACGCCAGAGCTTCAGCCAAGGTCAAATATATCATATGTGATCAAGCAAGAACCATTCTAATGATTCAAAGAAGAAAAAGAGTATTTTTTTTATGTTACAGAGTGCCTGAGAAATTCAAGTAAAGGACTAGAAGAAGCATCACATAGAGGACTCATCAAACAATACATTGACAGAATGGCTGGGGCTTCTGGCAATAGAGTTGCTGTTGAGTAGAAGCAAGTCAATGAACAAATTTTCAAACTATTTAAAACAACTGCAAGCAGAATGGTCTTCACAGAAGAAGTTTTCACTGGCAAATGCAGTCTATGCAATTGAGGTATAGTTTGAATTTTATGAAAATTACTTTTATTATTTTATTATTAAATAATATTTTATTATTTTATTTTATTTTTTATTACTTTTCAATTAGTACATTTTGGTTGCAAGAGAAGTAAAACGTGCTGCGGCAGGCAAAAAACACATTCAGGATGGCACTACTTGTTCCATGGGATAGTTTAAACCCTCACACAAAAAAAAAAAATCTAGATCTTACCTTTACTATATAAAGGTCAAGTGGTTTTGCCAAAGATTCTCAGCCATCAAAATCATTCCAAATGTATGCAGCAGGGTTGCTCTCTGTCCATATAGTATTTGATGTAAAAGATTTATCTGTCTTTCTCAGTTTTTTATCTTGAACTGACAGTGGTATATTATGGATCAAGCAACTAATGCCAGACATTTGTGTTGTGTCATGCAACATCCCCTTGACACAATTAACCTACTTAGTCAAGTTTCTTTGTCACATAAGCGGTGAAGAAAATGCTTTGCCAGTTTCAAAATCCCCAATCTAAGCAAGCTTATACAGTGATAGAGTGTCCTATTCATATGCCATTCATTCTTTCCAGGTTTATTCCTAAGAGAGATCCTGTATTAAATATACACACAGCTTGAGCTTTATAACCTTTTCCAAGACCAGCTTCTGCAGCCCTGGCTGGTTGTTTTCTACATGGATACCAAGTCCTCAGATTCAGATGAAATTGGCAGCCTTTCATGCCAACATTCATGATTCCGATTAAACTATCAGTTTGTCATACTGTACATTTCTCATTTCGATTATTCTCATCAAATTCTGCAGATGGAGGCTGCAGGGTATTTGCACATATTCTGGGGAATACGAGGAGGGATTTTTATTGTTACCATAAGGTTTCTCCTCATCATTCTTCAGTCCCTTATACGTTTTGCTTAATGGTAAAGTGACAGTTGCTCAACTGGGTTTTTAAAATGCATGTCTATCTGTCAGTTCCAATGCGTCTTACAGTGGCATGCATTAACTTATCATGCTTGAAAGTACAAAAAGATTATGCTGCAGTGAAATGTTAACAAGGTCATATCATATACACACTAGCTCATTGCACTTTTCTTCCTTTCATTGCTCCTGTTAGGCATTATTTCATGTCATGCATAAATAATGTTGCTCCAGAGAGAAAGTCAGTGTACTTTTTATTACTGGTGCTGCTATGCTATTGAGACAGGCTGAACTTCTGGAGTGAATGTCAGAGCAGGTCACTTGCTAAATTATTGGTACCTAGCCATCAAAGACAAGTAGGGTGGATGAATACACATATTCATGAATAGATTACTTTCTGCTTTGGATTGCCACAGCAGTAACCATATTGATATAGTTTTCATATAAATGAGGTTTGGCAATCATTGTCTGGCACCACACATCTGATTTCATGGGACTTTAGTGCAGTCTTTCAGACTGTGCTGGGCAAAGCATGGAAGTTCAGAAAAGCAGCACAAGAGGGCAATTTGCGCACCAAGGAAATATTTCACAAGCATAAAGTTTTAGCTACTGAAAACTCTGACGGAGAGCCAAAGATAAAAATTTTTCCCTTGATATGATTCTGCAGTGCTATAGTGAGTGTGCCAATACATCTGCTGAAAGACCTCAGCTCCTCCCTACACTCCTCTGCTCCCAAACATCACCAGCAGCAGACTTGGACCTTCACAGAGTCCCAGCTCCAGGTTTTTCAACAGATACAATTTGTCTCTCTAAAATGTGTTTGTGTGGGCTATCTAGGCCTAGTGCCTGCTTCCCACCCCTTTTTATTCCCTCCAGATGGAAAACTGTGAATATTAAGCTAGATATTCCAGGCAGGTGTTGTGGTAAGAGACCTGCTTTAGGCTTTGTCTCCCCAGATATATTACCACCCATGTGCAAATTTTAATTGTAAGTAAATCTAATATGATCCATGAGCTTTCACTTGAACATCTGTCACAACCTTTTTTTGCTGGTCTATTTTTTCACATCTATGTATATTTATCAGGAAATGTCATTTTGCCCAGGCATAGGTTAAGTTAAAGTTATCTGTATCAAATACTTTATATCCATGGGTAACAAACAGCAACAATGGTCAATTACAAATGAAGCCATAGAGGTCTTCATGTGGTGAAGGGGAAGAAATAAATTTTGTTGTTAGTGGAGAAAAAAAATATGCTCTGCTACTATGGTTGATGTCACAAATGCTGCTTGGTTTATTTCAGCTTTAATGGATATTTTTGCACAAGTAGACAGTCATTTTAGTTTACTCAGTAATTATGAGAAAGGAAATCAAATGTCAAATCAGATTCAAACTAATTGCAAGATTAATCTGGTTAAGGTAGAATGGAAGGTCATGCAGGTTCCCCACCACAAAGACATCTGCATCCAGCCCTACAGTCCCTGAGCTTGTGTATACCACTCTCCAGCAAGGTTTGCTATTATAATAGCAAAGAAAACACAAAAGTTGACTTCCTGAAATACAGATGAGTCACTTTGGTGATGTAACTTGTACAGTGTTTGGTGGTCTTTGCAATGAACTTTGATTCTATGCTTGTAACACCATGAGACTTTAATAAATCTACAAGATAATTAACACAGACATGAATAGATACGTAGCAAAAGAGTGGTCTATTGTCATTCTTCTCTGTTAGGCTACTAGCAATAGCTGATATTCATAGTTCTCAGTTCGAAGAAGAGAAATCTCATTTTCTGACTCTGGAAAGATGGAAACTCCAGGGCTAGAGGACTGTGTGATAGGTAACAACTTCTCTGGGTGAGGCAGCCTTCCATAGGATTTGATTTCTTCCCTGACACCATGAGGTAAAGATATTTTCAACTCAGGACTTCTATTTCATTGTAAATTCCAAATGTCAGATGAGCCTCCAATACATCAGGAAAAGTAGAAAATCTTAATGCAAAGATCATTTTGTAAACTGTATTGTTTTGAGAAAAAGTGAGCACTTCTCTGTTTTTCTATGACTAAATAGTGATGCAACTGCACAGTTCTCTAATGGAGCCTTTTAGGAGCTGGGGTAAGCCAGAGAGAGAGAAATGAAGCAGGTATTTCAGCAACCAAAGACCCTCAGCCCAGGACAAACTATCAGCTCATTGAATTGAGGGCTCAGAGGAGAAGCAGCTACACTTTTTCCTGCTTGCCTTGAATCTTCTTATTGATACAAAGCAGAGTCACAATCTTGATCAGAGTCTTGATCAGATGCAGTTTTTGGGGATTTCATACCTCATGGGCACCCTTATGATGGGACTGCAGTAAGAATAAATCCGTGAAAACCCAGGAGTGCCTAGGAGGACCAATTCCACATGATGAAGCAGCCGAGCTACATATTGAAGTTTGTCCTTCAAGAAAACCATGAGGCAATTTGGTAGGAAGCCTGACAGTTTTCTGATGCACCTTGGACTTTATTTTACTGTAAATTCTTCTCAGCTGACTACTTTCCATAAAACCCTTCAGCTTAGTTTGAACTATTACTTTCAGATCAAAATGTTTCATCAGAGCATTCCAGACCAGCTCTAACACTGAGTCTGTTTGGATTGTGTTACTTGGGGGCTGTCTCAATAAAAGCAGACTGTCTAATTTCACTTTAGCTTATAGTTTCTAAAATGGCTGTTTGGAAAATGAAACTTCTGTCCCCAGTACAATTCCAGCTTCAATATTTGTTTCATCTTGGAAAGGAATATTTAAAAACATGAACAAATTGGTTTAATGTTTTGCATTGAATTTATCAAGATATCAGAAATGGACTTCAATTTTCCTGTGAAATTGCTTGGATTTTGAAAAAAATCTCCTCTGGAAAAGTGCCACAGGCTTTTTTATTTGGTTTTAATGTAGTCAGTTTCTGCTGCGCTAAAATGAGTCCATACTTTCAAATCACGAAAAGTTATTCCTCCAATGAATTATCCATTCCTCCAATGAATTTTCCATGAATAATTAAAATTAAATAATAATGAATTTGTGTCCTACATCTTCTATTTGTCCTTTCCACCTGAGCTCTTCAAATTTCCAGCTTGACTTCTTCTGTGGTGGTCCTGCTATGTTTCTGGGAGTTTTTTTTGAACGGGCAAAAGCACAACAGCTAGGTCCTTCAAAATGAGTTAAATGGGAGGAAGAGATGCATGAACCTGAAATTTCCCAGCACTCTGCATCCTGCATAAGTGACCTACTTCAGGGTTTCTATAGGGAAAACTCCAGATGTGACAAATGAACTACTCAAAAATAATGTTGGCAGGTACAGACATGTACCATCACCGAACCAGTTCAATCAGGAACGAAAATCAGCTTTGTGCACTGTCACTCTTTACACAGTCACTGTTGCTTCACAAAGTTTTTGCTTGTATGTGACTTGTTAGTCCACTCCAGTTTTAACCACAGGCCATTGCTCCCCTGCTTTGTAGACTGTCATTTTACTTGATGAATTAAACTAAAAGCTAATAATGCTTGTCATTTCTGTAGTATGACTAATGCTTTTGGACTTGGACTTCCAGATAACTTCTGCCAAAATATATCAATTTCTGTAGACTCTATAGTGAAGGGGATTATTAGCAGAAAGCAAAATTTCAGCTCTCTTACAGGCAGGAATACTGCACATAGTCTGATATATTTATGACTTCAAGAAAGCAACAAAACTGAGGAAGGTTTATTTTTTGTGGTGAAGGTGATGTTTGATTGCTGTTGAATACTTTTCATGTATTTTTAATAGTTAAAATTCAATATTCACTGAAGGATCAAAGCACAACAGGCCAAATAGTGCTCTCAGATGTATATGTTGGGCTTACTTTTTCTGAAATTTCAGGCACAATCTCTTCCATTAGGAACTTTATAACTGGTGAAAGGAGGAGTTGCTGCTCCACCTGGCAGCACTATCCTTGAGGATGCTCTCTCAGTGCACAACCCCATGCCAGTGGTACCACCGAGCTCACATGCAGCTCCCAAAGAGGCAGGAGGCAGGCAGAAGGAAAGAATGGATCTTAAACCTGTTTTTTTTGAGTATTTAGTTGCTTAGCACTGCCCCAAGTCCACAATCCCCCATGCTTACTTGTCTTAGCTTCTGCCAAAACAGCTCATCCTCCTTTGTGCATTTCCCTCTCACCTCCCTAAAAAAGGTTCACATTTAGTAATTAAATCCCACACTACAATTCTGGTGGTACAAGGCACTTGGGTGTCTTACCCCACCAACCTCTGTCAGGGGCAGTGAGTGATTCTACCTGGTCCTGCCATGCACCACAGGGGACCTGTGTCACAGCAAATGCTTGCGGGCCCAGTATCCTGCTGACCTTTGCATAGGGGGCATGTCCATCCTGCAGGGGCTGCAAGGATTTCTGTTTGCAGGGATAGACACCACTTTTCCAACCAGGTGATGCCAGTTAGTCCATGAGGCCCTGTGTTTGCTGTGTGAGTTGCACAGACACAACCGCCGTTTGTAAATCCATCTGGATTGTTGCTGTACTAGCCCAGTGATACCTAATTGTTAAAGGGAGAAAAACCTGATTTTGAAGCCTGTGAACTGGGCATTCATTTGGAACAAAAAAGACAGACATTTCAGGTCTTCATCTTCCAATGCATAGTTAAATGCATTTTAACTCTACCACGGATATTTGTTAGAACATGGCTGACTCCAGATTTTCCTCTCTGTTGTAAGCATGGGAATATAAAGTCATTGTAGATTCACTTCCTTTATAGCTCAAAACAATTTTTAATTTATCCGTGCACAGTGGAGCAGCCAGAGCAATTTTCAATACATTTATCCCAGACTAACATGGTGGCTAAGTCACTTGTCCAGATCTTGATTCACATCCCCTAGGGCAGAAAAGGAAATTGAACATGATTTCCCACATTCTAGGTCAGCGTGCTAAATCTGTGTCTGTGAACTGAAAGCAGGCATCCTCAGCATGTTTATGGAAAGAAAAAATTATATGCCTTGAAATTGAAGATAATAAAGCTGCAAGTACACAGGTCTTGCCTCTCTGGTTTTGGGACCATGGATGTCTCCTTGTTATATTGTCTTACATTAATTTCATTGTGAAATGCCTGTCAGTGTCCCCATGCCACTGAGACACGGAATGTACTCAGTACAGAGCTGCAAGTCGCAGTGCCAGGGAGGTACTAACATTAAATTCAAAAGTTTTGTTGCATCCACATCCCCTTTGTGATTATGTCTTTATGACTTGGATTGGGTGAGCAAGAATCTATTTTTCACTTGCAAATGTTGAGGTCTACCTAGAACCGTGGGCTGAGATAGCCAAAGCACCATTTTGAAATGGGCAACTAGTGGAGGGGGGTGCCTCTGTGCCAGCAGCAGCAGCAGCAGTGAGGCAGGACATGAGCACTAGGGAAGCATAAGTCCTGCAACAGTAGCCCTGAGGCCAACCTTGCAGACATTTGGGAGTGATATGTGAGTAACAGCGTGGAAATAAAACTAGGCCAAATGGTGAGCGAACATCTGGCATGGGTGCTTTCAAACCATCATCTGTACTTCATTCTGCTTGCCAGCACACATCATTAACTTTACATTAAAAGAGCAAACAAATGTGTTTGTCAGCAGGGTGATTATCCTCCATCCATTTTTTCCCATCTCTGAACATGTTAATTATGGTTTCCCCTAAAATAGTCATTAATGTTAGCATTCTAAGCAAATATTTCTGTAACTTCGAGAAGCTCATGAGGACAGTTTGATCATTTTCCAAGGTTTTGAACGTTTTGTGTTTGTTACACCTAAATATTTACATGCACCCTGCTGCACTGTCACCATTCCCAGTGTTCCCAAGGTGTTACTCTATACCACTCTCTTCCTCAATTTCACAATAAGCCTACCATTCAGGATCTCTGTGCAAAGCAGATGGCAACATCCCTCTCCAAGATGAGGACTGTATTTATTGTATTTGGAATAAAAATCCTTGAGATGCCAGGAGGACATGCAGAAAATTGCAGTAGTACAGGGACTGACTCAAATCACTTTATTTCATCACTGATACCAGAAATGGATTTTTCCAATCTCTGTCTTACTCTGATCTCACCATTGGAACCATCAGTGTAAAACACACAATTCCAGAATATAACAAATTTCAGCTACTATCAGCTGAAATCAGAAGAAACTTTTGAATGTTGTTTTATCTGAAGACAAGATACTGGGCTTACAGAGTTAATTTTGCCTAGGGAATCACATACACAATCTCGTTCTAGAAAGTGAACAAAATGTACACTTAAGCACCAAAAAAAAAGGAATGGAAATTAAACCATCAATTACATTTTTGTGTCTGGAGCTAAAGGCACCCTGAAAATACCTCACAGAAGGTAAGTGGGCTGTAGGTTATCTCCAAGAGTGCTAGCACCCTTCAGAGCAATATGTGCAACTCTGAAGTAGCAGTAAGTAGCCAATACCCACAAATGAAGCTTTTACTTCTGATACTGGCTAGTTTTGGAAGGCTGCAGTGAGGTTTATAAGGAAATACATGTTTTTGGAGGACATCATTATGAAATACTAAACCAGAGTTACAATATCAAATTGAAGATTTTCTCCAACATAGAAAAGTATATTAAAAATATTAACATAGGTTTATATAAAAGTAAAAAGAAAAAACTTACTTTTCAGTTCTTCATGATGCCCAAATGAATCAAATCCTACAATTCAGAGCAATTTTAACATATTCAAGGGTTAACAAAAAACTTTTCAAGTCATGGCAGGCCTCTAATATACTAAAGAAATTCTTCTTGTACTTGGACTCCAACAAGCCATGAAATATTTAAACACAAAAAGCTATTTCCCCAGTTACATGGCAACATTGCAGCTTTAAATATTAAAAACAATAGCACTGCAGCATTCTAAGGAAGTACAAGAGTTCATTGGCATCAGATATCTCTCATCTTCTCTTGCTGGAGTGGTAGAAAAGACGCTTTATTATAAAAACAAAGAGAAACTACTGAGGAATGCACACTCCCCAGATTCCTTCCTATCAGAATATGAAGAAAAGAAGTATCTTTCTGATTTATCTATGTAGGTATTTATATAGCAACGTTCTCCAGAGTATCTGGATTTGAGGAGTGAGTAAGGCAAGAGGGACCATTTGCTTGTTATGGGAATAAGGTACGTAATTTAAATCCCCTGTGAGTGTATATAACCATAGCTCAAGTAAATAGTAGCAATGATAATTTTCTAAAACATAGTGAAGAGGCAAAAATATATATACTGAAAGCCCTTTGTTCTCAGGTCAAAAACTGACACAAAAATATGCAAAGAGCTGAGAGTAATAGCTGAAGAGAAATTCGTCTATGCAACTGTGATGATGTGTCTTGTTTATAAGATCATCTCTTTATCCCCAGTCAGGTGGGGCAGATATTGTGGTAAATCAATTTGCAGGCCAGAAGCCAGAATTAAATATTTCAGCATATGTCTGTTGCTGAGTTCAAGTAGAGAACCTTCAGAGACAAGTGCAGCAGCACAGCTGTTGATATAAGACTCTTGGCTTTTCATTTCATCTTAAAGTCAAACTCAAATTCTAGTTTCATATTGCTTACTTGGGTTTTGTGGTCTGTGCAGCACCTTTCCCAGTAATGTATTCTTTGCATCAGTTTCTGTCTTCTACCCAACACAGTTCTCATCTTTTACTCTTTCCTCTTCCATCTCTCTTCTTCCCTCACTCCTGTTACATTAGCTTCTTCTAGTTGTTTTCTCACACCTTCCAATCTCTTCTAATTGTTTCTTCAGTCTTGCCTCACAGCCTGTACTATAAGAGATCCCTTAAACAAACAGGTAACAAAAATGAAGAAAAATGCTGTACAGCACAGGTCTGGCTGCAAAAGAAGTGTACAAAATCTCCAGTTCTTCTCAGCACATTTGCTTCCTTGTTGCCATGTACTTGTTGCCATGTTGGTGACTTAGCTTTTGGAGCTCTTTGCTCATATTAGCCCTGCAAAGCAGCATGGCCAGGAGAGGCAGTTTAACTCCCTTTGTGCGTTGCCAGCTGACTCAGTTTTTGTACTCTAGTTGTGTCACAGGTGCTGGGACTCAGTTGGGACTGGGCTAGCTGCGGAGCCACACACACCGATGTCCTGCTTGGTAGGACTGGCCTGTAACTCGATCAGTCATGGATGGTGGTTGACATGAGAAGAAACTAATATTGTTTTAGAAGAAAATCCAGATGCTGTAGTACTGATACCTGGCATTCCTTTGCTTACATCCTATTACTATGACTGATCTGAAAGGAAATAAAGTTGACCCTTTTATTAGGCACACTCGATCTCTCTCTGTGGGCAAGTAGGGGCAGACGCGAGTTACTCTGCCTGTGGCCCAGAAAAAGCATTGGTTCCAGATTCATAAAGTTAAAGAAGTCCAGCACTGTGCCTTAGTTATACAAATGTATATTTGTGCAGTTTCTGGTTCAAAGCAAGTTCACCTTTGCCCAGCTCTGCAAATAGGAGGAAGTTATGCTCATCTGCCTGTCCCTGTGCATCCCAAAAGGTGTTTAAATGACTGGCATGGGAGAAGGGGCGTGGGAAGACCCTGCCATTCTCCCTTCATCCATGTGAAAACACAGGCACTCCCAGCACTGGCACAGAGCTCTTTACACTGCTGCTGATCCCCATGTGTCGAGTTGCAACAGCTTCCAATACTGGTCATCTGTAAGAAGGACAAGGAATACCTATCAGTGCTCAAGGATGCTTAAGGCCTTTCATTAAAATATTTAAGATAAAGGGTGCTATCTACTATAAATGCAAAGTCTAAACTGTGAAATCAGCAAAATTTCCAGTGCTTAAGAAAAAATAAATCAGAAACTGAACTTGACTTCTTCCTTCCAGCTTTGCCTGGAACACGTCTCGTTTGTCAAGGAACACTACATAATCACCTCACTGCAGCTTCCAGATTTTCCTCGTACAGGAATAAAAGTATGGAATGCACCTATCTATAATACTGCAAGATATGAGAGCACAGCCAGTTTGGGAATATTGTTAGCTAGGCCTCATTAATAAAATAAGGCTAATGATTTATTCATATCCAGGACAATAAGAGGACAATGTAGAGCAGTTACATTAATGGGAAGTAGATGCTTTGGGGGAAAAATGTGAGCATTAATGGAAATTAGTTCTGTCTGTTTCAGTGTTTTGTATAAGACAGCGTGGGTGATTTTTCTGACCAAATCAGTACATTAGGGACACAGAATTCCCTATTCTACATATTAAGATAGGAACTAGGAAATTATTCAGATTAATATAAGAATATATTATTACTTCAGTGCTTCAGTAACTCTCTCAATCTCATTTCCCCACATGCAATCTTTTATTCTATCTTTTCACCCTTGTTTTCCAGAAGCCTTGAACTTGCTACTGTAATTATGAATGCAGACATTATTGCTGCAAAAATAACACCCTGAAAATGGTCTGTGAAGACACTATTTGAAATCGTTACTATTTAAAGCCAACTTAGCTCTACTTTTGCTGTGCAAATTATATAACATGTGCCCTTCCAGAACAGTCCTGTAACATTTTAAACTAGTGGAAGAGATTTTTTTGCAATAGTGTAGGTTTCCTGCTCAGAAAGCAGACTATGTGAGCTGTGCTTTTTCTCCCCCCAAAATCCACGTGATGATCATCAAGTAAAGTTGTGGATTTCCTTTATTCACCTTTATGGTTATTTGGTCACTCAGTACTGGCTATATTTCATTTGGATTAATTAATTATTTAATTTTTAATTCAGCCATGTCAGACTCCTAACCTGGGATGACATCCTTCCAGTTCAGAGCAAGTGTCATGCTTTCTGTGTCCCTCTTCACAGCTGTCTCACTACCAGCTGAGAGTCTGAGAGCCACAAGTCCCAGATTTTTCCAGTTGCTTTGCTAAACCAGGTATATTGCAGGCAGCCGACCTACAAACTCTCTTTAGGGTAAAATTTGGAAGAGGAGAGTGAGTTGAAAGCTGTCAAAATCCTGTGAGATCCATGAACAAGTGCTGGTGACCTGAAGGGTGGCAGATCACACGTATGCCCTCAGTGGTTTTCATCACTTTCTTACTGGGCTTCAGCATGAGAACAAACATGGTTAATCGCAGGATATCATCTGCTAAGCTGATATTTCATTACTTAACTTTAAACTTGCATCTATGTTTAAAAGAAAAAAAAAAAAAGAAAAGGAAAAGGAAGAAAATGCAAAGAGGAGATAAACTCTGCACTATCGATTACAGTGTCATATGATCTAGAACTCTCCTATAGTAATCCTGCTGGTAAAAAAGATGGTTATTTTTCCTTCATATGATAGTCCTCTCTTACTAATATTTTGATTATATCTGTACTAATGAATGAAATGCAAGAGGGTCAAGCAGCTGAGTCCAAGACCTGATGACTTAGTGCTGCTTGGTCCACACACTTGAACTCTGTTTTCATTCCAGCGGGAGGGTCTCTTCCATTATGCCTGCTGGTCCCTCTTACAGCCCTAAGGCAATGTGTCTAAGCATTGTCTGGAGAGGGATATTTGGCAAGAAAAGTGCAAGTAATTGCCCAGTACAGAGGATGGCATGAGAGGGCTCTAGTGACCACTGTCATGCACTTGACATCCATGTATTCCTTAACATTTGCAACATTTCCTCTGCTGTGGAACAATGTTTCAAGGCAATTATGAGCTTCTGCCTAGGCTTCAACTTCGGCAAGTGGGTTTGTTTCAGACCCTAGCTCCTGCAGGCAAACAATACCTTTGTACTCCAAAGGTAGAGGAACTGACTGAAATTTCCATGGGTTACAGCAGCAGGCTGGTTGAACACACTTCTTGCGTGAAATCCTGGGAGGAAATGTATTGCTGTACCTACCATCTCCACAGCAGGTAACGTGTAACCCCTTGTCACAAGCTGAGCACCCTGGTCCCTAGAAGGGCACAGGTGGGGCAAGAGCTCCAAAGGCCACTTGGTGAGGTGAGGAACACCAAAGGAATGGCAGATGAGGAACACCAAAGGAAGCTATACAGGGGGGATAAACTCTGTATTGTACATTATGTAGCCAAATATCATATGGCTTGCCTTGACCAGGCAATCTTGATTTTTTTTTTCCCCTCCATGCTTTTTGCTCACATATTTTCTTATTTCCAATGCCATGTCATTCAGAGCTGGTTGATGAATAGGTTTAACATTAAAAAAAAAAAAAAAAGGCCACAAGTTTTGCAAAGCAGCCTTAGCTTTTTTCTCTGCCACATACCTTGAAGCCATGCTGAAAAGTTGCACAGTGGGAAGTAGTCTAGGAAAAAAATAGGGGAAAGTGGAAACACACTAGCATAACTGCCAGTATCGGAGAAATCAGATGATTTGGTGGGGCAGGTAGAAAAGAGTTTGTTCTTTTTTAAAAGAAAATTTTTACAGAGATGAAAGCAGAAGGTCAAAATCCATTCTTTGACCAATTCCAGTGCTTTGTACTGTGATAGAAGAACAGTCAAAGTATCTTAAATCACCCTTGTCCTTTTTTTTAAGACTTATTTCTCTGCTAGGTTTGTCACCCACAAAATTTGGATCCAAAATCTGTATTTCACAATATTATTGTGCTCTGTACATCAGGATTTGGGTTAAGCCTATTAATAACTACTGGTATTGCTCAAGCTATAAAAACAGATTTTTCTTTTATACAAAATGTCTGCCTCTGATCTGGTTCTTGATTTATATATGCATAAATCAGTGGTGGATTGAGCTTCAGTTGAACTGGAGAAGCGGGGGAGCTGTGTGCAATGCCAGTCAGGAAGCAGAGGGAAAAGAAAAGATGTTAAATTGCTCCTGTGGCTGCCCTGTAAATCTGTCCTGTAAATTATTGCATCAAAGTCCCAGGAAGTTGCAGTGGTCAGAATCTAGTCTCAAGGCTGTGGCGAGGTCTTACAAATCATCCTGTAATGCCCAGGATGAATGAAGGCTTTATGATCTTTTGAATCGACTATATTTCACCTCCTGGACAGGTTAATACTATTTCTTTTTTAAACCCAGATAGGGCCAGAGGCACAAAAACTTCTCCTCTATCCTGTGTTGTGTTCTCTCTGTTGAAAGGCATGGGAACAGCCTGCACTGTTCTGTATTCTGGTGGGTCTTCCCAAAGGGTTTTTGGACCCCATTGTCTTATTCATAATCTTTCTATCAAAGACATCTAATTTCTATTGAATATTTTGGCAGATCTACCACTTCCAAAGCTTCCCCCATGCTATCTAACTGCACTGGATCAAGAACCCTGTCTTGTGCAGGTGCTGTGCATCCCTCCTTGTATGTCCTACACTGGGCAGATTCAATACTGGTGGGTCCCTTTCAAGACTTGATGCCATCACCTTCAGGTTTCTGCTTACTGTTACGCCCAGAGATAGAAGCAGATCTTGTTTCTTGATGTTTGTACAGTCTGTGGTGAAGTTATTGCTTCAGAATATCTCTGTGCCATAAGTGCTGCAAGTTCTGCTCACCAAATGCTTTTTTTTCCTGCTTTGTCTGCCTCTTTCTGTAGATTTCTGGAAAACATTAGGGAGTGGGAGTAACTTAATGTCACCAGACAAGTCTAGGTCTTCCGAGCACTTGACCTTCCAGCCATTAGGGTTTATGCTGTTTGTGCAGTTCTCTCTTATATGTTTACTTCATAACTTATTTTCTACAGGCAAAAATGGGTACAGAAACCAGAAATGTGTTACTCTTAGCAGATAACCATTGATTCCTACTTATAAATCAAACAGGGCTCCTCACTAAAATGTCAGAAATGTTATGCTATTGAAGAAAAATGATGTGAAGAACTTTAATTTTTGTATGGTGCAGAAATTTAAAAGAACTTGTCATCAGCAGTCATCTCAGCATGGCTACACTTTGTAAGTGGTGTGAATTTCAGGGCCTTAACTTAGACTTCTTATCTACAGTTTTTTAACATGGCTACAGCCAGTTTTCAACATGCAAAAGTTTATTCTAAATAATAACTCTTAAAAAAAGACTCACTGCCTTTAATGCAGCAATGAAATATCCACATTGTATAAAACCCATATCCATAATCATGTACAACGACAAAACTGTTTTTGCTCTTTCCTTGGAAAAAAACCCCAACCAAATATTTCTATCCATAACCAGTCTGTTAATGTTACTTTTTGATGATGTTAATGAATTAACTTAAAGGCGTTTATCAATAGTTCTCTTCATCATGGTTTAGAAGACAAATGTATGTGCATGGTGCATTATATAAGGCAAATTCAGTAAAGACACATTGACATCTGAATACACTTACAAAGAAAATTATGCAGGATTAGTGCAGAGGAAAACACAAAGCAGAAAGGTAACAGCATAAGAAATTTGAATATGAAAGCATAAAATTCAGATAAATGGGGCCATTTCAGCATGGTCAAGACTGTACTGTACACAAACACACAAGAGGAATGTCTCTTTCTCTTTTTTCTGCCCCTCTGTGGCTTCAAGGCAGTGGTACCCAGGAAAGTCAGGAGTGAAGCTACTATTTAAAGTTCATTGCCTATGCAGCAGTCAGTCCTCCTCGTCAGCTAGCTATTCCAAATCAATAAAACATATTTCTACACGACAGCCAAGGAAAAGGCCAAATTTTTATTTGCTGCCTTGGGCATATCATGACACTCTGGAAACCTCTTCCATCCTATGGAAGAGCATAGGGAATGGATTTGTTGTCTGTTTGTCTCACTGTACATTAGAGTTACCCCTTCACTCTTCTGTGTAGAAGGTGCAGGAATTTTGACCCAGCACTGAGGGCTTTCTGCCAGCACCACAATCCTCATGTGGTATCTGGATAAACTGATCTAAATACAAAAGCCTATCCCTCGGTATAAATAGAACTGTCACAGCAGATCAGTTTTATTTACGTCAAATTAAACAAAACTCTGCTTTTTGGCTGAGAGCTAATAGCTTTCAGCCAGAAGCAAATTCTTACCTCTGAGTTATATAAACCCCCTAAGTAGGCCGTTTAAAATACAAACACTAACAGGCTTGCAGGTTCTATGCAGTGGTGCTTCCAGGTAATGCTAGCAGAAAGATCAGCTAAGTATTACAGCAATGACAAAATGATGCTAGATGGTGGATATGAGCCCCTTAGAAAGCCCTGTGAGGAGGTACCAGACTGAGGGCTGAAGCTAGGAGACATTTATTTTTAGGCGCTTGGTTTTTAAGGAGAGCAAAGGAACTGAGAGGGGAAAACAGTGTCAACAGTTCACACAGACTGGCTTTTCATGTTTGGGAGAAGCTGAGCTAGACTGAAACTATAACTATGATGGGATTTAAGAGTAGACACAATAAAGGCATCCACAATCTATACCTGTAACAAGGAAGGTCACTTCTAGGAGTTTTTGATGTAGTGAAACTTGAAAAATATATTCATTTTCGCCCAAAGGCAGAGGTTGGCATGGCAGCTTGGGGACCACAACGGTAATTGTTCCTAAGAGGAAAAAGAAAATGTTCCATAAAGTTCCAATTGCCTTTAAAAGAGAGAAGCATTTGAAGGACTCTTCGGTGCTGTTCCAGGTTCAGCAGAAGGAAACCTCTCACATTGGGCTGCTTTCATCTGCAGGTGTTGCCGCAGTCAACACAAATTGCTGGAGAGAGGAATAGGTCAGGGGTGGAGAGAGGTGTTACTGAGACAGCAAACCTAAGCTGGAATAAATAGAGCTTAAAAACCAAAAAATACAATTTTTTGGTAGACCCCTGAGCAGTTTAAAATCAAAAATGGGGAGAAAAGGGGTACAGTGGCAAAGATATATGGGGAAGAATTTTTTTCTGGGAGGTTGGTCTCTATCAGTTATTTTGCTGCATTGTTGATTAATGTAATTGAAGTATATATAACTGAAAGAGAAAGGGAAATAAGACTTCTTCAGGGACCCATTAATTTCTTAAGGATAAAGTGTTTGAAGGTTCAAAGGCTTTGTAAAGCTTATTTTAAATTTAAAATTTTCATTGCCAAGGGATTGATTACCATTCTTGCTTTAGCTTTGTCAAACAATAAGTTGATCCCAATCCTTTCAAAGTTTTATGGTGAAGTACGTACAATATTCAGCTAATTGTAAGAAGAGAGGGCTGCCTTCTATACTCAAGGACAGCCATTTCACAAAAGGTCTCCAAATGTTCTTTCACACATTTGAAATCTTGAAAACTGTACCATTTGTATCCACTATTGCAGGTCACAGTATTTTGAGGTACCATAATTATTTTAAAATATTTCTTCTCATTGGGAAAATTGCTTAACGTTATACATATCAATGTTTTGGGGTATGTGCAATATTGGATAATGTAATTTCAAGGCATTTAATAGAAATTGCATCATCCTGAAAAATACATTTGTGGCAGGCTGAGACTCCTGTTTTTCTGCTAAACTCTGTTTTTTAATGTGACCTCATCACCCTGACTTATTTCTTTCTCCTCTAACTGGTATCTATGTTTGTATGTGTCCTGGAGCAAGGACAGACTTTTCTCTTACTGTGACATCCACTACAGTGGGACTCTCATTTTCAATTGCAGCTCTGTGGTATTCCCATCACAGCAATAAAGAAACAGTTATTTTTCTTATTTTATGAATAAACTGGCAAAGAGTAACAATTTGTGCACATGTACACATACAAACAAATGTTTAAAAGACTTCTCCACATGAAAAATATAGTCAATTAAAGAATTACTTTTGGTTTCCAGAATTCTCATCTTTCAAAAAAAAATCAGATATTGCTTTCAAATATTTTTTTTTTTTTTTTGCAATTTCAGGTTAAAGCTGGTATCTCATTGAAAAAATAATCTTTCATTAAAGCAAACAAACAAACTTGTCAAAACTATCAAGATGATTTCTTATTTCCATTATGGCAGTAGTTAAAGACCTGGACCATTTTTCCTAGTCAAATCAAAATGATTTATTCAGTATCTAACACTTCACTCAGTAGGACTGCTGTTCACTTTGCCATATAGTAATTTCTAAAGCTTCAGAGTACATTAAAACAGGGCCTTTCAAAATAAAAGTAAATTTGGAGCATTTTTAAATCAGAAGATAATACTGTTTACTCTTAATTTTCTACTCTTCAAATGTTATAAAATGGAGTTGTTATTAAAGATCGTGAAATGAGATTGGTCTGAGCTGCAAAATGTGTTTATGCACTCCAATTTTGGATGGATATCATGTGTCCTGGCTCTCTTATCTGACATGGATGAATTGGTTTTTTGAGGCAGGAAGAGACGAGGACAGCAAGGGAGCCAGTGACATAAAATGTTGGTAATTCTTGAGGTTTTATTACATGTCTTAAAATATTTGATATTTTTCTTAAAGCCTCATCTGTGTAAAGAAACTATTAATGGCAGCCTGAGGTCCCATTTTAGGAAAAAAGAAGTAGGCTTCATGGTTGCAATCACTGGCACGACTCTGGAAACTCAAACCCAGATGGCAAATAAAAAGCATAGAAATAAACCATTTTCAAGCAGCAAGATTTTAAGGCTCTCTCCTGAATTTAGACAAGCAGTTCATAGGAGTTTTGGTGCTAGTGACTGTAGCATCTGTCAAAGCTGCACCGTATGCATGGATTAGAGATGGAGAGAGCAGTGGGGCCAGCAGTGCCTGTTGGGGAGCCAGCAAAGGAGCCCTGAGACACCAAACACTACTTCCATGCATCAGAAAGACTTTTATGCTTTTATGTTTTGGTTGATTTGTTTTGGGGCTTTTTTTTCCCAGTCAGGCTGGCTAGAAGCTGTTTTATTTCAGCTACTGCAAGCTCAGAGTCTGAGGAAGACAATGTCCCTGCACATATTCCCTGGGAAGCCACCCCATCATCCAGAGGTGGAGGAAGGCAGGGTAAGACTTTTAAGATGCAATAAATAGGCAAAGTCACTGTTTACTGTCAAAAGCTGCTTTTTAAGATTTCATGAGTGCTTTGTTTAAAGACAAGCAAACAAATTCAGGTCACCTCTTTATCCTGCTTAATTTAGGAAAGCAACTCTTCAAGCAGATTTTCCTCCTCTGTTTTTCCTGCTGGAATCATCATCATCTTGTGCACTGAACCAGGAAAAATGAGGGAGAGGGAAAGGTTGAACTTGATTAATCTGATATTTTACATGAATCTGTCAGAGTATCCCACAGTGCATTCCAGTCCCCCAGCACTGTTGCAAGACAGACATCTCACCTGATGACAGTCACAGAAGGCCCAACAACAGATTAAAGGGGGAAATTATTCTTTTCACCTATGGAAAAAAATGTAAAGCCCCGACACAGGCTGTATGTTGTGCTCAAGTTTTCTCCATTTTCTCTCCACATTAGCCAGTTACCATCAAGTTTGGTGACATGAATTAGTGCTGGTCTCGAAAGCATAGCCCCCACCTCAGTGGGGAGTCAATGACTGTCAGGATGAATTACTCATCTACTCTGTTAGCTTTCTGTCATGAAGATCATTTGTGTGGGTTGCTATGTCCATAGTGACAAAACTACAGTATAGAGGAGTACAAATAATAGCTCCTTGCCACAGGCAGCTTATGGTGCAAACTAAGTGAATACACACAGCACCAGCTTAGCAACAAGCCGGGAGGAAATTTGAGAGGAGGGAACAGAAGGAAATTCTGTTCCTGGAAAGTATTTTTCACAAATAGAGCAAACAACATATTTCTCTAATTCCTCATGAATCTTCCAGGTTAACTCTGATGCTAGTGAGGCTGCTGCTGAAACAAGTTATTAAGAATACAGGAAAAAATGTGCTTTCTGTTTGGAATTTCAAGGAAATAAAAGCAGGGGGTTTTGGCCAGGTGCAACTTGCTGCTTAAACTCCACTGCTTACTTTCACAGCAAAATTAAGCTGGTATGGGCTCAAATACTGATGTTAGCTTGGTGAATCAGTATGGTTTGGGGAACATGAGCTCATTTCTGTTCTGCCTCAAACCTCAAAAATAATGTTTGTAAATTTAATACTTGCAGTCTGAACTCAGATGGCTCATTTTGGGTGGGAAGACATGAGGGACAGTCTGCGAGAGCAATGCAGAACACAGGGAGAAGCAGGCGGCATGCATCTGTAATCTATACACATGTATATCCGCAGCAGTGCAGCTGCAGCTACACGTGAGCTTATGCTGGTGTTTTTTGTTCTCCACTAAAGAGCTCATAAGCCTTGTGCCTGTAATTACCAGCTAGAGCTGTGTAACTCTTTAGGTATCGGCACCAGCAGATCAGTGTTTGCTCTGGGTTTGAATATGTCTGGGTACAGGGTGGTCCCGCAGAGATGGCACATGGGGCAACCCTTCAGTGCCGACATCTGCTCATGCCTCAGAGCTGGGTGTGTCTGGAAACAAGGGCTGTATTTGGAGTGTAGTGCTTAGAGAAAGAGATTGTGAAAGTGGGCCCATGGGAAGAAGTCAGGGATGGGAGAAGACAGAGGCTTGCATGGTTGATGGAGAACCATCATCTCTTCTCTTATAGCAAAGTACAGGGATACATAGTGTACATGCTGGGACTCACGGAAGCAAATTGTCTTGTGCAGAGCAACTTCTCCCTTGCTGTGTGCTACCTGTCACAACAGAAAGGGACAAACTGCCCCTCTTTATACTGTTCTCATGTAAATAATGAAGCACAGTGACAGCAGAACTGAAATATTTTTTGACCTTCTGAACACAAAACCCCTCAAAAACCAACAACAAAAACCAAAACAAAGCAAAAAACACACACACAAACAAAAAAATAAAGTACTTTCAGAGAAGTCTTGTGTGGTTAAGTATGGATATCATTTCCAGAAGATTTATAGCAAGGAGATTAGAGCTTGTTTCACTTGAGAAAGCTTTCCTGCCTGAGAAGAAGCACCTTTCTCAAAGATAGTTGGATGTTTTCTCCTCCTGCATTCCAGAAGAGGCTTTCAGGCTTTCAGGCTCTCTTTCTGGTATGAGGAAAGATAAACCCTCACAGACATGATGGGCCTCTTCGTTCAGGGAAGGGCTAGGCGAGGCAGCAAAAATAAAAGCCAAGGAAGAACAGAGGGGTGTGTCTTTCTCAGGCCTGACATTCAAAGTGTTGTTAAGATTTTCTTCATTAAGTCTAGTGTTCTTGACTTTGGAATAAATTTGCTTGAAATTCTTCCACTGCCTGTCATTTTGTGGGTCCATGCATGCTATCTTACTTCACAAGTCTTAAACCCCAGAATGAGTCCCCATGCTAACTTCAGGCAGAGTCTGAATGTACTTGCCTCCAGAGCAACCCATGTGCTTTTTAGGCAGCTGTCACTGGCAGATGCTTCTTGCAGCAGCATACATCTGGTGAATGAAAATACACAAAAGCCCTCATCTATTTTAGTGCTAAGTGTGATTTTACAGCTTGAATCTATTCATTTGACACTAAACACAGAAAGGGGCAACCCACAATTATATTCTACTGGGTCAATGACAGCAGAAGAAATCTTTGGGTGATGGCAATGGTAAGGTAATGACGTCTCCAACCACCCCAGTCATGCTTTGAAGAGGTTGTCTGCTCTACCCCACAGCTCAGGTGTCAGTGCACTTACCCAAACTGCAGGAAAACAAGTTGCAAGTTCCTTTCTGAGCAGATTTTAACCCACATTGCAAAAGATTTCCTACCCTTTTGGTGGGGGTGTTCCTTCTAAAATTTCCACTAGATAAAAGAGAATTCTGTATTGTAATGGTCCCAGTGCTGGTGTAGCATTGTAACTGTGCTATTTATGTTAGATATCCATGAAAGTGCATCTGGAATCCAAGTTGCAAACAGCCAGGATCTGCCTGTGAAGCTGTAGAGGCTTTATTTATCAAATTTGGCCTGATGCAAAGGTGTCTTTCCTCATTGGTTATCAAAAGGACAAAAGGATGAGGTGACTTTACTGGCATAGGTGTTAGGCTTCAAATCCCCCTCAAACTGGAGAAGAATCCAGAATTTGGGTCTTTTGAGTGCCCACTAACCACCGAGTGGGTGGATTAGGTGCCCAGCGTGGTACCTGCTCACATCACATGGACACCCCTCTGTGGATATAGCTCTTTGTTTTAATGTGGTTCTTACATATTGGCATTTTATAAGTTTTCTAAAACAGTACCAGCTGTGATCTATACTAGTCTAAGCATTTTAATGACTTTTGGCTAAACCTTCATAGCTAATAGTTAAATTGCCAAATGCTCCATAAAACAAATATGCAAACAATTTGCTAGTTAATCATCTATCATAAATGGACGTACGCAGCTGCTGAGATATATAATTGCTGTTTCATCAGGGTTGGTACTTTATTTACATAATTCCCTTACTGATTTTAACATAGATTTTTTTTTTTTTTTCAGAGGAGAACAGAGAGGGAGAAATGCTAACATAATGTCTCATTACATGCAGCATGTTAAAGAGACAGTTCTGGTCACAGCTGGTGGATAACAATAGTAACTTTCTTTGATGTATTTTAAGAAATAATTGGAATTTGTATATCTGTATACTTATATATCTGCATATATGTGCACGCATTGTTATTTACATATACAAGGTATTTGTATGTAGAATAGGCATACAAATGTTTGGGGTAAAATTAAAATTCAGATCTGTTAAAAGTGTAGAAAATAGGTCTTTAATGCAAGTGAGAAAGATAAAGCATGAGCAATAAAATATAAATCAGCATTTTTTTCTTTGATTCTGTTCAGTATTTTTGATTAAAGAGAATATCAGCTGCAGATAGAATCCAAGCCATAAAAATGAATATGTTTTCTGGCAAAGCATATTAAGTGGTTTAGTTGGATAGGGAGGGTGTTCTTTTTGGCTTTATTTTCTTTCAGAAAAATTCCAATTAAAAATGTAATAACACACCTTATTAGTGTTTTCTAGTGAAAGTGTTAGAAAAGAGTGATTGATAGCTTTCTGATTTTATGTCTCCTTTTCTTTGTCAAGCTCTAGAGTGTTGATGAAATTATCCTAAGCCTAGGAAATTTTAATGCTAAATGATAGCTTCTGCAGTTGTAGAAATAACACTAACAAGAAAAGTACCTGCAATACCTAGCACTTCTTTCCTTGAAATGTTCTTTATTTGAAAGGAAACCCTACATATGCTGACTGGATATTGGCAATACTTGTATCAGAGAAGCAAGGTATGAAGAATAAAAAAATATAGCATGTGGTTTGTAAGTTGGGAGAGGGTTTTCTTAAGGTATTATTATTATCATCTTCATCATTATAATGATCATTATTAGTGTTGTTATTATTATTTTTATTTTACTTTGTTTTATTTTATTTCACTTAATTGCATTTCATTTTATTTTACTTAATTGCATTTTATTTTCCCCTCTTTTATTGTATGCTTTGTTTTTCTAGATCCAGGTATGAAAGATATGAAGAAGTTCTAGAAGAAGATATCTCATTACTTTCTGTGTTACATTCTTGCCTTTGGGAAACAGTTAAAGCTCTCTCCTTTGAAAACTGTGCAATAAGGAATTTGCAAAATGTCAGGATTTTCTGAATTTAACAATATGATTTACCAGCTTGGTAAGCTTCTTCTTTTGTGTAGGTGTAGACTTTGGTGATATTTACAAGAAAGGTACTCCCATTCCTCTGTATTTCCTCTTCACTGCTGTTTTCATTCTGATTCTTGGACTTCCTTTGCAATAACAAAATACTCAACTAGCTTCAGCACAATGCTGCAAGAAAAACATCGGAAACAGTCGTTTATTTTACGAAACAGTAGAGTGAATACCTATGCTTTTTTCCCTTCCTTCACCAATTTTTTTTGATTTTCAACAGAAAGAGCTGCCTTTCAAGTACTGGGTAAAAGCAGTCTGCAGTTCCCAACTGCTTTTTGCCTCTTAGCCATAAAACATAATTTCAGCTGATTTCTGTGCACCTACCAAAACTGGATGGAGATCATTAATGTTTCAGTGGCTTTCAGTCATTAAAATCTGACATGACTTCAAAAAAGCAATTGAATGGAGGGTATAAGGTGCTGTATCCTACTCTGGTATTTCCACATACCTGACTTTAGCATGCTGATCTCTAAGTTATATGCATATAAGGTCAAATATTCAACAATGCAAAATAATGCCAGAGCTGGCTTGGTTTGACTTTAATATCTGTCTTCTTTGAAAATATTCCTCATGACAGTCTTTAACAATAGGATTTTTATGTTTATTTTCTTCCTATTATATCTAGAACTGTACTTACTGCTGCTACTGTTCCAGGGCACATGTGTTCGCATTCATAAAATTTGGGAGGATTTTTGCCTCTTCTCTCCTTTGATCTCATGAAAATATCGCCTTTCTCTTAAAAACTTGGGGACCATTTTATATGATCATTAACATTACGATAGAATTTTATATATTAAAAAACACCCAGCTCTTTGTGACTTTGTTTGCAATGTACATTTGTGATTCATGACAACAAAATGAGAACCATAGACTGAAAGCATCCTGTAGTGCCTTGTGTGACCCAAGACACATTTTCCTTTCCTCAGTCCTTCACAATCCCTCATACAGCCACCAGCTTTCACACTCTGAGCAATGCCCATCCTCTGCTCTGATAGAGTCAGGGTGACTTTGGAGCACTATCCTCTCACATGAGTAGCAGGAGGCCAAAGGGAGGTCCATCACACAACCTGATTCTGACATTTCTTACATCTTCAGTACTTGACTTTGCAGTCTTGGTGTTCTTTTAATAGTAGTCTGATTTAATTTTCTTCCCTTTTAAAAAATGAAAGCTCAAAATGTCTAAGGCATTGTCCTGACTGTTTCAGGACAGGTAAAGACTCCAGGTTTCTGGTAGTGGGTGACTTGAAGCAACCAATGGCAGTAGCATTCTATTGGAGCCATCTGCTGAAAGGACTGCCATGCAGTTTTCTTCCATGGCACTTTATATTATTCTCCTGCCACTTGTCTTCTTCCTCTTCTACTTCTGCCTCTCATTAGTCAGAAGTGATACAGCCAGAAGCTGGAGTCATGGGAAGGGCTTCTTTATGTGATATGCTCTCACAGGCTGGGGCTTTAAAGCTGTAGAGCTGCTGGTTGGAGCAGTTCACATTGCTGAGCCTCTCAGATCCCATCTGAACTAGTCCCTCCTGGGCCCACATGGACAAAACAATGCTTTTTCCTCCCTTAAACTCATTTTTGGAGTCAGAAGAATTACTTTCACTGAAAGTTTCTCCTAGAAAATTATCCTGAGCCAGACACACAGCATGATTTTCTTCAGTGCTTAAAGATGGTTAAAAAGTAAAAATCTAAGCAGTTGAGTATAAGATTTTCTGCCATTTCTAACAAAAAGTTAGAGAGAATGAGGGTGCATGTCTCTTGACCTGTCCAAGCTGCCAGGTACTGAGAGATTGATTGACTACCGGACTATTACAAAGTAAGTCCTCAATATAAAGCATGCACTTGTGGATGTGGATTTATAGGTCTTGAAGCCAAAATGTTCTAATTTTTATTTTTCTTCATAAGGCAATGATTTCACTTCTTTCAGTTTGTCAAGCAGTAATATGGACTTGAACCTTCGAGTCCTATTTCTTTTATTTTTTTCCTAAGCCAGTGGGTCAAACTCTGTTCTTTAATGTACCCACCAAGTCACACTAATGTCAGCTTTCCTTCAGAGGATGAAATAATGTGATTTAGTTCCAGAAAGCAGACCTCAAAGTCAGAGGCTTTTATAAGCATGCTTCTTAGACCAAAGGCTTTAGCAGGTGGATTCCAAGGATTTTATTATGAAGAGCTTGACATGGAGTGGAAATTCTGAGCCAGGAGGATGTGCCCTTTCTCTCTGCCAGGCTGTCATGAGATGTTCCAGCTGCTGAGCTACAGGTCCTCTGCCTTTGTTCCAGCTGATACTGACAGCACTTTACCTGCTGCCAAACAGGCTACAAAACAAATATTTTTACAGCAAGTATTTTTTTCTAAAATTAAACTTTGAGCAAGATATGTAATATTAAGAAAAGTATATTCAGAATAAAACAAGTTCAAATACTTATGGGTCATTTAAGTGTTTATATATGTTAATGAGGGAAATGACTACTTTGTAATCAAAACCATACACTGTATTTTGTTCTGGCACATTAGCCTGTTAGCTTAAGAAAGAAAAAATAAATTAATTTTAAAAATGTATCTTCCTATCTGTAGACTTTACAAACTTGAAGGTATGCTCCTGCTAGTTTATGAGGGCTGATTTTACATTAAATGCTTTTAAGGAGTTATTTTTTACTGCACACACCTTTGTTAATAAAAACAACTGTCCTCAAAAAGTGAAAAAGAGGTCCTAGGTTTGACCGGTACCATTGCTATAAGTAATAACCAATGGGAATTTCCCAAGTCTTAACTGTAGTTAATATTAAGAGATTTCACTTTCTTCTCTCCCACGTTTTCTGTTGTTTACAATAATTGTCAGATTTCTACAGGCCAGCAGCAAAGAATACATCCTACACTCTTGTAGAGCTTAGTGGAGATTGAAACGGTACCAAAAATTCTGTCTAACCATGTTCTGTCAAAACGTGGCTTTTTCCACCTGTTGATGAATGTTATTTTGTAAGTTTTCATGGTGTTTCTTGTGAGAAGTGACACACAGAAGTGTTTGGCAGTGTGAGCTGGACCCTCCACCATCACAAAGAGCCTCATGAGCTCTCTGGAGCATGGCTGATTCCCCTTAGCAGTGCATCTTGAATAAATACAACTTTTGTCAGGTCATTTTAAATCTTAAAAACAACTGACTGTTTCACCTTCATTGTGTAGGGAACTGAGCTCTGGGTGCAAAAGAGGTTATAAAGAACATATGATGTCTTCTAAAGAGCAGTGTTTAGATTGTTTTCATAAACTAGTAGTCAGGTCCTCCAACTGTGAGAGAATAGGAGGGCTCAAGGTGCCTCACAAAGGAATAAGAAGGTATACAAAGCCATTGCTAAAGTAACTGCTGAGAAAGGTGATGTTATATTGTATGAGGAGTTGAACACAGGTTTGTGGCCACCAACCCTCCTTTGTCATGAAGGTTCTTGAAGGAGGACTAACCCCATCATTCCCTTTCCCCACCCCCTCCTTTTTTGTCTTGGATTGATTTCCAGTCAGATGCCTTCTACAGTGCCCTACCTCACAGGCCTAATTTTTTCAAAATTACAACTTCAGAGCACTACAGAATCTCTTAAAAATAAAAATAAAATTAAAATAAAAGCAGCTGCAGAGCTTGATGAAAACTGGGTGTGAACCTCATTCATTTGCCTTCCTGTGCAATCAGCGCCTTACCTGAGGTTACAGGTTTCAGAAGATAATAGGAGATACTTTGCCTACTGCTGTCCAAGAGGGCTGGGAGGATATATTCCATGTATTTCATCATCGTGTTTCTCTCTGACAGACATTTCACACTTCAGCATTTTATTAGGCACAACAGAGATGCTCAACAGTGAACTCTCTCTGGGGAACATCTCCTAGTACAAACCTGACATGAATGAAAAACTTAAGAAAGGAAATTGCCAACAAAGCAAGAGGAACGGGATACTATCAACAATCACAATTCCCAGCAATAATGGAAAAACACAATTAATTTTATTGAAAGCCTTATATAGATATAGCTAGAAATTGCAGTTTAAGGCATGTGAAGCACTGTATTATATTTCTATCACCAGAAGACATAACTGGCTTGCTGTTTGCTCTGGCATAGGAAGTTACACTCCTCATGTCTGATGTGATCTCACAGCTGCAGGCTGTGTGCATGTGCATGTCTTCAGCCAGTCCTCAAAGAGCTAACCTGCATCCAGATTCCACTTTTTTACTGTTGTTTACATTCTTGTGTAGATAATATTTATGTTAACGTGGGGGTAAAAAAAAGATTAGTTTTGTTAAAAATATACAGAGTGAGAAGTGAATTCAAGAAACACTTCAGCCACCTTTCCATCCTCTCTATCCCTCAAAACACGTTAAGCACGTATGTCAAGTTGTCAAGCTCACTGCTGCTGGAGACTTTGCAAATTTAGTGTTTCATTATTATTATAAAATCCTTCCCATTACTAATGGTGATCTCTGTGCTGATTATCAAAAAGAGGTTTTTTTTATGCAGCCTCACTGACCTGTGTTCAGCAGCACGATCCTCAAGCTCCATCTGGCAGTAATTCTGTGAGCTCCAAAACAGTGATGCCCCAAGCAAAGCGACCCACAAGAAATCCTTCATAAGCAGCTTGTTGGTGTCTCCCTTCTGTTCTCTGTTGCTGCCACAGTGTCTGCAGATTTCCATGGCACAGCTCTGGTCATGGCTGTGGTGTTGGTCTGGCTTGAGCTGTCGTCTCATGGATCACAGACTATTACAAGGATTTCTGACTTTGAGCCCCAATAGGCCAAAGGGAAGGAAAAGCAAAGGGAGAAAATTCTCTATCAGCTCTTGTATCAACTCACTCACCTTGGTGAAAACACTCCTGTATTTACAAGTGGGACAGCAATACAACCTCTTTCCCAGCATGCACACTGCCCCTCTTGCCTCTCTGGCATGTGTCAGTGTGCCAGGCAAGCCAAGCCTGCTTGCTCCCTCCAGAGATACACTCAGTTCAATTCTGTTTTGGTGCTGGTGTTGCTGATGGTTTAATTGGTTTTAAAAACATCCCTTTTTTAAAATTTATTTTCTTTTTCTCCCTGTTCCTTCTATACTTCCTGGTTAGGGATTGACTCAGAAGTACTGAAATGCTTCCCAAGAGTTTTGCAATAACACATTGATGCCTTTCCAAGATTTCACTGCCAGTAAAAGTCAGATGAAGTTTGGGCCAATATCGATGTTTACAGATTCTTGAGTGAGCTGAACTGAATTTGTCAACCTGAGCTGTCTGACATTTACTGCAACACCTGTCTTTACAAAGATAGTTTTAGCTCTCTTGCACCCATGACTTCCTATATCTTGTCAGTCATTATGGCACACCTCTGACATTGGAAGGTCTGACAGAAAAGTTGCCTTTGATCATGTGAGGTAGTCACTTTTTTATGGGAAATTAAGGCAACTGAAAGTACCACATGACTTGCTTGCTTAGTTACAAACATCTAAATTAGGTCAGAGCTAAATCTCTGCTAATCACCGGGGGCTCCCTTGCTTGTCTAAGAAGCAAATTCACCTCAGCCCAAAGCATGTGTCAGAAACCAGCCAAGTCACCTGGTCCCAGTAGTGTCCCCTTCTAGGCAAGGCAGGGCACCTAACTCAGGAGTGCAATGTAGATTTACTCAGTTAAAAGAGATGCTTCCTAAAAATATAAAATTGTTGAAAGCTGTCTTCTGGTAAAGAATATGGTGAGTCTGTAGACTGAGAAGCAATTAATAGCAAATCATTGGGGATTTATTTTCTTTTCCACCCGCTTCCTTTCTTTCTGTTCTCAGCTATACAGCTATAAATAGAGATGAGCAGTTGAGAGCCTGAAGCAGTCACTTATCAGTGCCATCTACCTAAAGTATACAATTAATTTCTGTATTAAAATGCCAATTGAATGTAATTGTGACTGAAAAACTGCAAACATTTATTAATTCTTACGCTAGCATACACAGGCAGTTAGCAACCATACACACCACATTAATCTTCCAGATAGTGGCAGAGAGAGAGAAAACTTCCTGCAAGGGTTGATCTGAAATGTCAGTTCATTACAGATCACACATCACGACTTACCTCTCTTTCCATTTGCAGACTTCTTTATTTCACCGTGGGAAACAAAAGTTAGGAACCTGGTGGTGCTGCAAGGCTGGGTCATGGCAGCCTGTGCCTCCTGCTCACACCAGTGATGTAGGAGAAACCCAGGGCTGAAAGGATGCTACATGAGCAAAGTGAGCTCTCCTGAGCATGGGCCACCACTACCTGCAGATCCTGTGGAAGTTTCATGTGTTGTCTTCACATAGGAAGAAGGGTCTGGATGACCGTGAGCCTGAGGAGGGTGGAAACTACCTTAGAGGTCCAACAGGCATTGTAAAATTACTGTGACAGTTAAAATAGTGCTGCTTTCTGCTGTAGCCTTTCCTTCCCCATGTAATTCATTGTGGCAATGGAAATGCAAACAGATTGGAAATACAGTTATCATTCATCTTTAACTGTTTCTGATGCTACAAATCACGATTTGGAAGCTCTGTGAGTAAAGTTCTCATATTTGCGTCCCATGTCATTGCACTTCCTCTTAATCCATTTTTCCAGAACAGGTCAGCACAAAGTGTGGAGGAGTGTAATCAGCTGAATGACTGAATTAACAAATTTCAGTTATGAAACATGAGAGTAAATAATATGATAAATGCAGTAGATAATAATAATGATAGCAATAGTAGAGGTCTAATAGCAGCATAAAGTGTGAAACAGGTTTACTAAAGATGAATCATACTGAAATAACATTATATCCTTCCTTGACAAGGTAATAGGTTTGCTTTAAGCAAAAAGGATTTTTAGCAAAAGAATAGTAGTAAAACTCATTTATCTGCCTTTCAAAATGTAGTTGACAATATGTCATATAGAAAACAATTAGTTCAGATGAAGAACATGGAGACAGCAGATGAATTCCGAAATAGATGGTGAGCTGGCTCAAAGCGTGATGGCAAAGGATCCTGCTGCAAGGGAAATTTCCAATGAGCGGCTGTCACATGTGCATCACAAAGCTTAGTCTCAGAACTGACCTAGCTTCATGTTTTCATTAATCATATTGGCACACAAAATAAAATTAGCAGATAGATCATACAGAAAAAGGTCTAAGAGCTCCTGAGGTCTGAGAAGTAGGAAGTGAATGCTGTCATATAGACAGATCTGAATAAATTCAATTGTACAAGCGCAAGGTTATGTCTGATTTAACATCAACTCCTGCTATAGGCTGGCAATGGAAGAGACGGGTCAGTTGATCATGCAATAGTATAAGACATTGGGAAAAAAGAAAATGCACTCATAGGGGCATATCATTTCCCATATTTACAGTAGAAATGGATAAGTACTAATGTCACATGTAAGTTGTATAAATCTAGTGTTGGGGACCTTATATAGAAAATTGTCAGCAATTGCAGTCATCACAAGACAAATTCAAATATGTATTGGCAGGGGGAGCTTCTAAAATGAATAGGGAAATCAGGTCCTCGTAGCAGAAAAAGAAGCTGGAAAATCTGAGCTTATCTCTGCCTGAGCCAGGAAGGCTGGATCACGCTCTGGAAACATCTTCTAGAGTTTCTGACTGCACTCCATATTACAGTCCTTTTGGATTGTAGCATTTAGGCCCTTTTTTCCCCTTCTGTTTGTCTGGTGTCCAGTTGATCAATTGCAGTAGGTATCAACTGGATATCATGGGATGGTGGGTAGTGTAGCCTGGCAGCGTGTGTAGCAATGGGAGGAAAATTATTATGCTGAATTAAGGAAACAGAGGAAAACAACTTCCAAAAGACTGTACCAATGGCCTCCTTTACCCTATTCCTTTAAATATTTCAAGACACATACCAGTTGCTGGACTGGTTCTTTGTCTGGTGAAGTGGCAATTTTCCAAGTTAATGCTGAAGTTTGCTGTCACTTTTGACACCCCTCAGAAGACACATTTAGTCTTCATGCTGAAGCTTATCCTCAAGGGCCTTTCACATTTTCTTGAAAGAGAATCATCCAAATTAGGAAAGCAGCAAGACCACAGGGCTGTAACAAACCATCACACAGCTCACTGGCGAGTTTCTCTAAGTATTATGCAATTAATTTGTAACTACTAAATAGAAAACTCAGGCAAATAGGAAAATAAGTGAACATTATGATTTACTGGAACTGCATAGGTCTAAAAGCTATTAGAATGTCTTTAATAAATAAACTTTTTGACAAAAAGCGAATCTTAAAACATTACCAGAAAAAATCAAGAATATGAACAGAGGGATTGCAGAGGCTCTCTAGGCATAAAATCTGACAACATATTACACAGCTGGAAACAAGTTGCATTTTTTAAGGCAAATGGAAGACTACTGAGAAGTAATTTTTAATCACTATTTGTTTTGTCATATCCTTTTACAGCTTTCATGTTATCTTTAGTTTCATAATCCAAACAATTCTAACTTATTTGTACAATTTTAAAATATAGAGTTTCTCTAATTTAAACAATCTGGACAGCAATCATAGCCCTGTATATACGTTTTACATTCTTCTGTCTATTTTTATAGTGGTATCTAAAACAAAAAGATAATAAGCACATTAACAAAAAAAAAAAAGTAACTTCAGAAGGCTATGAGCTAGTAAAAACTTGAATTCTTCTGTTCTTAGTAAGCACAAAATGGAAATTTTTGGGGGATTACAGGTATTATATAAGAAAATACCTTTTGCAGTCACTAAAGGCAGGAAAATAGCCAGACCCTGAGCAGCTATTGCACTCTTTCAGTTGCTCTGGTCTTCTTCAGCAGTTAGTAAAGGAATGAGCCATTCCCATAATGGCTTTAAGTGGCCAGTTGGTCCAGACAATGAGGAAATGTCTTTGGAAAAGCTCTTCCAGGTGAAAGGCTCAGCTCTCTAGAGGTCATTGCTTATGGCCATGGATGGAGAGCTATATTCATTTGTTCAGCTGGAAGGCCCTGGTATTTAGTATTTTGCCTAACTCTCCAAACTGATGTTTAATGTTGTCCACATAGAATTATTCATGTAAAGATTTCAAAATACTTTCCAGAAGAAATTTTTTACTGTGAGGGTGGTGAGACACTGGAGCAGGTTGCCTGGGGAAGTTGTGGCTGCCCCATCCCTGGAAGTGTTCAAGGGTCTTGAGCAACCTGCCCTAGTGATAGTCCCCATGGCAGGGGAGTTGGAACTAAATGAACTTTAAGGTCCCTTCCAACCCAAGCCATTAATTGATTCTATGATTTTAAATACCTCCAGGGATGGTGATTTAACCAGTTCCCTGGGCATCCTGTTCCAATTCTTGCCAACCCTTTGGTGAAGGAATTTTTTGCAATATCCAATCTAAACATCCTCTGGCACAACTTAAAGCCGTTTCCTCTTGTCCTGTCACCTGTTACCTAGGAGAAGAGAAGATCCCCACCTCACTACAACTTCCTTTCAGGAAACTGTAGAGAGCAATAATGTCCCTCACTGAGCCTCCTTTTCTCCAGGCCAGACAACCCCATCTCCCTCAGCTGCTCATAAAACTTGTACCAAGTTTAAGTAACTCAAGCACAGTTTTAATTCACTAAATGTTTTACCCTTTCTCCAAAAAAGCCCTATGTGTGATGCACAAAAGCAATTAATAAATTATTCCACTCAGCCCCATGACTTTGTGCATTAATACATGAAGCCTCTGACCCCCTACAACATGAATGTTTTAACAATTAAAGAGACACTCTGGCATAAATGGGTCAATACAAAGCTCTGGAGCTTCCTTCACCATCTGAATCTGAGTTGGTAGTCTTTCTCTCCTTAATTATAAACTCCCAGAAACTGAAGGAAATACAGAGAAGCCTGGAATCCTATAAATAACACATGGCAATGCTTGGCTTCTTTGGGGTTTCTCAGGTGTTGTCATGTTCTGAACCGTGCAGCCAGCATTCTTCATACATTAATAATCAAGAGAAGAGACATTAAAGAAGAGGAAATATGTGAATAATACAAGAGACAAGGGAAAAATAATGAAAGCAAATGTCCTTCATCTGACATTGAGCACGATCATTCTGTCCCTGTGCAAATACATTTCTGGCTTCAGTTTTGGTAATGAGGCAGTAAATTCCTTATAAGTGCTACTGTAGGCAGATAAAGACAGCTGTACTTCCAGATAGCTGGAGTTTGGTTTTAAATAGTGCTGCAGAATTAAACCCTTTAAGATAAAAGACAAAAATTAAAAAGGCCTCTAAGGTCCACTGTGTTACACAGGGTTCCTAGAATTCCCTGGCATTTGGAAAATCTGCAGTAAAAACAGCTTGGGAAAACCAAAGCTGTGACCTCCCTGTGCAACTCTCCTGGTCCCATCTTTCTGTGGAGGGCTGAGTCCCTGCTGGAAACAACAGATCACAGCTATCAACAGCCACAACTAAAAGGTGATTTAATCACTTTGTTATATCCTAATCGTTTAGTATCTCTCTAACCCAGAGCCAACATCCTTTTTTATTTGTTTTTATTCCCTTGCCATCTTACTACCCTGCAGTGAGAATTCCCCAAGCTCTTATTGCTGACATGGGCTGCGTCCCAGAGGTAGACAGGCAGGATATTATGCCATTTTTATTTAGAAGTAGGCTTGAGCTACAGAAATGGAATGCAGATTTTTGGGCATTATTGTTGGCACAATGCACATCAGGGTTTTGGTTTGACCAACTATAGAAATAGAGTCCAGTGACAAGTATCTATTTGCACGCTAAATATGGATTCGTACAAATAAACAACAGACTATATATAAGCAGTCATCTATTCTAATCTGTCAAAATCCAGTTCTGCCATACTTGGAGGATGTGCTTCTGCACTCCAGCTGAAAATATTATCCTTTTCCCATCTAGCCTTAAATAACATGCAAACAAAATAAACGGCCATATTTCTTTTTGAGTGAAAAAATATAACTGTCATATTAAAACCCTTACACTCTGATTATGTTTTCTGTGTGACATGCAGGGACTCCTTTCTGGCAAAGGATGGGAAGGTGTCAGGAGTGCCAAGTGGAGACCACAGAAGTTTCAATATAATATTTTTGGCTGACCCATCTGAAATCTCATGTGGATCCTTAAGTACTAAGCTCCTTGGATTTTGTAATTTGTTCCTTCCTACTCAGCTCAAGCAGAAACTCCATCAGTGTCCAAAGTTAAATTTGTATTAACAGGACAATAGTTTCTGTCTTCATTTGCACAGACTCGATGGTGGTTTTTATTGGCAATTATAGCCTGTGGATAAGCTGTCTTTTCTGCACATACAAAAGGGTACATGTAATACCCATTCTGTATATGGTTAAGAGACTCATTATTCTAGCATTTTGCTTTCTTCTCTAGGCTTCATGTCATGCCTCAAAATATTTATACCCTCCTTTTGTGAGTCATATGCCTCAAAGTCAGAAAAAAATGACAATTTGTAAGCTCTCATAGGAGTAATCCATTAATAAAATGGCTATGGATTTCTGTCCAAAAAGCAGCCCATTAGCCAGTACTGCTCTATAATGCAGAGCCATGGGTGCTTCCTGCATGAACATTGAATATCTCTGTATTTTGTGTGTGTTGAATAGAGAGAGAAAATAATGGTTTAATTTTCTGCCACAAGAGAAACTGAGTGTATCATCCTGTACTTAGGAGTATTTGATCTTTAGTGACTACTGAAAATAGATTCCATGCAAAGCATGAGCTTGGTGATGTGAGCATTTCCGATTACACATCTTTGCTTTCATGCTTAGTGCAGTATATCAGCTCTCATTTGTGAGTGCACCAACTTCCCAAACCTTGTGTTACATCAACCAGAATGGCATTATTTCTTCCCTCTTTTCCCTGGTAAATGTAGTTTGAGGGCTGTTCATTATGGGTTTTATTCTTCTTTGCAATAGGACTGTGCTGACACTAGTCATTGAATTAATGAGAACAGGTGTCTTTTTGTATTTTCTCCCTCCTGTTCATGCTATTCTCCCACCCGCTCAGTTCTTTGAGTGGAGATCTGCTATTTCTCTGTTCATGAATAATGTGCTGGTTTTCAACTCAATTAGTATATAGCATTAAAAGAGATATGTCTGGTGTTGTTACCTGGAACTTCCATTCTCACTGAAAACACTATTGTACACTACTTCTCCTATACATCATTAACCTAGTCAATAGCTAAAATAAACTTAGTAACCCAAACTGGAGTGTACTGTATTTTATCAATGACATATGAAGGTGAATTCCAGCTATGGGACATAGATTTGCAAAGGCATTTGTACACCAATTTGTACAAGGGACACAAAAGGATGCGATCATGGAAGTATGATAGCTTAGTTTTCGTTCTCTTTTCACTAAAATAGAGGAATACCAGAGGACTGCAGGGATGCCAGTATTATAAAGCAAAACACATAAAACAAAGATATTTTGATTGCATATTTGATTGCTTTTTGAAAAGCTTGAGGAGTGGTTAGAAAAAAACCCATCTTTAGAATGGGCTGAAGAAATCTGCAAAATAAGATCACATCTGGTACAGGTGATACTAAAGATTGATATGAGCATTAACTCCTTCAGTGAATGTTCTGTGTTAGCACAGTAGGTTGTAAATGCTATACTCATAAGCCAAAACTATCATCTAAGAGTCTAAATAGTTTAACGTGAGAAAGAAATAACTTGGTGGCAGGGAAGTAGAAGAAAGACAGGTAATTACTTAGGTCATAAGAATCAATATTAGCTGCAACTTACTGGGTTTATATTTTGAACAAATGTTTATTAGTTTTCATTTGTTACTACTTAGTATGCAGTGCTTTCAGTAGGACAAGAATATTTTCTTGTACCTTGAATAAGGGTCAAAAATAAATTATAGATACACAGTATTCATTAACAGCTGTGGTGGGGGAGAACCGGCTCCTCTATGGTCCCACGGCCTCCCGGGGTCTGGAGGGGATTGCGAAATCCCCACGTGGTCGGGAGTCAAGAAATGTAGCAGCCGGAGGTGGAGTGGTCACAGAGAAACATTTAATTACGGTTGTTCAGGGTATTTAAGCCTTTCGGGCGGGGTTTGGGAGGTAGGATGTGATTGGGTAAGGGTTTCAGGGGGTGTGGTTTGGGGGGCACAGGGGCCAATAAGGGAGCAGGAGGACCAAGACCCAGGGGGAACCCAGGGATAGGGATTGACAGGTGATACATCCAATAAGGTCGGGAGGGGGGCGGGGCTGGATGCCCGGGGGAAAGGAGCAGTCTATTTTCACATGTGTGCAGGGGTTTCTAGGGGTTACAATCTAAACAGGGGAAAACCCGTACATAAAAGACGCAGGTAATGTCGAATTATAAAGTCTCTGGTCCTTTGGAAGCTGTCACAACCCTGGTCCTGTCTCCAGGGGCTTCTTTCTCCATGATGCGCCGTCTGGATAATCCTCTGTCTCTGCTCTGCATATGCTGTGGCAGAAGGCATTCCCAACAATTCATAAAGAATATGATCTTTCCTTAATGATCTGTGCCATCTTGATAATAAAATATAAAAAGGAAACTTTCCACACATTTTTTCAACTTTTATTTCTATGAAACAATTGGCATCTTTTCATTCCTTCAATTGAGAGTTGCTGTTGAACTAATACAATTAATACCAGTTCTTTTTCAATTTAAATCATTATATTAGTGATTAGGAAAATGAAATAGTCCAATCACAAAGTAATCAAGATTTAAATTGTGGAGAGGAGAAAACAATAAAGTAATTTCATGTTCAAGTAAAAATTAACAATAGGTGACAACTTCAGAGGTTGACTTGATGGAGATATAAGCTAACATCCACTCGTACATCTTCTGTTCTTTCATGTCCTGGGTTTGAGTCATATCTGAGCTATCTGGACTGAACTGAGCACACTGACGTGTTTTAACGGTCTAATATACAAAACAGAGCTAACATGCAGAGAGGTACATGGCCGCTGAAGCAGGCAATGGCAAAAGTCAGGGTTTCAACTGCCCTTTTGAAAGTTCAGGTCAACAGAGCATACACACTGTTTGCAACTACAAGATGTCTATTGTGGAGCTTCTGTGAATTTAACCTGGTTTAGAATTGCAGGGCAACTCCAGATTTTCTCCCTACCAGTCCTGGGCCTGACCCTGTGTAAAAGGTAACGCTGGTCACTCCCTGGGAGCAGGGACTGTGCTTGGACCACAGCAGGTGGCACCAGGCTGTGTTCTGCTATGGAGGAAGCCTTCTGTTTCTTCTAGTCTACCCAGATGTAACGCATGAGCGGGAACTGTAGAGCTGTGTATTCATGGCAATGGCAAACAAGCACAGCCATTGGCTCGGGAATGTCACCAACACATGGTAAATTAGCTCTTTCCAAGGAAATAGTCACTGTCACTCTCTGGTGTGACCACCTTCCTACTGAGAAGTCTACTTCCTACAGGGGGCTTTCCTGGGTATGATTGCCTCTATAAAAAGAATGGTAAAATATCCACTGTAATGTCTCAGAATTTGTCCCACTGACAGTTTATCTGCCAAAAATCTTCAGTTGTCATAGCATATTTATGTATTTTCTTCTATTACAAAAGCTTAGATTTCAGATTCACGTGGGATTTTCAGATCCTGTTTGGACAAATTACTGTTAAAAATCAGAAATAAATATTGCATGCTTCAAATAAAATCCTTTCAGGTCACTTACACAGTAAAGATTGATAGCTGTGAAATAAATTACATTTGCTGTCTGATTGCACTGCAATACTGCCTGGTCTATACCAGGCAACTAAATACATCATGCAGTGACTTAATTGGCACTATTAAACTTTGTACTAATCTTTGACATTAGTCATGGGTTTTTGGAAGTTTTGCTCATTTTATGAGCTATATCAACAGAGTCAGATCTAGCTTTAGCTCACTCCTAACTTTTCCCCAAAATGTTGAGATTTCATTTTGTAGTTCCTTTAAAAATCTTTATTTTGGAAGGTTTCATATATATTTTAAGAACAAAATTGTTTTAAAACATAGTACGAGCATTTTAGCTGAAATCTCAAGATAAGTTAAATTTTTGCAAAAATTCCTAGGAAACTTATAAAAATTCCAGAATTTAGGGTAATTGCTTACTAATTCTAGTCAGGTGCTGTAGTACATAAGAGTACTGTACATTACATCATACATTGCATATATACATTAAACCCAGAACTTATAAGGATAAAATTCTTCAAAACTGCTAGTAATTTACTTAACATTTTCCAATACTAATCTAAGAACTTGCTCTTTTCAATTATTTCTAAAATATGTGAACAATATATATCCCTTCCAGTTGTACTGAAATACGTATGAGAGGAAAGAGTGAAATGGAATGGCAGAAGATCTGATTTACTACATTTTTTATAGCTGTGGATAGTATGACCAAGTTATATAAATAAATGACTCACTGCAGAAAGGTCTCTATTTTATAAACCAATCCAATGAATTCCAACTGTTTTAGTTAAAATTGATGGCTTTTTTAAAGGCTATTCTATCATGTCTGGAAGTATTGTGGGCAGATCTTTTTACTGAGGTTCTTAAACTTAGATATGCACATTTTGTCTTTATGTCTAAAGTCCATAGACATGTATATATGAAAATTATTGTCTTAATAGAACATGTCATGGGTCATGCATGGTGTTTTGCAGATCATTAACATCAGCCAGATCACAATTACCAGTTATTTCAGTTATTAAATAAGGTCAGTCATAGTGCTTCAGAGTAAGCACATCCTCACTCTAAATGATCTGAAAGCTACATAATTTGATTTGAGCACATAGGTGCATATCTAAGCAGTATACAGAGTACAGGAGCACACAGGAACACAAAACAAGCCTACGGTGGCTGAAAGAAGCGACTAGATGGCCCAAAGGGATTATACTTTGTGTTTTCTCATCTTTATTCTCCATGGTTCCTATCACAATTATTTTCAAAATATTTTTTTTAGTTTACTATAACTGAATTAAAAAATAAACTGTATTTTTCCAGTGAATTAATAACAACCTACTGTTGTGCGGTAATACATAATTAACATAAAGGATAATTAATTAATTTTTAAATTATTATTAAAAATAGATAAGTAGTATGTAAGATAAATAAGAATTTGTACTTTTTCATGTCCTGTTTTGCCCTCAAGTACTGACTTCATTCTCAGTCATTGGACGTAGAAGAAAAATACACAAATACTTAAGACTTTCCACAGAAGGGATGAAGCAAAACCAGAGAAATAATTTGAATGGACATCAGTGATAACATCCCATGAGATAAAGTTATTTTTATAAAGCTATCTGTTAATTGTGATGTGTAGAGGATTCATAAGGATCAAAGTTACTGCCAATAATGGCACAAACCTCAGAGCACCATCACTTTTCTAAAATCTTATGCTCTGTAGTTCTTGCAACTCGATTGCTCCAAGTTAATTAGAAGTCCAAGGACAAATGTTTTGAAAAAAAAAAAAAGTCAAAATCTATGGCAATGGATTCACAAGCAGTTACACTGCGTATGGTAGTAATTACAGACCCACTCTTTCCTCTGAGAGCTAAAATTAAACAAATAAAAAATCCCTCTGCTCCACAGCTTAGTGGTTGAATCCTTAATGCTACTATTGTCCTGTAAAGGGGATATTAGGTGTTTACATCTACACCAAGATGTGGTTACATGTGCAGTTCTGTGTCCTAAAATATTTTGGGTTCTAAAACCAGACTGTTCACTGCATGTCCAATTATGGGTGTTTCAGAGCGATCAGTTTAAAAGATGTAGAGGGCCATATGTTCTATACTGAATTACACCAGTTTGTGCACAGTGGCACATATATACATGCGTCTGATCCAGCAGAACAAATAAGTGACAAGGAATGAATATTCTGATTTGGCTGGGGGGATCTCTGCCCGGTGTTCTTCTTGGTTTATAGCCATTAGTAGAAAAACTATTCCTTTTCTGATCTACTGAGCAATGGTTTCCTTCTGATAAAAAGTGCTAACTGAACAACTTTTATCTGGGCTCCCAGTTAGTCAAATGTGAAATACTTGCTGAAGATGAAGGTGATTCAACAAAACTCATTGCTTCCAAAATATATTGCCATGTGGGTGTTTTTTTCCTGAAATGTTATGAGCTGAAAAGCTAGTGCATTTATCCAGCATGCCATCCAGTCATCTGAACAGTCACTTGCTTAAAGCAAATGACATCTAGATACTGGAGAGAGATAAAGTTAAAAGTTGATTCGTTAAAAATACTTTTCTCCTCAAGAAATGATTTGGGTTTTGAAGTAAATTGAACATAAATGGTAGGAAGGAAGAAAAAAAGCAAAATTTTATCATACCATTTCAAGTTTGATTATGTCACAGAGAAAACAAATGGCAATAGAATATAAAGGAATCTAATCCATAAAGGAAGAGAAAAAGGTTAAAGAAGTCAACAGTAATTAAATGGTGATTGAAGCTGAAAGAAAATTGATCTGTGTTAGCTGAAGGCCATTCTTGCCTTTTGGGATGTTATGCATCAGTGAAGAGGGGAAAGAAAGGTTTTTCTTGTTTTGATATGGAAATATATGTCACATCTTCTTAGCCTATGGTGCTGTGACTCAAAACTGCACTGAGTTTCTGGTACACTGATTCTAGTGTCCTATGCATGCTTGTGGTTATTGTGTAAAGATAAGATGCTCTAACAAAGCTTGGCAAGGTCAAAAGGCATGGGAGCTTCAGCAGTTTGCATGTGGTTTTGTCTTGGGGCAAAAAAAGAAAAGCTGTCTAGAGCAAATGAATCTAAATAAGGGTAATACCTACACACCCATGTAAAAGCTGTGCAGTATCCATGACTTGGGATTGAGTCTGGTTGTTTGGTCAACTCTTCTGGATGGATACTTGGATGTGCTGACCTGAATTAATATGAAAGGAACGCATATTGACACTGAACTGCACAGAGAAATTTTTAAGAAGTCAACAGTGCTGCCAAGTACTATAAGTTTTAGTTAAGTACTTCAAAGGCTGTAGTTAATAAATTTCTGTCAGGGCATGAAAAAATGAAGCTACATCTGTGTCTCTGCTGAAGGTAAATGTTGTCAATAACAAAAGCATTAACTAATGCCACTGTAAACAGTAGTTTCTAGGCCAGGTAAGAATCCACTTTATAGAAGCCACTTCCAGACACAGAGCATTGTAAGATGGGCCATAGACACTCTTGTGAGATGTGGAACACAGGCTGCGGGCAAACGTCAGCACTGTGTAGAACACCTTGCAGTTGATTGTGGCAGAATCAAAAATGAACTATGATACTAAGTTATAAACCCAGCAATATTTCCTGGTTAGAGACCAAATCTTACAGTGATGGTTTTGTCACAATATCTGTTGACATCACTGGGAATAGAGTGTATAATGAGCCAGTAGGGCATGTTTTGGCCATAGATACCAAGATTTGTGAAATAAGTGGATTAAAACAGGAAGATGAAGTAATTTGCATTACTTAAAGAATAACAGACAGACACTAAATGTTCTGAGCTACAGTTTTTATGAGCTTTTTGTCACTAGAGAGAGCCGTGGATACATACAATTAATAACATTTATGTTAAAAAATACATTAATTCCTCCCTCAGTGAAGAATTAGGACAAATGACAAATAAAGCATAACAACCTTTTCTCTCAAAAACCACCATTGGGAATCTTTCCCTTCTGTAACTAGTATGGCACCAGCTGCCTGCCATCATCTTGTTTAAGCTTGTCAAGTATAACAAGGATAAGAATCATTTGAGACGGCCACTTCAAAAAGTAGCTCAGAAAGAAAAGTCAATTTATTATTAAAAGGCATTAGTGATCTCTATTTCTCACAACTAACTTCCAGATGTATGAGATGTAGGATAGAGACACTTTTCATGTACTTTAAGACCAGGATGAATATCAGCATTCAGGTTTCCTTCATTTAAGATGGCAAGTTGTCAGAGAATTACTTCTATACTTTCTGGGTTTGATGATACCTCAGTTTTAAATCAAAGCCATTCACAAAAGTGCAAAAAAATCTGTTAACCTATGGTTCCACGAATGGCTTTTAGCTTGTTTTAATTAAAGTTCATATAAATTTCCAGTGCTTCCAGTCATAGAAATCTTCCTTCCTAACTTTATTAGTATTTCTATCAGTTTTAATTATGTTATGTAAGTTAAATAGTGGATCCTATCTACCCAGCCACTTAGGTATAGGCTTCATGCTCTTTTTCACACTGCAGATCACTTGGACCATTCCATTTATTCCTTTAGCTTCAGTAGTTCTCTTCTGCATACCTTAGTCTTGTAAGTCCAACTTCTAACCAGTTTTCAGGACAACCAGTCCTTTTTGCCTTGCCACAGTTCACACTGAAGTCAGAGTATTCTAGAACCTATTGTTATAAGGATATTCACCATCTTTATGAGCTATGAGGTCTAATGACGATTGATTCAATACGAAAGTTTTACACTTAGAGATTAAAGCCACAGGAACATTTTATTCTGAAATTTGCTCTATCTGGGGCTAGAGAGAGATTAAAATTTTAGTTCTAAAATTTTAGGCATCCTGAAGCTTCAGCTATACTTTTCTGCTCAGGCTATCCAAGAAGAGCACTGTGTAAATGGAAATTAGTGTGCTGGCACCTTACGAGGAGAGGAGGTCATGTCCAATGCCAGCATCTTGCTCAGGCATGGGGGTGATGAGGGCTCTGTGCAGCTTCAGCATGGGAGGCCTTTGGCCATTTTGCATACGCACCACACAGAGCAATTTGCTTATTCCCTGTGTGTCAGCCACCACAGCTCACTCTTAGCTTATTTCAATGTGCAATGTGATTTTCCTTTGAGGTTTAAAATAGCTCACATTTGCTATGCACAGGTGGTTTATGGCTGCACAGAGCATACAAATGATCTGTAGCTCCTCTGACACTGGGGTTTCAATTCATCTGTCTAAATGCAATCACCTACTGCGCTGGCAGACACATCTGAGTTGTCACCATGGGCTGGCTGTGTAGTCCATGGGATGTACTGTAGACCTCTAAAGTGGGTCAGATGAATCATTCCTCAGAAACTCTCTTTTTTCTCTGCTGAGCTTAAGAGGAGCTGAGGATGACTCATTCAGATGTAAACATCTACACTGCAAATGTTTAAGGTTAGGTGATGTAAAATCTGAGTATAAGGATGAGTTAAAATGGTAGGCAGCAATTCAGTGGAGTTTTGAAAGTCTCAGTAAAATATAAACATCGGATTTAGGTGCCTAAGTAGCAATCAGTGATACAAGTTTCTTTGTTGGTTCAGCCCTTTGGCCTAAATGCAAAAACACCCACATAACAGAACATAACCCACATAACTTTTGAATGAGAGGTCCAGTTCTCCCCTCAGTACCTCAGAGGAGATTACCAGAATACAGGAGGCTGCACACAAAGGCTGGCCAGACCCTGCAGCAGAGCCTTGGACCCTGAACAATCTTCCAAAGACCTGCATTTAAACTGCTTCTCTCAGAGGAGTCAGGCTTAACTTCTATGTCTCTAAAGGGGTGTCTGGACAGATTATTTTAGTATCTCTTTCTGCCTGCTGACTCTGTATGAATCAGCTTCAAGCTGAGAACCCATGGTTGAGTTCTCACTGTGGTCATGGTGAGTTTGAATCCATATTTCTCAATGTGTTCTTAAAAGACCAAGTTACAGTGTTTTGTGGACTGAAGAAAAAGCAAAACCACATTCTTCTTTGCCAAAGTTCCCCTTCATGTCGATTGATCAAGCTATAAGGATAGTCAGTATGGTTCTGCAGCATAGCAGCATTCACCATATAAGGGGGACAGCTGAATCCTACTGCTGTACTAAAAGCCATATATGTGCATTATTGAGCTGTCATGTGACGTGTAACAGAGAAGAAGAGAGGTGATGAAACCTAACATGAGACTTCTCTTTAGAAACAAATGCTCTGCCACCTAGGAAACACTTTTATAATGCTGGGCGAGAAAGAACATCTTCAACAAGAAAGGATGAAAGAATATTGTTCAAAAATAGCCTAACTACCTCTTGATTAGGGCATGGATATAGGCCTGAATTATTCTTTTAGCTGTTTTCTGTGCAAAACCACTTTTTGTAAGATTCCAATTGTGTCTAATTCCAGCTAAGTGTATCAATTAACAAAGCTGGAAAATCACTGCTTTGTATAGCATGAGGGCATCCTTCTTCAAAAAACTGATGTCATATCCAAAGAAAGAAAATACAATAATAAAGACTGGAATTTTGAATACGAAAATTCACTAAGGTCAGCAGAACTATGAAAAATATGTTTTAAAGAGTAAGGCTTTCTGGAACTCTGCAGGACTACTCATTGATCTTAATACAGAAGAAAAAGATCACTTCAGAGAAGTTAAATTAATAATTTTCATCAGTGTTTACTATGGAAGAAACTGAGGACATTTCCACTTTGGAGGGGATTTTTTGTTTGTTTTTTTTTGTTTAGTTGGTTTTGGGTTTGGTTTTTGATTGTTTTTGTTTGGTTGGTTGTTGTTGTTTGGGGGGGTTGTTTGTGGTTTTTGGGGGGTTTGTTTGTTTTTTGTTTGTAGAACATCTCTGAAATTGAAATTACTGCAAAAAAAGATAAGGAACAAATGGTCAATTGAGCACTAAAAAAATTTCCAAGAGCAGATGTTATTCAGCTTGCTGTTCTAGGACAATGCAAGGGTGCAATAGTGGAATTATTAGTGAGCATGTGTAATTTCGTGCCTGAAATTGCCTTAGCAGCAGGACTGAAGACTGCCAAAGAGGGTGTCAGTTTTGAGAAATTATTCCACGGAAGATCTGAGGAACTGGCCTGTAAGATTCACATCTATACAGAGTACATCAGTAGCATGTTTAATAAGAATAGAAATAATGCACATCTGGAACTACTCCATGTCTTTGTCCGTGGAAGTATTGCTTAATAAATGTAGAGTTTTTTAAAAAATAGAAATTCCATATAGATAAGGGTGACCTGGTAGGTACAGTCTACCTGGATTTCCAAAAAGCTACAAAATCCCTCAGTAAAGATTTTAAGAAAGCTAAACATCTGAGTGGTGTTTAAAGGGGAATTTTTGTTTAGATGAATATCTGAATGAAAGACAGAAAACAGAGGGTAAGAGTAAATGTTTAGTTTCACATTGAAGTGAACTCACCAGAAGAATTCTGTGGGGACTATTTCATATACTGCCCTGGGTTACAGAAAATTCCGGAATCCACCTTTTCTTTCCCCCAAATACACCTTTTTGGCTTTTTGGTGTTTTGCTTTCTTTAAAGAGCCTGAACTGCTGCTGGCTAATGACTCAAACATTGGACCACATGCTGTAAGAGATTGGGGTATTGGTGCTGGTGGCTCAGTCAGCAGTATGCTTTGCTAACAATGTGCAGAGTGGCTCCCCAGGTGTGGGCACAAGCACACCTGCCACTTCAGGCTACAGGCTGGCTGAAGAAATATGGAGAGAGGCAAGTCGTGTTAGGCAGGGTGGTGTTTCTTTGTCCTCACACCAGTGACTCAGCTGTGATTACACCCCTCTGGGGAAGCATTGGGACAATTCACACACAACCTGAGGATATTAATCTTTGCTGATGGACCATAATGCCTGATGGAACAGGCAGCTATAACATCTTAGAAGGTCAAAGGTCAAAGAAAGTCAAAGACTCCTGAACTGTCCCGTGATCCAGTACTACATCATCCAGTGTAGAACTCCTCACTCCAAGGGACAGGGTCGTTCCCATCTGGCCTAAGCCAAATAATAGACCACACTCAGACTTCGCTCAGTGCTGGGTTTTCTTACCTCTCCAGATGGGACTTTCCTCACCACCTGGGGCTTCCACTACCACCTCAGTGGATCCAAACTGCAACCACCACTTTGACCAATGAACATCAAAATTACCACACCCAAGTCTCATTACTGGTTCTTTCAGGTGCTTCCAGTCCCCTGTTCTGACTGCCTGCACCAGCACCACAGTCTCATTCCAGCACCATGCAAGAGTTTGTTGGTATCAAATCCCAGCTATCTGCAGTTTCCTGGCAGCGCTGACTCTCCAACAGTTCCTACCAGGTTTTCCAGGCACTGAGGAGGTGAACCAGGTGAGTCATCTTGTCTCTACCCTGTGGCCACATGTGGATTTTCTTTCCAGATGGGGCAGGCTGGCTGCAATCTCAATTTTGTCTGGAGAGTAGGGCTTGGGAAGTTTCTCCTCATTGCTTGGTGTAACCCAGTTTTATCAGTATTGTTATTACCATTTCTTCTTGGTAAAGAGTTATTTTTTCACTTACATCTGGGATTATTTGGTCTCTCTCTCTGTATTGGAGAAACCAGAGGTATTGAATCTGAGGGAGGAGACTTCAGTCCTAGGTCTCCGCCCCTCCAAATTGTCTCAAACAGAGACATATTTAAAATGTCCTTCAAAAGGGACAACTAGGGTCAAGTTTGCTAATTATACTTACTTACCCAGAATACCAAGGACAAGGCCCAAATGCAGAGGACTCACTAAGCAAATGGGCAATAAAATGGTGAAGGAAATTCACTTCTAATAAATGTAAAGTGATGGGCATGGGAAAACTCTAACTTCATCTAGAAAATTGTGGGTACTGAGATAATCTCAGCACCAAGGAGTGAGATCTAGGTGCAAAGGTGGGTAGCTATGAAAGTTCATACAAATATTACTTAGTGGTCAAAAAACAAGTCAAACATTAAGAATTTTTTGTAAAGAATTAGAATGAAGAGTTTAACCATGCCACCGTATAAGGCCAGGATCTGCCAACGTCCTAAGTCTGTAAATTTTGTCCTCTTTGTCTCAAAACAGTTGCAATAGATCTAAACAAGGTTCTTGGTGATGAAGTCTGGAAAAGAGGTTAGATCTATGAAACCATCAGTGACATCAAGGGCTAGATAGAAAATGTTTCTTTGTTGACTCTTCCAGTGCCAGACCTAGTGGGCATGTAATGCAAGCAAATGGAGCTGAAAATAGTTGAAAGCTGGATGTGAGGCTTAGTACAAAGTACCATACAGACTTGACTTGCTCTTATTTTTTTCATGCCACGTTTACATCCACTGCTGGAGGCAGAAAACAGAGCTACATTGACATTTGATTTGAAGTAGTCATGCTTTTATTTTTAAATTATTTAGTGTCGATTTGTGTTCTAAACTGGAGGGTTTGTAAATCAGGCTGCTTGAGGACTCTAAACCTCTCCTTGGTGGTGGATGGAAGTTGTGAGAATTCCTGTTTGTACAGTAGCTCCAAAGTCAGTTCTCATTTCCTGTTCAGCTTTTACAGAAATACTGTTGGTAGTTTCACATTGGAAAAGGCAAGGACTGAAAGGATACGGAAAAGAAGTTGCTCTTCAGTGACACAAAGGGGTGTCTGAAAGCTGAGATTAACACATTGGCTGAGTTGCAGTAAAGTTTGCTCCTCAGCTCTCTTTAGCCTACTTAGTTTGCATATAAATGGAACATTCAGTTCTGTGTGATTTATGTGGTGTCTGCATCATGAAAGTCTGATATCAACAAAATCCAAAATTGTTTGTTTTGCTTGTTGCAAAGATAACCATACATTTTCCCAGTCAACAAGAGGTATTCTCCTGGATATCTGACCTTCAAAAGTCTGTAATGTTCTGTTGTGCTTCACTTTCCATTTTAATGAAGTATAAGACACTTCACTTTCCCTGGGCAGTCAACCTCCCTAGTTCTACTGAACTGAACTTCCAGAAATACTGCCAGGACACAGAAGTTGAAGGGGGATTCTTATTACTGCTTTAATACAATTCTGTACTTGCCAATCATGTCATTTGCTTTTGTCCTAACATCTACATGATGATGTATTTGACATCAGAAATTAAAAAATACTTCTTTTGTGCTAAACATAGGTGCAAAACCATAAGCAACTAGTTGGGGCCACAGTTTTACAAGCTCTGATTTAACACAAGTGATACTTCTGGGGTTCACATATAAAAAAGTAATACATAGTTTGAGCACAAGAGCAATGCCAGTGACTGTAACTGGGATAACAGAACTCCAGAAATTTCTGCCCAAAAGTTTTTATGGCATGTGACCATAATTCACTTCTTGCATTACTGAGAAACTATATATTCAGAGTTTGTCTCTACATTATGTTTTCAGATTCCCATAGCTTTATTTTATTGGGGGATATTTTGATTTAATATGAAATTAGTTACACATAGAGGAAGATACAACCTATTACAGTTGAGTATATTACCTGATGCATATAAGGCCATGAGTATTTATTGACTAAGAAGGATTTCTTATTGGTAATAAGAATGACTTCTGTCATATTAAAAATATTCAGTAATAAATCCTAGACCACCTGAAAAAAAAGGAAAATACAAATAATTTTTCTTTACTGTGTTTTTGATAAAGAGATAGTAAAACTTGGCCACTGATAAATTCACGAGTTAATGGCAACAAGTGTAAAAAACAAGTTCCAAACAGTACATGGACAAATTATCTTGCATCCAAACATGATTCCAAATCATTTAATTCTAGCAAGAAAAGCAGTTACTAAATGGTCCCCTTATAAAATTATGAGCTCAAAAGTTTTTATTAAAAGGAAATAGTTACCATGCAACATAAATCTAACTTGTGAAACTCATTGCCAAAGTATGTTACAGAACCCAAAAATATAAACAAGCTCAGAAAATAGTTGCACAAACTAAGGAAAGAAAATGTCTGCTAAGTGCTATTAAACCCAAAGACTTGGATATAAGTTCCAGCTATTGCAGTCCATGATTTATAGATTGCCAGGAACCAAAAGGATGTAGCAGTGAAAGGAGCGTGGGAGAATTGTCATTTGAGCATCCTTTCCCAGACAGTGTCAAAGTCAAAATAATGAGGTTTATGCTTCTCTAATCACAAAGAATACTAGGCAAAGTTTCTTCTAAGTGTAAACAGAACTGGTCTGAACCACATTTTTTAGGTGATCAACTACAAAAAAAAAAATAGAAACCACTCCAAAAAACTTTTAAGTTTACTGAACAAACTTTTAAGAACAGGTTGCATCCTAGGTAAGTAGTAGCAGTAACCTAGTGAAGCAACCCAACATTTGCAGTTAATACTACTATATTAACCAAAAATAAAGGGCCTGGGTTCCTCCCACTCCGCAGACACTGGCCTGCTCTCCTACTGTAAGTGTTTTTGGAGAGCAATTATGATCTGAGGAAATGTTTTATTCTGGAAAGAATTCTTTTATTCACAGTGGAACCTGCCTGAATTTTACAGATCCTCACCAAAAAAAAAAAGTTTTTTTGTGAGGAGTTGGTGAAAGAAGCCTAAGGAAAATGTGTACCTAATCCTATTAGCTGACTTAATTTAGAATTATTAAAAGGCTTGATACACAGGATTTAACACAGTCTTTCTAGCAGGGTGTGATGTAATCTATTTTTGTTCCTCAGCTAGCAGATGGCTTACCTTTAAGTAATTTCCAATATGTTAAGAGATCAAAAGCCATCCTTATGCCATGGAGGCAGTAATCGTCCCTCTCTGCTGGGGGTTTCTTGGTACTGTGGTAGGGGATATGCAAAAGCTGCTGGCATTTCCAAGCATAGAAGGCCGACATTTCTTCAGACTTTGAAGTTAATAATCCTTCAGAAGTTAAATGGAGAGATTTTCAAAACCCTTTTAATGTTCTATATGCCATGTGCTAAAGTAAATATCTGAAAGTAATCACTGTGGACTAGTGCAAGGCAGCCTTGCACACACGCAAGTGTGGGGTGCAAGCCAGCACAGGTCACACAGCTCTGCTGTGGCAGTGCTGCTCTGGGAGTGCCAGCCTGACTGGGAGGCACAGCTCACCCTCAGGACCCTGCTATCAGCTCAGTGCACATCAAAATGCCAAAATGCCACACAGTAGCCCTGTGTGTGGTCTCAGAGCATCCCTTGGTGTGCTCTGCCTTGCTGAATCTCTGTTTATGGTAGCACCCTGTATCACAGATTCAGTCTGATGGCTTTCTCTCTGCAGAGAGAGCCATGTTTTGTTTTCTCCTGCAAACAGGAGGCTCAGCCCTAAAACGCCTGTGAGCAGATGGGTTCGGACAGTAAAGGGGAGGGAATTAGAATTGCTCGTGACAGCATCATTGATAATAAATACATGACACAGTTTTCAAAGCAGACATATTAAATTATGTGGTATGTATCCCTTTGTCAACCTTAAAAAGTAATTTCTGTATAGATAGCTTTAATTCCCTCCTTGGATCACCATTCCCCAGCTGCAACAAAAAGACCATCCCCCCCAGGAAAGAAGAGCCACCAGCCCAGCAAGTAGGAGGGGACTGGGCAGCCCCTTGTTTTGGAGCAGGGCCTTCAAGCATTTTGAATAAAGAGCACCAAGTCTTAAAACAATTACCTACTGGGCACAACTTATCTGGTAACTGCAGGTTTGACATTCTTAAATTAAAAATGGCAGTTAATGTTATATTTACTCTCTCAATATGACTTAGCAGTTGAAAACTTCTAATCAACTTCTACAGACAAAGGGTGCAAAAATTAGTACTCAGAAATAGTAATGAAAGGGTCTGTATTTAGGCGTTGCTAATACCGATTCATTAAAATATTTAAATAATTTAAAGTGAACTCTGAAATTAGATTAACCTATACAAAGGCCTAAGATTACAGAAATAACTTAAGGCTATTTCATGTTAAATTAAAAATAATACCTGAGTTAAGTATATTTATTCTTGAAATTTTAAGTGAGTCCCACTAGTCAGGAGTAGGGTTTTGATGACTGAACACCTGGAAAAATGTTTGCTTTTGCCAGCTGTAGCTCCTTCACAGGTGCAGAGAAGGTTTTTTTTCTGCATTTGGCCTTATTCAAGACATTCATTCAAGCTGAAAAACTGATCATGTACTGAAAAAACAGGAAAGCTGGGGTTTTTTTCTTTCAATGTATAAATAAAAATTGGGTGGTAGAGACTTGGATATATTAGCTTAAATTCTTAAAAAGTAGTATGTCAGGAAAACCTCAGGAGCTTAACAAAATGCAGGCTATACTACCATAATCAATTTTAACATATTTTGATAACAAAAAATCGTAAGTTTCCAGTACATTCTAACTAACAGGAAACATTTTTACGGCAGTTTCCTGCAAGTGTCCAAAACCAATTTATAGGCAACTTTTGAGCCAAAGAGTAATCATCTGGCTGGTAGGGAACATCATATACTGCTTTATGAGCATAAGACATTGCAAAAAAAAAAAAAGTGAAAAAATGTAGAGTATGCCATAATATCATTACCAAAAAAAATGCATAAGGCACACCTCCAGCACAGTGGATGTTTCCTGGGTGGTTTGAGTTGCCTAAAAAACAACATTTGGAAGTTGAGGCAGATGTGTGCCTGCCTGGGGAGGCAGCCAGGTGCCCATGCCCGAGGTACAGGGAGCAGACCCTGCCTCTGGGTGCACGTGGGACTATGCTGGCCATGTTGAACAGAGGGGAAGCCCTGTCAGCCCATCCCACCACACAGGCTGGGAGGGAGAGATGGGTGCACAGTGACTTTGGATCCCCATGGCTCAGGCAGAGCTGTGGCTGCCGTGGCTGTGCACAGGGGATCAATAGGGCTCATTAGCTGCTCTCTGCTGAATTCAAGCAAGTGCAGAAATCTTTTTCACTGTTTAACTCTCCCAGCAGGAGAACTGACTCAAAGAAAGGTTAGGGCATGACCACATCAGGGTTCTGTAGTAGTGAAAAGAAAGGAATTATACTGAAAGCATGACCAGGAGTATCATCTTGGTCCAATTTACTTCTGCCATGGTTGCAGTGAATGAGGCAACAGTTTCAATGTGTTCACAGGCTTAGGAATCATCTTCATTTGTCCATGAATATAGGGGATATCAGATATGGCACACTCTGGGGTAGGGTTCAGCAACTGATTGCTATGAATAGAAAAGAAATATTGCCAAGGATACTCTTTATATGCATTCATGAAAAGTCCCTTGTAAATAGGCTACTATTTAGGGCATACTGTAAATGTCTGGCTTACTTGGGGGAACTAGAGATAAAAACATAACAAAACAATAGTTGCTGATAAGCATTTTCTTGCTAGTAGTAGTAAGAATAGCCCCCCAACATCTTCCAAGTCACAGCTGGAGAAGTCCAGCCCCTCACTCAGGAGCCCAGAGTTCTCACCCTGCAGTTTCTGGAAGCCTAGAGCAAAGCAGTGGGCTCAGCTGTAGCTAATTCTGTCCTTTTCCTTCCTGACTTCTTTTCCTGAGACAGTAATTCTCTGTACATGGAGATCTACCTGTCTCCTTCAGTACTCCTGCAGCCAGAGTGGCTGTGCATGCGCTTCCCTTGCAAACCTTCCCTGCCAGCTTCACTGTGCATAGGGATTGCTGACACCCTGTTTTCAGGTGATCTGAGTGTACCCCCGTTCTCAGCAGCTGCTTCTCTCCCTCTGTGTTCTCACCTGTTTGCTTGTCTTTTACTCATGCTTCATACACATCAATAATTTTTGTCCTGTGCTGTTCACCTGTCAGTCTTCGGAACTGAAGAACTACCTGGTTTATTCCTGATTTTAAGATAGGAAACTGAGGCTTAGAGCAGGAATGTGATTTATATAATGTAACCCAGGATCCTGATGCTTTAGTCAGTCACCTCTGCATCCTCTCTAAGCTCTCTACTTATAATAAAATGAGCCTTTGTTTTGACTTCAATATCTATCTTATTAATGAGAAACCTACACTTAGGGGAAAGCTAGAATTAACTTGTAGTCTCATTGGTCAATGCTCATAAAAATGAAATGTCTTCAATCGGGTGAAATCAAACAACAGGTTTAAGCAACTAATAATGTGCTGTGTGACCACAGGGGGAAAAACAGTCAGCCATCCCATGTTAGGAAGACACCCTTGTATAGTCTGGGGAAATCAAGCCACATTTCCTCTAGTGGCACATATCTTGCAGAAATATGCAGTACAAAGCAGTCTCTTTCAGGTATGGCAGCATGGGAAATCAAAAATCTAAGTTAGCAATAGGTGTCTGAGGAGGAGTATGAATCTTGTAGCCATTAAAATAGAAGGGAAAAATCTCTCTGATTTGCACTTGCATTTCTACTGGGTATTCTGTATTCTTTCCACTAGCTAAGCTGAACTGGATGACCAAAGGAAATAAACCAAATGTTTCCACAATAGGCTATAAATAGGGAATAGCCAGGTTCATGCCAATTAAAAAATGAGAACGTCCTCAAGTTCGTAGCTCAGTGTCTAGGATTCAAGTCCCTGTCTGAGCGCACATTTGCAAAATACAGACTTCTTAGCAATGCTTCCCAGGTATATTTGCTGCTTGAAATATGAGCTGAGGAGGAAACTCAAGCTGGCATATTAACAAAAGCAGAAGACACCAGTTTCTTCCAAGTACAGCACAGGGAACAATTATGCACAAAAATCTCTCTGATATATAATCCAGTGCAGGCCAACAGTACACAAGCTATCCCATCCCAAGGTGTCTGGACATAAAGGGCTTGTCAAAATGAATATGAGATGACTACTGTGTGTCTGTATATATAGAAAAAAAGCATAGCACAGCAGTGACTGCACAGCACTTTCTGTATTCCTACTGTGTACCACGCAAAGATTTTTCAGTTCATACATCATTCACAACTTGCTACAGGGATTCCACAAAGCCGGTACATATCCTTTACACAAAGGAAGGGGGAAAAAAGAATAGATTCAGAAAAGAAAAGATTCTGAAAGTATGTCTGCTGGAGAAGTAGTCAGTGTCAGGGGCACTAACAATACACAAAGCTTACTTAGAGGCAAAATAAATAATTAAACAGTGACATCACCCCCACCCCGTCCAAGCCATGATGAAGCAGTCACATCTCTGATATCATGGTGTATCTTCTCACAGCAGAGAAAAGAAGAAGCCTCCAAAGTGTTTTCTTCCTCTTGAAAAAGGAAGAAAAGACTGTGTATAAGAAACTGTGTGTGGGGAATCAACTCACACAGCTTCAGTAATTACTGAAGGTAGATGTCTCATCTAGGGTACGTATTTAGGCTCTTCTATAGCATGTAGGGAGAGAAACACCCCTCCAAGGGCCATATCTTTCTTCTCTCTTTGCAGGCTATTGTGCAAGCCTGACAACAGCAGAGATGCACACAGATGGACAGTGGATAAGCACTATTACATTTGCTCTTTAGACAGATCACCTACCTTCTTGACCAGGGACTGAACCCAAAACCACTCTTACTGAAAGATTCTCATCTTTTCTGCAGAAGAGTGTCTGTACAGGGTCGCACTGGAACAGCAATGGTTTGTTAACCAGTGGGTATATATGGACAGTGACACAAAGTGAGAGAGTTGTCTGTAGTAAAAGCAATTCAGAAGGCAAATTTGCAGCTAGAAAGTTCAAAGTCAGTGGCAAGACAGAGCAGCCTGACACTGATCCAGATAATCTTTTCTGGTTAGATCCCTTTTTGGGATTGAAGACAACAAAATGAAGGAATTCTTTGGCACAAACCATTTGTGAAGCAGACACAGTGGCATTACGAGAAGATGCACCAAAAACAAACCACCTTTTTACACTCAATCTCCCCCAAATTTTGTTAAGAAATTACAATAATGCCTAGTATGATTGAAGGCTACCAGTAATGCCTGATGTTTTATTCCTTGATGTACCATCCTAAAATCCACTATTTAAGTAAAATATGCTGAAGAAAACATTTTGAAGGGCTTCATATAGCATTTATATCACTATGGGTTCTATGCTATGAGCAGTGGTTAAAAAGTAGTTTATAGATACTGTATTACACATAAGGCACTGCTGAAGCATAGTGCCAAATGCAGATCTAATCTAGAAATGTGTTTTAACTCTGAAATGGATACTGTAACACAGACTGCCTGCTAGTTCAGTTTCAGTCATATTTTATCTCCTAGGGTTTTGAGCTGATTGTAGCAGAAAAAGGTGCCAAGACAGTCTCCAGTATTAAAATATATGGGTTACATATGCACCAAGTTTTATACACAGTTTAGATTTAAATATCAACAGCATAAGGCAAGTTGGGATGTAAACTGTTTTCAGATGTGTCTATGGGCTTCAGTGGAAAGGAAAATATTAACACTATTCAAACTGATGGCAGTCAGGATGCAGAAGGTGAACTTCAAAGTTCTGAAGGGGAGCTGCTGTGTTTCTCAAAAGCTATAACCTTGACATTGACTTCTCCCTTATACAGCAACGTGTTGGATTATGGCTGTCTAAATATTCCTGGAAGAGTTTCAGATATTTTGTGACCCAGATGTGGATTATGTGTAACACTAACTATGTACGTGCTGGAGATGGTTACGCTGGGAGCTTTCAGATTCTATTCTGCACGTGTAGCACTGAAAAGAAACTTGACTTGTACTTATGAAATTCCTTTTGACCATAAGAAAAACAGAAGGAAACCCCCTTTGGAGACTTCCATAATGGGAAACAGGAAACAGGGCTGTCGAGTGGAAAGTTTGCAGCACAGGAAAAACAATGGGCTATATAAACATAAATGCCACTATCAGACACTCTGCAATGGGCTTGCAAAAGGTCTGAAGTTGAAAATATGCAGTGGTTTGTGTTTTCATTGAGATCTAAAGATTTCTTTATGGGTTATTCCTGTTCCTATTGAGATCAAGTGGTATTTTGATACCGACAAATGGCCGTAGGTTGAAACACAGGGATAGTGGTTTAAAAAAGACACTATTTACGTGAGTTTTCAGCCTCTTGACTCATTTTCGCTCCTTGTTTTTACATATCTTCACAGTCAAAGCAGTGAAATTGGAGCAGCTGATGCCAAGTTTTCTAGCGTAGCAATGCGGTAAGTTTCAATAATAGCATCCAAATATTAAAACCATCATCCTGATATTTTGAAGTTCCATCCATGACCTTAAGTTCTCTATAGGATTGATAAAAGACTAGTTATTTCATGAGCATGGCAGACTTTGTTCTAGGGAGCATACTGTATCTTCTTGTTTAGACCTCAGTTAAGGACACTCTTCCAAGGCTTCCCTCAAAGGCAGAAAACACAGATGATGCCACAGTTTGGCTGCTGGATGCTTGAGGACTGCAGAGGAAGAAGGTGATTATTTATTTGGAGTATTCCTACAGTGTGCTGGAGGTGCAGATGGTAGATGTTCTGCTTGCAGACCCTCTTTAAAACAATTTAAAACTAGTCAGCAGTCTCTAGGGAGCAGAGCCTCTTTGGCTTCCAGTGAAAGACAAAGCAATCTCCAGACAGCTAATGCTAGCTTGCATTTATACTTTAAGGTCTGTGTTGCAACAGAATTCTCTAGAGCAGAAAGTAACCAAGCCAGAAGTTGCCCTGTTTTTAACTCAAGGCCATAGAGTTTTACAGATTAATGGTATCACCAGTTATCCTTCTGAGGTAGCTTTCTAGCTCCTTTGCACTGACACTAGAGAAGGGTCTAAGACACATCATGGGACTGTTGCCTTAAGGAAAGGGGAAAAAAACTTTCCAAGACAACTTTATGTGGGTAAAGCAGAGAAGAGTTCTTTTACTT
>JAWWMP010000081.1:22207080-22265650 GCA_035047865.1 Dendrocincla tyrannina
GGTTGCTGGGCTTTGCTTTCTTGTTTTGACTAACATGGTATCTATTTGCCTTAGCTCTGGTACATGTTTTCCTTGCAGTGTTCCAGCTATTATCTGACCCTTAAGACAGCTAACACAGGGTTAGAGATTGCAAGCTATGCTATATGAGAGAAAACTACCTAGAAGTATAAAAATCATGAAAACCCAAAGGCATCAGGACAAAAGTTGTATCCTTGTTCCACAGATTTTGTGGTACTGGAAATAAGAAAGGAAAGGCCTCTGATTAAATATAAACATTTATATTGACATGGGCTCTGATGCCATTAACAGCAGTGGAACCAATACACGCTTCATTTCAAAGTGTTAAAAACATTCCTTATAAAATGCCTGCTTCTCTGCATTGCTTGTGAATTGAGACTATCTTGGGCAAATGCACCCTCAATGTAAACACCAGATTTAGGTCAGATGAATTCCACCCCTCACTTGCACTTGCTATGTACATCTGGAAGCCCAAGGGGGTCACTTGCATGGTTCCATCATTTTACCCTGAAACAGGCTAATTCAGCTCAGCCTCCTCTGCAGCACTGGCCGTTTTATGCAGAGACAGCCAGGCTGAAGATGGAGCAGGACAGGACAAGTTATCTTATGCAGAAGATTTTAGAGAAAGAATATATTCTTCTCCAGGTGGGATGTATACATCCTGGGCTTTCCCTGCCGGGGGAAGCAGAGTCTAGTGCATGCCGCTTTCTCTCTGATTCTGTATGACTGCCATAGTGAGAGCTGGGTATTGCTCTTAAAGTCTGGAGACTGATTTGGACCTAGTGAGAGAGATTGTGTTATTGATTAGATATACTGAATGTATATCTTTTATCTTTAGAGATATTTCACAACTATTTGGTTATTCCTGTGTTTGAAATCATATGGTCAATGTCTTCTACTTTGCTAAAGCCAACACCAAAGATTTTTAAAAAGTCTCCTCTGCTTCAAGAATCTAAAATGAAATATTTTTATGGCCTCTAGAAAATGATCTCTTTAATCTCAAGAATCTTCACTGGCAATGTTTAGATTTGGTAATCGAATTACACCCATGTTGAAAGATACAACCCCAAAAGAATGAGTAAAGTAGTTTCTGCGTGGCATAAAAGATACCTAGTCTAAACTGCACCATCTACTCTGGATGATCTCTACTATCTTAAAATAATATGATTTAATCAAAGCTGGTTAGTTTAACAAGAACAAGAGTGAATTAGCTAAGTGGAATCAAAAAATCATTGTTTGTTGTACAAATATTAAATTTGCCCTTTGCTTACAGGGTGTTCCATCCATGCCTGGGAACTGACTCTCATCATCCTTTGGGTATCCTCCACCTTGGTGGCCACCCCCAAACGGGAGGCCTCTGATGAAGCAGGTCCCATTTCCCCTGGCTCAGATAGTAGGGTTTCCACTCCCTCTGCCTAGGAAAATATCTTTTGTCTGTAATGCTCAGTCCTACTGACCCTCAGCGTGGATCAACAGTCCTCTTCCTAGCTTCTATTTTCAGTTTCTTTCTTTTTCAGAATCTGAGCAAATAAGGAACTGATGGGTTATGTAAAGAGAGCATATCTGCCCTTTTGGTCGCCGCTTACTCCACGCTGTTCTGGATGGTTCTCCCAAAATAGTGGTTAAAAAGTGACGATTGTGCCATGCAAAGGGGACAGACAAGTGTTTCAATTTTTCAGAATATTCTCTGCATTTTCTAGTTCTGCAGTTCCGTGGAGGTTTTCCTAAATGAGCTGTGGCTGAGGGAATAAAAAAATTAACTGCCTCTCTTCAGGATATAAGGGGTAAAATTAAAGCGATCAGAAAGAGGAAACCATGTTTCTAACAACCAAAGGCTCAACTTCTGTCAGCTCAGTGCTGAGCTCTCCCCACCATTGTCTGCCCTTGGAATTAAATTCCAGTTGCCGTTTTCTGAAGTACCTCATTGACTACAGCTTAAATTTTCCTTATGTATGATTTGAAAAGCATAGCTATACTTTCTGTTCACCCCAGCCACATCATTTTCAATGACTCCTTTATTCTGGAATTAATGACAGAGCATACTTTGTGGTCCTGTTGTACAGATCCTAGGAACAAATGACTTCAGACTGCTCTAGTCATTGAGGAGAGACAGGACCTTCACAGAATAATTCATCCTTCCTATCTTAAAAAGCTGGTTTAGGAGGGAATAAATCACCTTCTGGAAGTGTCTGCCTCTCCCCATTGACTATTAAGGGAACCTAATGACTGGCAGAGAATAACTGCCTAACTTCAGAGGTCTAAGATGAAGACCAATGGATCTCATCATAAATAGGCAGCTGAACACTTCACCTAGGCTGCATTCCCTAACTGGAAAGGGACTCCAGGCAAATGTAAGCATTCTCAAACTTTGTGTCTTCATGGAAAAGGTGATTTTCTTTAAGGACCGAAGAAAAATGTTATTGAAACGCTACTTCATTAGTACCTTAGAAGAAGAAAGAAAAAAATATCCTAGGGAAAAAATTAAATACAAGCTGATAGCTGCCAGCAGGAGAAACCCCAAGCTATACCTGTTGACTGCTGAGAAGTTCCTTTAGGATTATGTTAGAAATAATTAAGACAATATTTTGAAATTGTTTATGAAATCAACATTAGTGTAAAAGTCAAAGAAATAAAATCTTTCATTTCAGAGCAAAAATTACTAGGCATATAAAGCCATCTGGCACCTTCCATCCAGCAGGAGTAGCTCATTGGATAAGATCGCACTCATTTCCTAGAAGCGGCTGGATGGTATATGCAACTTGGTACCTTGTGAGAGATGCGGTAAAAGAACATGAACTGGGGCTTCTGGTCGGTCACATAACTGCTGCTTCTTTATGCTGAAGTACCAATTCAAAGTGTGGTGGGAAATATTTTCAAATTTCTTCCAAGAATGGACTTATTAGCCACAGAAGAATAATGTTTCCCAGAAAACTTATTTTGTTCATTCTGCCCACTGTTCAGAAAAAACTACTTGATCCACAGGCAATTTATAAAAATAAACACTGAAAATTTAAGAAAGTGTTTTCAAGAAGATGCAAATGAGGACAAATAAACTCAGAAAAATACTTTTCTACCTCTTTATGTAAGGTGCTTTTATATTTAAAATCTAGAACCTCTCACAGTGAAAATAAAAAACAATAACATTTTTGTAATATGTTTTGTACTTGATTTTTAATTTTTCTGGTTTTAAACTATTATTGCAAGAATGTCATTCAGTTTGGGGAGTTGCAGAGTTGAGGGAAATGGTGATTCAGGGACCAGTGGATGATGCTGCAAGTGAGCTCATTTCTAGTGCTCAGTGTTGCTTAGACACACAACTTTTACCTACCCTGGGCAGGAAAGGTTGCGCATGTACAAAGGATCAAGCTGACGACTTACAGACAAAAAATCTTGCAGAATAATTCATGTTGAGAAAACACAGAAGAAAGAACACTTGAAAAGCTCCCTAATTTAAAGTCGCACTTTGTTTTTTAAAAGAAAATTTGTAATGAGTAATGTTTTATAGAGATTAGTTTATTCACTCTTTATAAAATGAGATAAAAAGCTTTTCAGCACTGTGTTCTATCCCTCACCCCTGACTATCTGGAGCGACTGGATTCCCTGTTGTCTTGCAAGGTCATGTTACATTGAGCAGTATTTTATATACTGAGTCCTCATCATTTGAAGCCCAGCCATAAATAAAGCGTATCAGCTCAACATCACACAGTCTCTTACTATTATGCAAAGGATCACTGCTGTTACTTTTACACTATTACTGTCTTCGAGGGGAGGGTAAGACAAACTGCACTGCAAGTGAATGCATGTATTTAGCAGCTACCTTGTTTGTTAAATATACATCAGATGTTCACGTTGTACAGACTGAGCTAAGCACTTGAAATGTCATCAAGGAAGTGCAGAAGCTAAATATATAAAGCCTATTGGATCATCTGTAACATAATTGGCACTGCTGCTACTGCTGATCTTCCTAGCATATCCTGCTGCTTGAAACTGAACATGTTTGCCTGTACTGTTTCAAGCATGGGACCACATTTCTCCCCCTCCACCCCCAAAAAACAGTGACTATCATCATAAATCAAGAAGAAATCCTTCTGTGTGTTTTGGTTGGAGTCACCATTGCCCCACTGAGCATCACAGGAGGCATCAGGGCCCTGGCTGTGCCCAGGGCAGCTCCCTGCTGCAACCCGACCCCAAGGAATCTGTTCTTCCATCAAAGAAGCGCAAAGTGTTAAAGCAACAGGTGTCATACCAAAGATGACAAGCATTTCCCAACTTCATCTCTGAGAAAAGCAGCAACGTAATGAAGATAAATAGGAATTTTACAGACAGGTAGTCACATGATAACAGATCCTTGTTATTTAATACCACCAGAGCTACTTCAAATAGTGTTAGGACTTGTCTGTGCCCACCAGGATCAAGTTCTGCTAATCAGTGATCTGTAAGTGTGCGCGGTTCGTTAGGGCTCTGAGAACAGCTGTCCATGTCCGCTCAGGATCAGATTACAGGATATCATTAACTTGGATTCTATATCCGCTTCAAGGCTTTTGTTACAACTAACTCATAATTCTTCTTTTTCTAAATTGTCCTTGAAACCAGGAGAGCTAAGGACTAAGGTTTCTGTTTTACCAGCTTCTGTTCAGTATCATTTTAACATACATTCAAAAGAAAGCTGTAAACATAATGTTCGTTGTAACTAGTGCAATAAAACACAGAATAGTGTCATGCCTTTTACACATGTCTGTGCTCAAGCTTTATAGTTGAATTGTTTTAATGGAACTACTTAAATCCACTCTAATCTCCTACTGCCTGTAAAATATGTAAAAATGCATATATAAAAACCCACATTGTATATTTCAGAGCAAGCTTTTCGCTATAGTAACTTTTATCTGATAAAACAATGCATTGGTTTGACTATTGCTGCATACCTTAAGTATAGTTCTGGAAACATAAGGCTGAATATGCTCCTTCCCATGAACTGTACTCTAATTATGGTATGGGTTGCTTGATTTTAAATGCTTCCTACTACAAGAAATTTGAGAAATTTATAGGGCATATGTAAAAAAAAAAAAAAAAGGTGATATTACTTTTGTTCTTGCTTTTTTGAGGCAATTTTCTTCTTTTTACTTTTTTTCCTCCCTAATTCTAAGAGACATTCAGTAAATTAAAGCAAAATATGGATTCACAATTGGTGCAATTTGGAGCAGGAATAAAAATTAATCAATACATTATTAGCTGAATGTTATTCAATTATTGTGACTATTATTCTCCCATGGAAATTAAACAATCAGAAACTGGATTCACGACTCATTTAGGCAAATAACAATAGCCAAATTCAGTAGTCATTATGAATAATTTTACTAGCAAAAAGGCAGAAAGGAATACCCTAGCAGACCCACTGCTGTCTATAGCAAAAGTGAATTTATAATATCCTGTTTTACTCATGTCAGTCTTTATGCAATTACTGGTTAGTAGATCTGTTATTATATACTAGGCCTGATTTTTCACTGCTGCTCTTATAAGCAGTTTTCTTACATTCAATACGACTGTGACCACAATCTACTTATTTCTGTACGTAGAACAGGATTAGGTTCCAAAAACAGCTGGAATTCCCAGAACACCTTACAAAATAGCAAGATTAATTAATTAATTAGTTAGTAAAATATTAATGCAAAGTACAAATATCTGTATATAGTATGATGTTCAAACTAGGGCTCTAGGGCAAAAAGTGTTTTTGAAAGAAACTTTGCAGACTTTGTGGCTGTAAATCCATCCCTTGTACTTTCAGGCTTTATTGAAAATCTAGATTTGGCAAATGCCAGATATTTGGGGTTATAAAACCACTTATATAGAAGCAAAGGCTGCCTGAAACAAAACAGTACATACGTGGAGGTTTAAGGTGTAACTTATGGGGCCCAGTTATGTTTCAGGGTCTTGATTGCCTCTTGTTCTTCCTTAACAGGCTTTTCCATAGGGACTGTGATAGACATTGAAGCCTGAAAACATTGGCCATGCCATTTAGCTTTCTGTAGTATGAATCCAAAAATGTTAATGCTCCTGCTCTGGCATGGTTGTTTTATAATATAAGTGAGCAGAATTAAACACAGTTGTGTATGCTGTGCCCTTAAACCTCTGGCTGTGAAAATGCATCCACTTTTGCTCTGTATAAATGATGAGCTGTATACCCTTTCTTAGCAAAAGACAGGCAAAATAAGACTCCGATTTTAAACAATTTCAGATGATTTTTGCTAAGAAGAAAAGTGCATTTGTCTTTAAAAACGGTAGGTAGGGAGAACTGCCTTTGTTAGAAACCGCATGATAGGAAGTCTCAGACCCTAACTGACCTGCAGTCCTCAGCTGCAGGTGCTAAAAAGCCCTGTTTTAATGTCACCCTGTAAGTGTTCACGCTTGTAAGCAGCTGAAACGCCCCTCAGCAGCTGCCAGAACAATCTCTGAAGGACAGCAAACCATCCCCAAAACCACTGAGACCCCATGAGCTTCCTGAGGGTGGTCATAGGCTGGCAGGCTGGAGGCAGTGGTCCAGGGCTAATGGGATGGGGGGATCCCGCTGGTCCTGGGGCACTGGCCATGGGAAAAGAGGTCCAGGTGGGATCTTTGGTCAAATGCCTGCTCTTGGTCAGCTTCCTGATGATATCCTAGCAGAAAATCTGCTTTGGCAAAATCTTTCAGACATTCATAGTCTGCCAGTCCCTGATGGCAATTTAGATTGCGCATAAAATTAGGCTGAAACTAATTTATCACTGGAATATTCTATTAGGGCAAAACAAAACAAAAACATTGGTAGGCAAATTAGTTAAGTTACAGGTAGTGCAGAGCTGGGAGGCTTGTGGCTTGCATTGGAATTCTCCCAGCTGGAAAAGTTGCCACAACAATGGGAAGCAGATTGTGGATCATGTTCTGTAAAGCAAAACTTCCATCGTGGTTGAAATAGCTCGACAGAGAGCACAGGCAACATACAGGGCCAGAAGGGCAGCCTGTCATACAGCAGTTTGGGAGCTTCTGAGCTGTGTGAAGGCACTTGCAAGCCGTGTGAGTGAGGCAACCCACAGATATCTCTAAGCATTTAGCAGCATGACTGGAGAAAGCCCATCTCCTTTGTCTTTCTAGAGGGTATCTCCCTATAGCTAGAAGCTGTAAAGATTGTGACATTTGCATACTAGCCATTAATGTGAAACATTCCATCACTGTTAAAGCTGTAGCATGAAAATCTGTTGGCAAAGCAAAGTCTTGGCTGTAAAACTGGCTAAGCAATAAAAAATAAAATCCATGGCTATTTTATTTAATCATGAATCATTGCCTACCACTAATAAGGCTTATTAATGAAAAAGTATAATATCAAACCATCTGGTACAAAAAAGTAAGTTTCAAACAATTAATAAGCTACATATTATTGCCATGAAACAAAATACCACAGATGAGGTACTGATGCTTTTTTACTAAAGAATCATCCCGTAGCTCTGTTCAATGACTGCTATTGAAATTCTGGCAAGACCTCAGTTTTTTGCTGCAACCATGGTGAAGAATTAATGTTGGAATCTGCTGGCAGGACAAATCACAGCAATGTGCTTGATGTATTTTTCAAAAGCATTCACTTTAATATAGGAATCTTTCTATCTGACATAGCTTAGTGAGTGAATGGTAATTAAAGGTAATCATTCAACTCATTTAGTGTAATTTTTAAAATTTTCTTTTCCAACTGAATAATAGGTCTGCTGTAAAAGAGAGTGTTTCTACCCCAAATTTCTTTTGATAAAGCAATAACAAGACACATAACAAAATGCTGTGATGAAAACAAAGGCACAGCTCAGAGCCTTTTCTTACAGTTTTTCTTGCAGCTGTGGCCCAAATTATAGGACTTTTCCACACACTTAACTCTGGCTCTAATTTACAGTAAGTAGTTTTACCGTGGGCATCTGGAAATATGTGATTTTTCTTTCATCATATTGATTTATATGACTGTAATTATGACTACCATGGTGTCTGGGAAAAATAGTAGTTCTCCTGTTACCTGCTTGGACATGCTATGCTGTGCAAACTCCTGTAGGGCTTTTTTTTAAAAAAAAACTCTGTCCTGGGCATGCTGGAGCTGGGGCACAGAGGGACAGGCAAATGTGCCACGGTGCCTGTGATGGTGGCAGCATGGGTCAGCCATGGGAAGCCTGGTGTGATGAAAGCTTTAGATGTTTCTTTGTAAGAATGTAAACATTTCCTCCAGAGTGAAGTCAGGGCCAAAGAAGAGGGTGGCTCCTTTGAGTTCTGTCTCTATTTGTAGCACTGAGACCAAAACCCCAAATCCATACCTCCCAAGGCTCTCCAACACTTGAATTCTAGATCCAGATCTGGACACATCTTTTACGTTTTGGGATTACTTCTGAGTAAGCAGAAAGAGTGGCACCCCACTGATCCAACATACACAGCTACAGCCAAAGAGACATTAAAATACAGCAAAGACAACTCCCCGGCACAGTCAAATTCTGAAAGAAGAGACTTAAGCTGCTGCTTTTGAAGTAGCTGAGGAAGACTTTCAGATGTCCCAGTCTTTTGCACCAGCTTGCCAGTCATTTTTTTCATCACTAAACTCGGCAAGGATCATTAACACAGTAACTGGCTCACCTTCACCCATGTAAAAAATGTCCTATAAAAATCCCATTGAATTCTCTGAAGATTCAAAACAGAAACAATCTCTTCTATTGTGATCTTTATTGTCTTTAAATCAAGAAATACTATTATGAGAAAAGACTGAACTGGGACTGTTTGGGAAAACTGGTCCAGAAACTGGGGAATGCAGACAGCCAGCACTTCTTACAGGAAATAAACCACTCTGCTGTGCGAGCAAGCCATTAGGGTTTATTTGGTTGAATTGACATATTTGAATGGCTGGCATGAAAGGGCATGATGAGGGCTAATTTTTAGTCTGTCTTCCTGTGAAATTGAGATTTATAAGGTTTTGCTGTTTCCCTGAGTATATATTTTGACTGTTTGCCTTCTGGGGTTTGACAGAGATCTATAAATTTTTTATGAACCAAATGACAACAACTAGCCACTTGATGTGAAAGATATTGCCCGTATTGAGGGAAGAGCATCAGTGAGAGTCCTCCCCTTTATGAAATGCTGCAGAACCTCAGTGTGGGACAGTGACCCTTGGGAAGGCAGGGTTGCTGCTGGATCCACTGCTTACAGTGCAGCCTGTTTCTTTGGGCAATATTTAATGACATGTTAACAAGTGCTATCTACAAATGCTATGAAGTCATTCAGGTTTTAAACCTCAGGATTTGCAAGTTATTGAAGACTTGTTCAGGAGATGGGCCAGTTGTTCAGGCAATGTCCTCCCATGGGTAGGACTCTGTCACAAGGGGGATGAGCAGAAGATTCTATCACCCGTGGCTTCTGTGCTCTGAGTTTTCTGATTCAGTTGTTCCATGTCGGTTGTTGATATATAGCCAGGTTCCTATAGAAACACCACCATGGGATAGTTGCTATTTGTCTGACCACTTCGATTTCTGCAGACCCCTGCCTTGTGAAAACAACTTTTCAAGATGTTACATATTTCAATCAAGTTTCACAATGAGATAATCTCCCAACAAAAAAAAAACCAAACCAAACCAAAACCAACCAACCAACCAACCAACCAAAAAACAAAAAAAAAACCAAACAAACAAACAAAAAAAAATAGAGACAGTGTGCCAGAGTCCTAACTAAAGTCTTTAGGCAGGGAGTTCCCACCTTCCTAGATACCAAAGGCATGGATACTGTGGGACCTGCAAATGCTGCTCGACACTGTTTCTCTGTTCTCTACATGTGTGAGATACATAAACTAGGTGGAAAGTGGCTGTTTAAAGTGTCTAAGGGCATCCATTAGCTTGCCAAGTATATTTACAGGACATCTAAAAACTGTTGCTAAGATAACTAAAATGTTTATTGGCAGAACATGAGGAGAGAATTTTATAAAATGTTTGCTTCCGGACAATGAAAAGGAGGAAAGGGTGATAATTGTACTTCTGAATGTCTGTAACTCAAAAGTTTTCTCAGTCCCAAATCCCAGCCATTTATCTAATGGTATATAAATGTCATGCATTCCATGTCTGAGTAGAAGTCAACTTAAGGACACATGACATCTGCTCCAGATGAAAGTAATTCATGCTCATGGTGTAATTCCACATCTATAACAACTTCCTCAACCTTTTTTTCAGTTACCAAGGAATTACTTAGGGCATATGGGGAGGAATATCAGTGTGACAGTATTAGTTTGTTAAGATAGTTTGGAATTCAAATTACCCTTATGAAGGTGAGGGTTAATAACTCAGTTACTATTATCTTGTAAAGAATTATCTATTTGTCACACACACAGATATGCGAGAAATTGTCTTAAGCTGAAGTGGATATTCAAAAATGTGACTTTACTTATTTTTCTTGTGCAACATATTCTACAGGCATTAAGTGGAAGCAATGCTGCAGTGCTGCTCAGTCACAGTGCTCTACATCATGGAAATGTAGTCAACTGGTACAGTGCTCTGCAACAGATTATGCCTTACCATCACTTTAAGGACACACTCCTCTCCAACACACAACCTTGCTGGTATCAGAACCTGCATATTTTACACCTTTTATGTTACTGCAGTTGCTAAATCTATTCAGTATTTCCTTTGGCACACACACTAGTTAATCTGGAGACATAAATTCATAATGGCTCAATGCTCATCTAATAAAAAGTTAGTCTCTACCCCAGTGGCATTTACTGCATCATCACTTTTCTTACAAGACATGAATTTTTCAACAGCTTGTGAAAAGTTGTGAACAGAGCCTTAATTAAAACCACATTCAACAGAAAGGTATCTTACATTATGAGTGAAGGAAAGATCTGGGTAATATTAAGCAGCTGTTAAAATACACAATTAAGTCAAGCTAATTGTTATTACTGGCAGCCTCAATGACAGATGAGCAGTGAAATGCTTGACTGAGCAGGCCTTTGGTCAAACTGATGTTACATAGCTATTCTGCAGTAGACTCCTGACCCCCATTTAATACAGAGATGTAATACTGACAGTTAGATAAACAATGGAATTTGTATGAATATCAAAAACAATATCCTTCTCCTGTTCTTACTGAAAAATATTGGCTGAATTCAGACTCGAGAAACCCTAACGAGAATTCATAAGTTTGAGGGACAGGAACCACAAAGGCAGCACAATCTCTTCCAGTAATTCCCATTCAATAACTCATGATCAAACTGGAACACAGCCCATTAAACAGTCATTTATTCATACTGGGGATGGAATTTCTACATATTTTCCCAAAAGTTCTAAACTTTCTGCAAGTTTCAGAATACAGCTGACAAAGTCAGCATAACAATTTCTTGCCTTCCTTTCCCAGCCTCTGGCGACTCCTGCTCACTGTGCTGTTGCTCCCTCATTTGTGCCAGTGCAGTCTCTTTCACACCTCCACTCAAAGAGGACTTATTTGTCCCCATGTCCCAAGAGGCACTTACTGCATCCACACCCTATGGCCAAGGAGATGAAAAGTGAACTTTTATGTGTTATGCTGGTTTTGTTCTGAAAGGCACTCACATACATAGTGATAGGCATGTTGGACGAACCTGAACAAGACAGAGTGTGCTGCCAGCTCTGTTTGAAATCACTTTCTTCCCAGTGAGGTGGTTCTGATTGTGCCTTCATCCTGTGCAAATACATTATAATTCGTTTAATACAGCTTAAAGTGGAAAGATAAGAGTATTGTCTCTGTGTGGGGGACTCATCTAAGGCTGCAGTTCGTTTCTGAGCTGGTGAGCAAACAGGAGCAGTTACAGAAGGGAATACAAGCGAACAATGTGGAACAAGCCTGATGAGATCTACAGATGAATCATTCCTTTTTCTAATCTCTTCTTTTAAAGAAAAAAAGAAAGGAATGAGAGTGGAAATAAAGCGCTAGGTTTTTAGCAGTGTGTGCAATTAACTATTGAAATAGCTTGCTATGGTTTGTCCTTCATTTGAAGACTTTCAAACAAGGCACAATGTCTTTCTAAAACAGATTCAAATAGAATCTGCCCTGATGGCAGGATTCCTGTGTTGTGTAAGGGCTTGGACGAGATTTCTATTACAGCCCTCCTGGCCTTAGACTCCCACTTAGTTTTACTTTAGTTGCTCTGCCTCTGCATGGTGGGAAAAGTGAATGTTGTTTTAGTCAGACAGCAAAGCAATAATTGAATTCTAAGTGATTGTGTATATATATATTTAGTTTTAGTTGTACTCATACAAAAAACTTCTGTATCTTCATCATGTCTTTGTCTTTCCTTTACTTATGGTGATTAAATTTTTAAGTTTCCATCTCCTGTGACTAAAGCCAGCACCAAGAAGAGAAGTCAGCTCTTTGCTCTAAATCTACTAGGATTAAATATCAGACACAAATAAGCACAAAAATAAAGCATCGTATAAAGGTACACAGCAAAGTCAAAGATTTTGATACATGTGTGTGGTTCAGATAATGGGACTTTGCTGCCTATCATTATATTCCCAGTGGGATCTTAAAAGTATTTGGTTTTTAAAGAATCCTTCAGTGTTTAAACTTAGGCACATGATGCCATTTTGGACACCTAAGGTTACCTAACAGCTGCACTGATTGGTATGCATAACTCAGGGTCACAGGGGAGGCTAGTTCCCTTACAGAATGACAGCAGGATGACCAGCAGGAGAGCCAGGAGGCTCTTAAGTCTTACTGATACCAGTGTTTCACCATGGAATTACTCAGATAGCAATTCACTCCCCTGCTGTCTAAATATATACAGCATATTCACTTTTTTTTAAAAAAAAATTTTTTTAAGATTCAAAAGCATAGTAATTTAAGAAAGAAAATAAGTGTGAGATTAAGACTTCAGATGGTCTGCACTGGTCTTTCTTCTTTAATTTAGGATGGGGTTATATTATGTTATCTGAGAACTTATCCCAAAACAATTAATTATTTGAATATCTGTGATAGGCAACTGATTTCAAGAGAATTATGCTAAAGTCAGGGCTGTCAGTGAACCTTTCTGATGGCAATCTAAGCTACCGTTATGGACACTTTTCAGTGTAATTTATGGCTGGCTAACTTAACTACCCGAGAGAAAATACACAAACCCAACCTTTAAAAGATCTATTCCAGACAACAGATTATCGTGGAGGTAACAGTGTTTGTGTTCAACATTTTGTCAAATACCAAGCTGGTCCTGTGGGAGGCTAGAAAATATTTTCCTCCCCTCTGAGGTCTTAGTTCTGCTCAATGTGACCTATACAGCAAAGACTTTGAGAGGATGGTGTATAGTTTGAGCTTACATTTTCAGTCTTACTGCAATTATAATGATTAGAAAGATCTGACACTGATCTCTGTTTCCTTTCTGGATATTAATCTGGTTCACTGTCACTTGTAAGCATTGACCAGCATTCCAAATAGGTTCATTAATGGCAATTTTATTTATAGTCATCCCAAAGAAAAGCCATAAGCCTAAACCAATTGCCTGCATCTAATTTCCAAAATCCAAATTGAGATCCCTTCTCATAAGGTCCCTGTTTTGACATGATAGAGTGAAATCCACAATGCATGTGCACTAGCCTTCAGGCTTATCTGGAATCTACTTCTGAATAATATTAGGCTTTCAGCCTATAATTCCAGCCTAAGAAAAATTTAATGTCTCTAAAAGGTCATGATCTAACAGCAGAATTCAGGTAATAAATCAGGACAACTGTCACTAACATTTGGTCTGAAATTAATATTAAAATTCCAAGAACTGAGATATAAAAATTGGAAATTAGATAAAAGTAAATGGAATAACAATAGAAGACAGTTTTAAAAGTGGCATATGTGTTTTTTTAGCAAATAAATTGTTAATGAAAATTTTCTCATTTAACAAACTGTTTAAAAGTTATGGTAATTCTTTACTGGTTTTCCATAGAATTGGTTGGGGTTCAGGTTGGGGGTGGTGGGGGGGATTTTTTTATTTTTTCACTGTTCACTGACATGTTGCACCTCATAGGAAGGCCTATAATATGCTGTGGGGTGGTACTGGGACTGTGTTTTCTCCTTGATTAGGAAAATATATTGATGTACACTTGAATATTTCCTTAGTTCAGGCAATATTGTCCAAGAAAACATAATGAATGCTTTGGTCTTCTTGCATTGAAGGCAAACCCTTCAATTGACCCTGAAGTCAATGCTTACAAAATGTCTCGTGGTGTTCTTGATACATTTTTCATACCTGAGATATTTCAAATTTCCTTTCCTGAATTGCATCTCTGTTTAGCGCTCTTTTAAAAAAAAAAACCCAACAAACAAACAAAACAAACAAACAAAAAAACTCCTTCTGTTATTGGAAATCACTCCATTCCAGAAACATCAGCCACTTTCAGTGCCATCCCCAAGCTAGTAATCTATTATTAGTATCTAAAAAGAAATGTTTAAGTAAGTGCTTACTGTTTCCATTTTCTCCTTTTGGACTGTGTCCAGATGTTGTACTAATCCTGGCTACACAGAACACTCTGTCTGTAGCATGAAAGTAAGATCATCTAACCATGTCCATACAAACAGAAACTGGTTATACACAACACTCCACATGTCTTCTGTGGGCACTGAAACACTGAGAAGACTTACACGCAAAGAAAAGGAAAAAAATCATTATTTACTACTGGATAAGCAGTATGAAGAAATCTGGTAGTAAACATATAACACCCAGGAGATCTCAGTACAAGAAATAAGAAAAATTTGCCTTCAAACATGTGAATGGAATTCATTAACTTTAGCTGTCTACCACGTAGGTGACTAATGTAAATTTTCATCAGAATTCCTTGATAAGCAATGGAGAAAGATAGACTCTTTCAAAGTACATATCATCCAATTTCAATATGTTTAAAATAGGTGGAATGAATAATACTCTAAAGATGTGTATCTCCATATAGGCTCTATCCAGAGAGACTAGATAATTTATTTAAACTAGGCAACTAAATTGCAGATAACTTGAAGCAGGGGAGTTAGATCATGACCTCAGTGCCTGGCCAAACAAAGAATGTTTCTCAAGTTACTTAGGAAATGAATGCCACACTGCTTAAAAGGGCTTCTGATTACTCACAGTCCTTCATGGGCTTCAAACCTTCTGTGTTTTGTCTAGGAACTGCCGTGGAACCTGCAAACAAACTTTGCAGAAACTGACATAACAGTTTTTCTAGAAAAAGAGCAAAGCACCTGAACACTGGGTCTAATGCTTACGTGAAGATCACAAGCCCAGACAGACCTCGACTAACCCAAGAATTGCTAAAATGTTCTATCAACTCTGCATCTTTGCGGGAAGAGGACTTATTATCAGTGATAGCAATAGACTTCCAATGCCACAGTGCTGAGCAAGCAAGTACTCCAAAGCCCTACAGACGTGTCTCAGAACTACTGTTTCCAAATTTCCGAGGGCCCTGTTAATGCAAACACAGGGCTGCCTCAGCACAACAACATTTATTTTGGGTGAGGTCTATTAGAGGGATTGTGACTCAACCTACTCCCGAAATAAGCTTGACTGTGCCCCTGAATGGCACTGCTGGCTCAGTAGGACCAACTCAGCCTCTTTGCTTTCCAGTAGGACCACCTCAGCCTCTGCTTTCAGGCCATGGGAAATCCACCCTGCAGATAAAATCCACAGGGCAGATAAATGACCCGCTGAGCACTAATTGCAGCTTCTGCTTTCCAAACCTTCACTGAAATTCCTAAGTGCCCCAATTCTGGGGACCAAAACCTGTGTGTTACATGAAATGTACTCAACAACCCCCTTGACACCCCTTGTTCTCTCTCCTCTCTGAAGGTGTTTAGAGAGAATCTCTAAGGCTGTAATCTTTTTCTGTTGAAAGGGATCACTCTTGCAACCCTGCCTAGCACAGAAGTTTTTCTTATTAAAACATGCAGAGCCCACTGAGGGGCTCATTTAACAGCTCAGACATGTTTATTGATTTGTTTCTGCAGGCCTGAGACCCTCACAGGGCAAGGATGTGGTGGCAATGATGCCTGCATGGTCCACCTGTCTCCAGAGGTACTGCCTGAAAAGGTCTGCCTCACCAGCAGAAAACTTTTGCACCAGTGATACTCATTCCCGCATCACCGGGGGAATTATCCATTTTTTTTTTTTTCTGACATTGCCCTTGACTGATGCCTGACAAAGATGCACTTTTTCATTCAACACATTCATGTGGCACCTACTTTTATAGGGACATTGTTTTTAAACCAGACTTCAGCTAGTTGGGCCAAAATTTGCCTTGAGCCTTGGGCTCAAGAGTTACCAAAAACCTTTTTCCCTTACTCATTTTCAAGAATGAGAGTGGGGGAAAATTATTCTTGCCCATGTGAAAAAAAAACAACAAAACAAACAACCTCTGCAAAGATTTTATTTAGGATAGTCTTGTTCTGCTACACTTTACCAGGAGGACTGGAAACCAGACCTATGGGGGAATGCCTCCCCATTCAGGATCACAACATGGCATTAAGTTACTTAATGGGTTCCCAGGAGCAGGATGGGCCAGGGACTAATGAAAGCAGTTTCCCAGCAGTTTCCCAACATAGCTGGAGGGCAAGCTTCAGATAGACCTTGGCTTAGAGAAAGCTAGGGAACTGTATTTTGTATGTGGAAGAATATTCTGAATAAGGTAAGGGGTATCTAGACAGATGGGAGGAGGATTTTCAGCTTGTCAAGAGGTAACACACCTGACCATTTGCTACAGGGTCAGTTTATGCTGAGTTAAGCCTTGTGAAGGACAGACATATTTAGTGAAGCCAATAAAGGGAAAACTTTAAGTTTCATCTGAAGGAAAGCTTAGGATATCATTATGTATTAAAGGACATAATAAACTGATTCAGAGCTAAATTACATTGACTGAGTTTTAGCAGAGTTTGTACATTTATGCAACTGTTTAAAAAAAAATATTTCTGTTCTGTTTCTACCAAGAGGCTTTCAGCTTTTCTATCATTCATGAGTATCTTTGTGTGAACATTAATTCATATAAATGCACGTACTTGATTTTTAACGTGACTATTGCGACATACATAGCTGCCAGAAGAATCAGTGAGGGGATGCAGATTGGCATGCTTAAGTATGTTGATTTTCTACCCAGCTAATTCATCTAAGCTTGATATGTGTAAAAGCCTTATCCAGTTTCCAAGGGAGAAAAAGCTTAAACCAAGACAACTGGTGCCTGTCTCAGTCTGTGTAAAGATGCAAAACTAGGAAGCAGCTAAAAAAGCAGTGATGCTCCTTTTTGACTAGAACATGTGGCTACTGATTATTAGTCAGGTGCCTGGAGCCAGAGGAGTTTAAGAATTCATTCAGCTTTGGAATATCACCTAGCAACAGTGCCTGGGAAACCACCACTCTGAGGGATTTTTCACTTTATTTTGTTTTCAAGCGTGTGCAAAGCCTCACATGAGATCAAAATCTAAGCAAATCGACATCCAACATCCATCTATCACTGTAACAGGAGCCATAAACATAGGCTGCCTTAGACTGCTCAAATTATGTGGAGAAAATATATTCCTCAAACATTTGTGTAGACAAAGTCACTTTCACTTAAAAATTCCATTGAAATTAGCATTGCAAACAACATGAAATCAGGCTTGAACTAAAATATATACGGACAGAAAAAAAATGCATCCAGCCATATTCCAGACCCATATTGTTATGGAATGTATTATAGTACTATAGAAACAGAGGGTTACTGTAAAACAGCAAAATGTAATTATTGGAACTGGAGTTTGACAGGAGCATCTGTTAAGATCTGATTTATTGAGAGATGCCTGTGCCCGAGTTAAGGTGCAAACGAGACCATATGCCAAAGTCAATAGCATGAATAGTACAAATTTTATCTAACAGGAAAATGTGAGGTAGAGAAATAGAAAGAGATAGAAAAGAGAGGAGAGACAGAGGGAAAAAGACACATTAAGCAGCAGACATTCACCACCCATGGATTCAGCAGCGTTCCACTTGTGCTTCTTCACTCTGGGCTTCTCAGTGTGGGGACCCCAAGGTCACTCAAAACTTTTCACTATTTATCTACACAGTTCTTATTCTATTGGTTAAATGATTCCCTTGCTTCTAAAGCTAATCAGTTTTTTTGATTCTGTGGGTTGCCTTCAGTTGGTGGGTTGCTTTGAGTTGGTGGGTTGGGTGGGTTGTGCACGGCTTCCCCCTGTCGGAATTACCTTTTACCTCCTCTAAGGTGACTTCAGCACAGTTGGTGATTTGGCTTTCCTTGTGGATTCTTTGTGTCCATTATCAGTGCACCCCCAGCTTTGTTTACCTTCCCCTAGGCCTGAGATAATGCTCAAACAATAGTACCACCTTTATCTTATCTGATGTTCCCTTCAGGTGGCTTAACACAGGGTTGAAGTTCCAGGAATCCACAGAGGCACATTCATATTTTCGGGTGGGGGACTTCGGTGGTCACAGATGCCAACTGTCTCATGACTTAGGGTGATGACTGTTTGACCAGTGATATGTGCATGGACAATTGCCCCTCCACAGAGTTTGCCACAGTGGGAACCCTTGTCTAGATTCACTACCCAGGATATGCCGGCCAGACCTTGCCCAGCCCAGAGCCACCACCATCCTGCTTCTCCATTCCATGCTTGTGTCATGGCAAAGCCCTGTTGTGGTCTTAACTGTGTTTGAGACAGGCAATTGTGAAGTCCTTACAACATCCATCTGAACTTCTACTGTGAAAAATACTACTATTTTGAGATCTAGTCCAAAACATCCTGCAGAAATTTTGGGGATGACAATGCCTTTTCTCCCCTTCCCTTGTTCTAATAGTCCTCAGATTATTTAAAAAACGGACTCATTTAGACTTCATTTAAAAAAACCAGACCAGAACACTCCTATGCTGGGTCATAGTCCTGTAGGCTGCTGGAGGAAGGATGGTTTGTATCTATCACATCAGGATCTTCATGTGAGCATGATAAGGGAACACAGAAAAAATATTTAGTGCATTTTTCATTTCTCAGAAAGATGAAGATTTTAATCTTGCATTTGTGAAAAAAAGTAGGCCACATACTGTGAATGTCTCACCAGTATCCTGTGGGGACAAAATACTTAGCTGTGTTTTGACGTGTATGCCTGTAGGAGTTTCTGCAACTTTCCTTTTTCTCTTTCACACGCACAGGCAATATTTATTCTTCAAATAACCTGATATATTAGAGGGGTGTTAAAACTACTGTGATCTAAAGAAGCACTAACAAATTTGTCTGTATGGACTGCCATATTATCATAATGAATCATTCAATTAAATGTGGTAATGATAGCACATTGACAAATGAAATGCTTAGGCAAATAAAGAGGTGCTTTGAAATGTAGAAATATTTGGAGTCAGCTGAGGGAGAATAAACAATTCTTAAGAATAGGCTTCTGAGAAAGAAAGTGCCTGGATCTCCTTGCTCACCAAAGTCCCCAGCGCAAACCCATTCTCTAATAAACTCCAAACACAGCCAGACATAAAGTGCTTGCTGTCACAGGTTCAAATGCTAATCATAGTCTCCAGCTCACAAACAAGCTAATGGTCAGTCAGCAAAATGTGAGAAAACACATGGAAGTTTAGAGCATCAGTCTTCAAAACAGTGGATGGTTGTAGAAAAATAAAGACCCAGTCTTTCAATTTACCCTTTGATTAGGATGGCTTGGCGCATTTATTCCTTTACAGGCAGGGCAGGGAGGCCTCTCTTGGTGCAGAATGAAGACAGTGGTGCCATCTTCCTTTTGCAAACTGGGTAATCAACCATTAGTGGTGTCCACGCTAACACAGTGATGTTAGTGGCAATCCCACAGCAGTGTCCAGAGCCTCTGCCAAATCATCATCTTCTACTAGAATGTCTATATGTCATATATCCCCTGCTCCCCAAAATTAAACTTCAAGTGACAAGTAAACTTTATACACAGGAAACCACAGCAATATTTAAGATAAGTAATAACGAATGTAGGATTCATCTTTTGCATCTTGGCTTGCCTGTGATATAGACAGCTGTACTTGAGCTCATGGCCCTCAGTTCCCAGCACCATCAATAGTGAGAAACACACACTTGTCTGCTCCTTACTAGACAATTACTTTCAACTAAAATTAATTGTGTCTGAAAGTGCCTATTTTCCTGTTTTAATTATAAAAGAAGATCAGGTAACTAAGTCAGGTGTATATACAAAAAAATAAAACACTGGCATGTAGTCACATGTCGTGATTATTTTGGGTGTAGTTAAAACATGTAATAGAAATTTTAGAGGTACCTGGGGGCCAAGTTATGTGAGGTACCTGGGCACCTGTTTGTCTGCTTAGCCTCTTTCAACATGAATGTATATGTATGTATCAGAGACTTCAGTCTGATCCTGAGAGTTGAGCTCTGACTTCACTGAATATCCAAATCTCCTGAGGTCAGTGAGTGAGGTGGCTACAGAGGAAATGCTGGGTTATGCCTAAAATACTTAGTTTTTTCTCACCTTTTTGACTCCTGTGTAGCTAGGGATCATGTGGCAAAACCATATTTTCTAATCACATACCATTTTCCACAATGGCCTTTGGCCTCTGCTTTCCTGGTCCAAAAATCACAAAGCTGTGTTTATTTTAGCATTGCCAGAATGTAAACCGATTCAAAAATATGAAGATAAAGTGGGGGTATCACCAGGTAAATAGCAGAATAATAAATATCCAACGACGTTAGAAGGCTTTTTGCAGAGGAGTTCAATCTCTTTGGACCGGATTGCAAAACAGTAATTCCTTTAAACTGAAAGAGAGAGAAATAAATCATCCTGGTGGTATTTATTTACTTGTAGCATTTCTCTCAGCTGCATCCCTCTCAGTACCTTACCTTGTCAGCTTCCCATATCACAGAAATGGTGATTTTCAGGATCTAATGGAGGAGTCAAGACTGGCAGAAAAAAGAGGCAAACACAGAGTAGGGCCCCTACTACTACTACTACCATACTGCAGAGTATGGTCTTGTTTATACCATGTCTTCACTGACAAAAGTGCAGGGGGTTTTACCTCTGGAAGTTAAAGCTCGTATTAGTTGTCTCCTGTAAAGCCATGGTGGAAACAAGACCTGACATCTTGAGGCTGAATCTTTCCTTTGCTATCCAAAATTATTTAGGAAAGGCTCTGATGGCTGCTGCAGACAGTCCTATTGCTGGAAGGGCTGTCTTGTGTCCCTGTAACAGCTTTGCTAAGGGAGTAAGTGTGTCCTGTCATTCAACAAGCAGCTTTTTGTTCTCCTCTGGTTCTTACTCCAGAGTTTTCCATCTGAGAAAGGCCCCAGGGAAAGATTGTTATTTTACTGAGAGGTAATTTGGAAAAGACAACCGCAAGCAGAGAAGGTTATATGCAGTAATGTAATTATTGTGTGTTAGTTCTCTTGTTACCAAAACAAATTAAGCAACAGAAACTCCCATGGTTTTTTTCAGAGAAAGTCAGGATAGTTCGTTCTCTGAGCTTTTCAGGCCCACTTCTCATGTGTGTTGGGCTGTGTGCCATGGGTTCTATGAAAATACAAGTAGCATTTTGACCCTTGTGGAGATGATTTTTTTACGGACTTCAGAGATAAGAGAAGTAAGGGTATGGTCTCTGGGTGCAGATACAGGGGAGATAAAGGGTACAGAGGAAACAAAATATGTCCTACTCGCTCAGAGATTCCAGCTGTTGTCCAGGCAGCTCCTGATGGAGAGGAGAAAGGAGGAAGGTATCTATTATTCTTCCCCCTTGTTAGATGGGGACATGGATAGTATCTCCTTTGAATATTTCTTCTGGAGGTTTGCATGCTGCACACCGTATTTTATCGAATATGACTTTAAGGGCAGGTATCTGATGAATGATGCGTTCAACCATTGCTGCTTGAACTTGATTATTTTTCAGGGACACAGAGGATCAGAAGTGGTAAAATGTTGTGTTTCAGTAGGATCAGGATCCTTGAAGCACCAAAAAGGCCTTAATTAAGCTTCCCAGCTGTGCGTTAAGCAAAGAGATTAAAGGTCCTGCTTTCAAACTCCCTTCCCAAAATATTTTAACTTTAGTTACAACAACTGTATATATCCACATTTTAAAGCTGGAGACTTTTACCCCTTCATGCAATGAGGCTACAGCTGCCCCAGAAAACATATCAGCAATACAGCTTCAGGACCATAACCATAAAAAAATGCTTCTTCCCTCTTACAAAAGTTATTACAAGTCAGAGAAATGTTTATTGGTAACTGAAAACCCACCTTGAACATAATCTACCTTGAAGTTACTTTTAGGAAGGTTTATTTAAAGGTTCAGAGGAATGTGCCAGTTCTTGTTTTAGGAGCTCGTTCCTTCCCTCTTTTTGGCGAAACAGTATTTTTGTCTCGAGAAACACAGTTCTCAGGCAGGGGGTTTTGGGGCTAGTGAATCCTAACCAAAGGTACGTGCTCATCTGGCTGGTGAAATTCTTTTGGCAGGAATATTCGCTTGACCTGCTCTGTAAAGCGCCCAAGACCACATCTCAGGAGCAGAGGCACTCCTGACCTCATGTGTGTTTGTAGATGGGAGAAAGAGATAAAACATAACAGATAATGGTTCACATACAACTTGGCCTGAAAGGTCTCATTGATTTTACATTCCTCTAAATCAAACTGGCAAATGTGAAAAGAACATGATAAACCCATTCCTCATAATGGTTTTTTTCCCATGGTTACAGTGATTTAATTCTGTATGAGTTCATTTAAACAGGTTGCATAATGTTTGGCTTCTCATTTTGGAGTCTGTAGATGTTATACTACTTCTTATGAAATTTATTTCTGATCTTTCCCTAGCACTGGGTAAAGAAGAGGCTCAGTTTTCCATCTTAAAAGTAATTGTTTTCCATGTAAGGGTCTGCTTTCTATTTGATTCCCTTCAACCTCATGGAATTTCTAGGATTAAAGAATTTTCTGACTTATATTAAAGAATATGTCTGATTATGAGAAGCATTGCTACAGAAACTAAGGTTAAAAAACAAGAAATGTATTTCCATCAGTACCAATGCCTTAGAAAAATAATGAAAAATAGGATGTAGCCTAGAAAAGTTGCTTCAAAATTCATTTATCATATTTTCATATTGCTGAAGACTAATGCTACCATATGTCCAGATTTTCTGAAATGCCTTTCTGTCTAGAAACAGGGTTTTTTTTCTGCATTTGCTTGAAATTTCTAGAGTTACCAGGTACCTTTCAAGTCAGATATTACTTAGTAGGCTGTATGGAAATCACTGAGTTGTTCAGGAATGGTATCTGACACTACGGGAAGTATCAGCAACTATGTGAACATGCATTTGAGATACCAATATACATATGCATGTGTGTGTCTGTGTATATATATGTTTATATATATACACAGACACACACACACACACACACATATATATACCACAAGTCTTTGCTGCTATCCCGGGAATGCTGCACAGTGAGACAGCTGCCCTAGTGAACAGAGGCTATGTTATAAATGCTGAGGGAACTCATAGGAAATGACTTTTCATTGCATGGCCTGGCTTTTAGAGGGATAAACTCGTACTACTGGCTTTGCTGTTGATTTGCCCTGAATTCAAACAACCCAGCAATGCTGGCACTTGTGCATGAATCCACAGCAGCAGCACCAATGTCACATCCAGCCCCATCTGACCCAAGACATGCAGCACATGCTGTTATATTCTGTATGTTTGACTCTGCAGCAGCACGGCCAGAGCTGCTGCTGGGCTCAGCTGTGCCCAAGGGCTGCAAGGCATCCACCTATAAAGTCTAGACAAGGGTAGAAAATCCTAAAAATCTGCTCTGACAGGATTTTTATTTAGATAAAGGAGACCAGTCCAGGAGAATTTAGGCAAATTGTGCTTTTACTTGTATAGCTTGTTTCATTTGAAGGGTAAAGTGATTCTACTACATCAGTACAAAGCAATCCTGCTTGTCCAGCAGACTAAGAGTACATCATTCCAATAATTTACAGGAACTCCTATACCATTAAAGCATTCCCATTGTAGGTCCAACCTGTGTTTTCAGTCACGCAACTCCAAAATGGTAGAAAACATCTCTAAAAAAGAGTATAGTGAGAATTCATTCATCAGTAAATGAAAAGTGCTTTCAGATCATCACAGAGAAAGTACAATTGCATAAAAGATTACATATCAATATTGTAGGTTTACAGTTTTATAAAAGCATGGAAAAAGTATTTCTGGCTTGGAAACAAAAAGTGACTGCTTTGGGTGTTTGAAAATGATGCTTTACTAATTTGTTAAGAATCAAACATAAATTCAAGTAATACCTATGAGCCATATTTCTCAGCTCACAAATTGTAAATAGCATTCCTAATTGCCATTATGATTTTCCAGGTTTTCTTCTGTCATACTGGACCAGCTCTTCATGTATTTCAAACTTTTCTGTTATTGTGACTACATATGGCACGTACTAGTTCTTTATGAATATGGAATTCAGTAAGAAAACATCCATCTCTTTGAATAAAAGAGACAGAATTAAAAACATAATTGATTTGTTTAAAGCCTATGAACCAAGTCAGTGTTTTATTTTCATGAGCACAGGCTGCCATGTGATATTTGTTTTGTAAGATAATTCATATATTTGAACTGTATTAAATACCAAGCCATGAAAGTCCTGTCCAGTTAAGAATTTCTTACATATTACAAATGCTGTTGAAAGTACTTCAACCTCCCACAACTTTTAAAAATTGCAATTACCTTAAAGATCCCAAATGAAGAGCAAAGTGAAAGAATGGGAAAGATCTCTGACTATAGTTGGCAATTTTCCTATTATTGGCAGGGCCGAATACAGTCAAGATATAGCAACATTTTTACATAAAGTAACTTGGGTTGTGCCTAAGGATGTCAAATTATGACCATTGCATACGGGAAGATCTGAAGTGTGACTCTTCGTATGCTTTCTGAGACTTGTGAACTCTTGCACTTCCTCTGCCATGCTCCAGAGCAGCATTAGCAGCCGTGCCAGACCTGCAGTGACCACTGGAGGTTTGCCTGTGGGCCACCAAGCAAGCAACCCCTCAGTCTCACCCTTGTACTCATTGGAGAGAGGAAGCAGGAGAGGAGCACACACCACTCTGTGTCCCGATCACCACTGCTGGCCCTGGGTGCCTGCCTGCCACACGTTTCACAGTGCTCCTTGCAGAGCTGGATCGCTGCCTTGCTGGCATGAAGGACAAATATCTGACCATACAACTAGGCAACTCGGCTTTTTCTGGGCGTAGCTGGTACCAGCAGGACATAGCGATTAACCCATTTGGGAAACACAGTCTCTGTGGGCTCAAGGGAGTTAAATGAACAATTGAAGGACTAATTCAGCCTTCATTAGCCCTGGGCATTGGATTATAGTGTTTTATAAGGCCCTGCTTTTGTCTGTATTGGCAGTGACTTTCAGTTTAAAAAGAGGTCTGTTGTCAGACACTCTAATCCGTGTAATAAGAACAAACTCACCTGATTAAGCCCAACTACATAAACAGATTAGGCAGCTGTCATACACCAACAGGCATTGTATAATATGAGATGACATGATATGATAAACAGCATACATATTGTTTGGAAATTTCTGTCTCTTCAGGTTGAGATTAAATACTTATGGAACACACAAAGGCTGACTTTTATTTGACCATTGTCTCTGTTTTTTCAGGACAAACACTCATTCAGTAATTCATTGCACATGTTCCATTCATTCAAACTTCATGCACACCTTCATGCATACACTGTGGGTCAAATTCTCTTCTCAGCTGCTTTCTTTGCAAAACATTGGAAATCAATGGATGTGGAAGTGATTCACAAGCAATGAAAACAGAGACGTGCCTTTTTGTGTGTGTGTGTGTGTGTGTGCTGGGAAAAGGCTTTTGGGATTATAAACATGAATTTCAGCAAAACGTGGGCTATGATAAAATGACTTTTCAAGAGGATTTAAAAAAAATGGATCTACATCCTCTTGCCATATGCTTTCTGCTATGAACATCTGGTTCCAGTGAGATCTCACTGTGGGATATTTTGTAATGCAAAAATGTGTTAAGTGACTTTTGCTCAGAGAAAGGTTTGGTCACAGACCCTTTATCCTCAGTGTAATACATATGTAAGGCTCCAGTCTGTACAATACATGTCTGGGGACAATTAAATATCTGCAATCAACTGGAAGGCATTGATCTTCGCAGGAATAACAGTCTGCAGACAGACAGGTTTGTTGTGAGATCTGGGTGAGATGGAGCAACACAGAAGAGAACCCATGGCACAGAAGACAGCACAATATATTATGTGCTAATGGTATATATATTTTTTTTTTTTTTGCTGACTCCTTAGCCAGTAATTCTTTCCTCTGAAACTGTAGCCTGTGGCAATTAAAGCAAGGCAAAAATACAATTTTTCCTTAACCAGTCACTGAAATTTAAACCTGTTCATTGACAAAATTTATTCATGACCTCTGGTAATTTCTGAGTTAATGGACTGAAACTTGAGGGTTTATATACCTTCATTCAGGAATAATATATATTCTGGATGTATATATATAATGAATATACATTATTGTAGCTCCAGTTTTTAGGTCTTGATTTTCCAAGTGGCTAATGATTCTCACTATCAGAAATTAGATGTCCACTACCTTTAGGAATCTGAAAGCCTGCTGAGGAAAAACAAGTTGAACACTCAGAATCTGAGATCCTCACAGTACGGGCCCTATTTTATGAGCTTTTGCCTCTGAGCATCTGGAAACGAATTTCTTGCATTGTTTTTGTATATGAGTGTCTCAGGCTTTCGAGTCACTCTAAGCAGCTTTTACCCAAGTTATGGAGATGGTAACCCGTGGCTGTGCCTTACAGTTCATTGCCACATTAAAATACTTTTATCCAAAACCTGTATAATGTGCAAATCGATTAGTATTTAAATCAAGTTGCCATTTTTTCTATCTGAAAAAGCTGAATGGGTGCTGTACATGGAACCTGATGTAATGAATATAGAAAGTAAATGGGAAGGGTGAGTAAACAACAGAATCAGTTTGTAGAAGTTTCCTGGAAAGCCAGATGCTCTTCTTGCTATAGAATAGCCTGAGCAGGAAGGTTTGCAATGGGGACAGCTGAAACTCCACAAGTGGCAGAAATGTTTATTCAAGCTGAGCATTATCAGGCTCAGGCAGAAAAGACCAGAGTGGACAAAAAGGGGAATTTTCTTGGATTCAAAGCCAGAGAAGACTGATATGTGGGAGTACAACATGGGGACTGGATAAACAGAGCCACGGACTGACAGGGCTTGGACCACTCATGCTGGGAAGCCCTGGGAAAGTGTTCAGGTTTTTGGGTATGCAGGAGATACAAGAACTGAATGAGATACAATGAGGAAAAGATTCAGGAATGATGCTAGTAGTGTACTGGGGGCTGTGGCACAGCAAGTTTGGTTTTCAAAGGAGTTGTAGTACTTAGCCCTGTAGGTTTTTGATCAGAGACCTTCAGATTTCAAAACCAGGTTGATCAATTCAATATCCATCCCTTCATATCACCAGAGGAGTTCAGGGCAAAAAGAAAGATTCTGGTAACACATCTTTTGTGAAAGTCAGAGAAGTCTAAAGATTTTCTCCATGATACTGCTTAACTGGATTTCTGTAACGTTCCAAACACACTGCCAAGATCAACACTCCTTCAAAATATTTGGCACAATAGGAATGGTTGCCTATGAGGTGAAGAAGTTAGGTTCTTTCAAATGGAACTTAACTGTGAAACCAAATAATGCTAGATTAACTTTAGGCACAAAATTTTGAAGTCTGACTTCTTCCCAATCAAAACATTAAAAAATTGGGAAAATCTGTGCAAACTGCAAGACCACCAGCTCACTGTGGTTTTGTAACATAGGTGGAATGACGTACTGAAATAAGCTTGGAGGACTTAGCAGATTTTCTCTCTTTCTGTTATGAGCTGGATTAGCTGCAAGCACAACATGGTACTAGGGGAGATATTCAGGTGCCTAAACATGGGTGACCACTGTAATTTCAGTTGATTTCTGGTAAGCTGACAGATATATAGGAAACTCATGGCCTCCTACAATGAAGTAGGAGGCCGTAGGGCATCTGAACTGTGCTGGACATACACGTTTAGGCACCCAAATCACCCCGGAGGTGTCTTCCAGTGGAACTAATACAGCAGTTTGCCCCTCCTGCTTTTAGAAATCCATCCCTGAATAGCTTCAATATATCCCCAAAGGTGATTACCAGGCCTGAGGTGAACTAGCACAAGGCTTCAGCAGCATAGCTATGTGAATAAATTCCCAGCCCCAGGCTCACTGCTGCTAGCATGTGCATTTGATACCCCAAATCACTGTGGGAGTATGCACTAAGCCAAACCCTACTGTTTCCCACCGGGACTGGGAGCTGAAACAAACTCTCTTCTTTGTGAGGGAGAGCTGACCCACTGTCACCCCACATTTGTCCTTCACATGCTTGTTCCAGCAGACCCTTCTCTCCACAGAGGTTTCAGCTGTCTCACATCTGTTTGCTTGTTTAACCACTTTACCAAATGCATAAAATGCTCCAGCTTTACAGATCTATGTATAATGAGAAGTAACACATTTTGTTTAATGCCAGAAGTGGTCTAAGCTAATTTCTGTAACTTTCTTGGAACAGATTAGGAACGCTGGGACAGGCAGCTCCAGTATGCTCCACAGTGCTGGTGGTGGTGTGAGATGTCCTCTCCTCTCCAACCCGCATGGATGAGACGTGTGGCTGAGCCCAGGGCGAGCTCCAGCACCAGTCAGATGCTAGCTGCCTTCCCTGTGCTGGGAGCCAGCACCTCTTTGGTGCTTCTGGTGCTAAGGCTCAGGACGGCATGAAAGCAATCTTGTCAGTCAAGGAGAGAAGCATTATTACTCAGATCAAAGTCAGGATTTTTTTCCTGTTCTGAGTCACAGCTAGATTTATTGTGCTATATCTTCTCTGTCACATTAAAGTTTCGAGTGACTTTAACTCAAAATAAAATGCTTAAACTAGTGCAATTAATGCTTTTAGTACATTTGAGCATTTAAAATTATTATCCTTGACTGTGGCATAAGAGTAAAAAAAACACAAAAAAACAACCAAGAGAGACTGAGATTCTAACTTTATTCCAAGCATTAAACTATGTATATATTATAAGGATTCTGGACAAGGGGATTGTAATATGATCTCAAATTATTAAAAGGCTTTAACACACTAAGAGAGTTTGCAGCGTTTGGCACTACTAACATAGAATATTTCAGTAATACCTAAACAACTTTTCTGCAGATTCTCCTTTTTTATTTTCTTTGATCATATTTCTGTCTTCATAACAGTAAAGGGAAAAGTTACAAGCATAGCATCAGAATGCCTGGGCAGGCCAGGCACTAAAACAAAGAACCCTGGCTTCAAATCATGTCATGTAATTGTCTTCCAGTTGCCTCTCAGCTATCAAAACACGCAGCTATTGAAAGCTAAGACATGTTGTCCTGCTGCTTAAGAATAGGGTGAAGTACTGACACGGCTTTCCATAGCATTTGCCACTGGGAAAGGTCAAAAACCTCCACAGCTAAATAAACCAAAATAACCTGAACCCTAAATGGCCAAAGTAGATGATAATTAAGAAACCCCATCACACTCAAACAGCATGGTATTATCTGTGCAGATGAGCAAAGAGGAAACAGAAAGCAGGAGACTTTATCCTCTGAATTTCCCCTGGAAATGGGGACTATTCCCAGATGCAGGGGACAACCCCCTACCTGAGAAGTGGGGATGAGTCAGCAATTGAAGCTACAGTCAAGCTGAGTCTTAGGGAGGCCAGCATAGCTCCACTGGCAGGATAGTTGCTGTCCCAGCAAAAGAAAAGTGGCTAAAAACGCCAAGGCAAGATCAGCAGTAACTGGGCAGCCTGAGTCAACTCCTGAATCTGAGGGCAGGGCAAGCAAGTCAGGTCGAAATTTTCACCCCAGGCAGTCCATGGGAAAACTAGGGCAAAAGGACCCTGCAGGGCACAAAAATGACCTCTTCTTTTGTTCAGGTTATCAAAGGAGTGCAGCAACAGGTTCTGAAACACTGGGAAATTCACAGCCAGGGCAAGATGTATAGAGGAGCAAACTCTGATGTGAGGGTAAGAAGATCTCTGCAACCAGAAAGCCCCAGTGAAAATATCATATTGTTCACTGCAGAAGGACTTCGGCAAGGGACACTTTTTGGAAAATGGAGAGCTCTTTTTGACATCAAAATTGAAGATTTGGACATATAGTTATCTTTACTGTCTATCTCACCAAACATCTTTCACAATGATCATAATGAGCACCTGTAGTAGTTTTCTACCTCTTTTCTGTAAGACATTTAAGTGCAGGTGGATACCAGAAGCGAATCCTATTGCTTCTGCCCTTCAAAAGGAACTGCTGGGCCATCACAAAACGGTGTACCTTATATACTGTGATCTTTCTATAGCTATCATTCATTAATGTGGCACCTTGCCTTCCTCTGATTCATGGATACATCTTTCAAAATGAGGCCAATGAAAGCATGGACAATAACTGAACACACAGGTGTTTCATTGTATACTATCCTGAACAAGAAGTACACCTTTGTGGCATGTATCTTCTCTGTGGTTCCAAAGCTTAAAGCAAATATGAATAAATTCAACTCTGTTTCACTTCCTAGGGAGGCAGATTTCTCTCTCTTTTGTAGACAGGTAAAGCTAGGCAAAAAGGCCAAGATTTTCAAAGATAGTGAAGTGCCTGAAGATGGAGAAATGCCTTTTGGGATTTGCAAAAGTGCTTATGCAGAGTAGCTACCTGCCTCCCACTGAGATCAGTGTTTTATATCTGTTCAACAGATGCAAATCTGACAGCTGGCTCTGTTAGAACAATATTTGCTGAGGGTAAACTGACTATGTACAACAGAAAATGGATACAGGACCCATGTTCCACTTTCCTCCTGAGATAGGACCAGCGTGACATTCAGATGACACAGAGGTCTTGTACTTCTGTCCACAAGTGGCTTCTGTCTGCCATTGATCATGCTGTGCTACACTCAGCTGCTCTTTTGCCATAACCTCACCATCTTCAGGGGCTCCTACAAGTCCCTCAGGGAAACCTACTGCTATTTTTCCTAAAGCAACTGCCCTTAGCAATCTTGTCAGCCTTTTCTTACACAGACAATCAGCATTCAGTCATGGATTTGCCTTCTGTTTGAAATAGTTATGTGATCTTTTAATGTCTGAAGTCCTAAATAATTTCTAATGCATCCATTTTAGATATACAGCCTCTGGTACACTCAGAAAAGAATATCCAGAGGCTCCTGGGTGGGGTCTCTTGGAGACTTGCAATCAATCCCACCACCTGATGATGATTTTCCTTATGAATTTAACAACTGACTTAGGAGGAATTAATCCACAAAAGACTGGGACCTGCTATCCACAATAGCTGGCTTATATACCAGCAAAATTCTATTTAAGCTGTGTGTGGACATGTCATGAACCGCCTTTGCCTGCTACTGCCATACAATTTGACATCTGTGTGACAGCTAAGCCTGTCATTGGGAACCAGATGGCTTCAAGCCCTCAGGTGTGTTCAGGGCATAGCAACTGGACGTCTGAAAAATCATACTCCAGAGAGTATGGGGACAACAGCTCTTGTTCAAAACAGTGTCCTGACAGATCATGCCCACAGCTCTAGTAATTCCACCCACTCTTGGAGATGGATAAGATTCAGGTCCACTTCAACTTTTCATTAGAAAGGATTCAAAGCAACATGTCCCATCTGCAACGAAAGGCCTATCAGGCAGCCAGTCAGAGTATGCAAGAGTGAACATCACTCTGGAGCCAGGCAGACAGTGAGGGGGACACTCAAATTCCTGCCCTTGACCTGCAGCCTATGAACCAGTGGTGACAGAAATTCGTATGTTATGAGTAATTTGAGATAAACATGAACCTCTACATATGGCTTGGGCCAAATGAGCACTTTCATATCGAAATGGTGAAAATGTTTAGTCAGCTTTGGTGCTGTGCGTTTTTTCTGTGCTTGTGGCAGGGAGTTCATTGGCTCAAGGGCTTGTGTTACTGACACAGTTAAGCCCGCTCCAACTCTCCCAGGCTGGAGCGTCCGTGCTGTAATCCTGAGCAGGATGCTTACTAGTGAAAAGCACACTCTGAGAGCAAGGAGTGAAAAGAACAGTTGGAAAACAGCCTACAGCAAAATTCATTACCTGCAGATTCAGTGCTAATGTTTCAGGGTTATTCATGCTGCTCAGTATTTTATCTGCAGTCACACCAGATATGTGAGCTCCCAACAAAGCATCTCTCTTTGCCATGAAATGACTGATACTTCATATTTAGACAGAAGGAAAGGCAAATAAATGTAACAAATCATTCTATTCCTCACTTAGGTCTCCTGTGGTAATTGAAACAACCTCTCCAGCACATTGGGAAAGGGTGCTCCTCAGCGCACGCACACAGGCTGGCTCAGCATTGGGTTCAAAGGGGAGCTCATTGCTGGTGCACAGCATGGCATGCATGGGAATGGGCCACTCACTGGCAAGCCTTCCTCTTTTGTTCAGTCACCCTGTAGCTCAAAGGAAGTTTGTAAGACTGAGAATGCAATATTGAAAAATAAGCAAAGGACTTTAATTACATACTCATCACTGTACTTTATAAATGTCAAAGGCACTGTCAAACTCAAAACACATTTGAAAACACAATTTTGCTATTGATATTCTTTGTTTTGAAAGACAGAGAAAATTTAAGACATATTTACTTTTCTCTGTCCATAGTGTTTATTCATTGTTAAGCCTTTATATGCCTAATTCATTGTGAACAGCAAAACAAGTTGGCTCTCCATTCCTCCTCTCTTTGTGCCATTTTCTGTTGACTGGAAGCAAACAGCCCTTTAATTTCTTAATTCTTTATGGTTATAAACTTTAAAATTTCTTCAAGGAAAAACTTTCTTGTTTTTGTTGATTTCTCTGTCTATACCTATACACAATAGAAACAGGGAAATACAGAATATGTATTTTGAACTTGCATGACCTGGTGACCACACCAGTTTCCATGTTCCAGTGGGCTCTGATCAATCAGCAGAGAGGAGGTTCCACAGCAAAGCAAGATGGGAAAACAAGTGCTAAGTTCAGTACTTTACCTGAGCAGATGATATGTAATTGAGGTAAAGAAGTTAACAAAATCTTTCTACTCCTGTTAAAACCTTGACTAAGAAAAGCCACTCAGAGAAGAACACTTCTCAACTTCAATGCAAGTGCTAGCAGATGATCCTATCTATGATGCAACACATGCACTGATTAAACATCAGAAAAGCTGTGAGAAATCCTTCTTTATTCATGTTGCTTACAGATTATTATAGCAAAAAATCTGTTCCCAATCTAGTTCCAGTCGAAGTGACAGAACATTCTTTTGATTTGATGACACTAAGAAACATTAAGTGATATAAATGGGGCAATCTCATCTTCCAAAGACAGAACCATCACAAGTTTGACAGTGTGATATAGGGATGGTTTAACCCTGGATTAATTACTCTCAGAACTGGCTTTCTGATGACCTCTCCTAGCTCCCTCCGCTCAGCCACCAACTCAGTGAAACAGTTTCTCAGCAGGTCAGGCTGTTTCTGGCTCCCAGACAAGAGGAATATACATCAGGATGTTTCTTAACTCTGTTTATTAAAGATCCCCCACTCTTGCCCCAGGCAGGAGATCGTATAATTTTGCTGACAAACCGTGCATGCTGCTCTTAAGGGCAGCACTCCCTGCAATCCTCAGTTGTTGGCTGCAAATCTGTCCCAGCATCATCAGAGTCTTCAGGTGAATTTCATCAGCTATAGTCATCTTATCAGCTAGGCACAGCCTCTCCTAATGGCTTGATAAATATTCTGGCATCCCCATATCACTATCAAGAGATTCAAATCATGCCCAGTACTTCCTGCTGCTATTATTACAGTTATTGCCAATGATTCTTTCATTTATCTCTGCAACCAGAGACACTGAATAGTTCTTTTTATGTCTCTACTCCTGATTACCGAGAACAGAATTCCTACAGAACTGGCCTCCACCTGGATGGGAAAACCCATGAGAAATTTGAAGAAAAGAGTTAGTCTGTGTGAGAAATGCATTCCCACAATCCCATCCCTAGCTTGCTAATGTAAATGGGTACTGCACTTGATTTTTTAATTTCTGACATAGGAGCACCATATGTCCAAATGTCTCTCCAAGGTCACCCTGTGCTTTGCATGGGCCTCAAAGCAGACATGGGTAAAATAATTTACATTGTTACTTTTACAGTCCCTGCATCCCAAGCTACCAAATTATGTATTATACATATTTTGGCTTAGGTCAGAGGAATGTGATGGCTGTCGTAGTGATTTGCAACTTTTTTCTCATGCGAAGCCTTCATCTTTAATCTTCTTCCCATCCATCTGTGCTCTAGCTAAGATATTTTTCCCCAAATAAAATAGTCTGTTGGAGATTCAGTGCTCTAACATCAAATCAGAGTGAAGAATGAGGTAACAAATTAAACGGACTTTACTGCCATTTGAGGATATTCAAGTTAAATCCTTTAAGATTAAATCATCCCCAGTACAGGGACAGTTTGCATGTACAATATAGCACCATCTACACTGCCCACAGTTTTTATGAGATAACAAGGACAGTTAAGATCAAGATGTGTGGGTTTCGACTTCTTTTTTACCTTTTTCAGAACGGCTTAGATTCTGCCTAGGAGGACTGAGAGGTGCATCACGTAGTAAAGGAGGCAAAGGCAAAATGGTCTCTGTAATCTACCCTGATGTGGAAACAATGAGGAGATGGTTTGGAGAGATGCAAGAAGGGTGAAGCAGAATTGCAGCATGAGAGAGAGAAAGAAAAAGTGAGATGAATCAAGATATCAAACTCAAGGAAAAACTGAGTCAGGGAAAAGAAAAAAGAAGTTGGATAAGATGGAAATAAGGCAAGAAAAGAAGGAACATGTAAGATTGCAGAGAAAGAAAAATACAAAATATAGATGAAAAAAATAAAGTTTCAATTGGAGACTTTTTCAATTTTATGTTAGTCTATCACAATAAGCCATGTACCTCAGCAGATGACATCATGTGGCCACATGCCATGCAAAGATGACTGACTGGTTGAACAACTGACATCACGAGAAACAGACGCATAGAAGAAAATCATATTTAACCTGACAGAATAATTACTTTCATTGTCCCTCATGCAAGTCCCCTCAGGCAGAAACCTGACTCCCAGACCAAAAGATAGGGAGAACTATCACCACACACAGAAGCACTTTACTCCCTTGTTACATTCTGAGGTTCTGAAGCATTTCTTCCATTCTTTGAGTCAGAAAACCATGAGAACAGAATGTATTCTATGATCAACATGTAGCTGGGATGAGTATTTCCAGCACCGGAGAATCATTTAATAACATCTGCAATCAAGATGTCTTAGGAGGAAGTTTTGGGTTTCTTTCAATCGGCACTATCTGCAATCCTTGCAGTTGATACAGAGAGTTGTTTATATTATGCTGGAATTTCACTTGAAGAGTGGAAACCGGCAGTGCTATAACCAATCCTTCCCCTCCTTCCAAAGATTCCTGTTGTGATGGAGTACAGAATTGTGAGAGAGGTAAAAAATTGCAACTACCATATGGGAAGTCCCTCTAAGATGCCACTACTTGGTGCTCTTCAGATCCAGACCTAATGTGAACGCTGATAACCATAATTCAGTGATTTGGGGTGATAATAATTGATGCATCAAATTCAATTTGAGTTCCAGTAGTGTGTTTCTCTTTCACCAAAGTTAAGACCTGGTTTTGTTTATGACTACATTATGACTACATTAACTAGGAAGAGAAGTGATACATTATTATAAAGCTTATAAAAGGAAAAAATACTATTGTTTCTATGCATAAATAAGCTATCTGTAATTACTTTCAAATTCAATTTGTGATATAGAATTTGTATTTGCCTTCAGAACAGTGGGGTTTAATCAGCTTGTGTTCAGGCACCTACCTTAATGCTCATTTTGGTTTGTATGCACAGGCGAGTGACATCTTCCACCTGTGGAATGCCCCACACGTATTTGACGCTTTCGCTTTGTCCACGGTTTAAGTGACTGAACAGAGATATGATAGACAGTGAGGCTGCCCATGTGTTTCCACCACAACAGTCTCGTGCACAGCCACCCATGTTTGCATGGTGTAGCTGCCAGATAAGGAAACGTGCATTTTAGAACTGGCCTTGACTTGGTTCCTCTCACTCATCAGCTGCTTCCTATGCCTTGTGCAGATGGGAATACCTCATTCCCTTGCATGCTGCCAACTCCTCCCACATGCTCTGGCCCTCCCAGCTCTGCCTGCACTGCTCAATGAGATCCTCTGCATATTCTCACTACCCTGGGCTGGTGCTACAGTGGCTTGACTTGAGGTGCAGGCAGACAAAGATGTCTCAACTATTTAGAAAACACCACCACCAAGAGAGCAAGTCAGACAAGTTCTGGGATAAACAAAACTCAGTTTCTTGTCCTCACTCTCCAGCTCTCTCCAGAAATTCCTTCTGAATAATGAAATAGAGAAAAATACCCTTCATATTAGTCAGCTTGTTCTATCTGACACTACAGAACTGCAGGATAGTAGGCTCTTTTTTGATGCCCCCTCTCACCACCTGCATTTATGTTCATCCTTTGTAATCACACAGATCAGCCTTTCAGAACTGGGGGAGAGGAGCTCAGTGACCAATTACAAACCACAGCAAGATATTTTCTCCACATAGCTGTTCTCAGCCTTAGAGTGATCAGTCAAGTCTTCAGAGAGATCCATCACCAGTCAACATGTCATGGCAAAATCTGACAGTACAGTGTGTTTGGTTGTTTATTCAGAGAATATATTTGAATAATGACTACATTCAAGAAACCATGCTGCTGTTACATTATGGAAAAAAGACCAAAAGTCTTAACCTCGCCAAATAAATTATGTGTTGCAAATTATTCTTTTTCCTCAGAGCTCTCTATGTTCCTGGAGAATAGAGGTAGCAAAGAAGGTCTTTATCCAGGCAAGTGTTAACTTGGTAAACAGAATTTCCAGCTCAGAATTCAAATGCAAGAACAAGCAGAAGCACCTTGTTTCCAAAGTGTACAAACAGAGGTAGTAGAGACTGTCCCAGAAATAAAAAGGTGCAAGGACCATACAGGACACTCAACACAGAACTTTCCTTTTGTCAGAGAAGATATTTTCAAAAATTATGAACCTTAAGTTAGAATTGTATGAACATTTACTGTGACAGAGAATGTTCTCCACTTCTGTTGACTTCAGCTTAGGTCTCTCTCTAGAATCCAGGTGTAACATTGCTGAAATTCTCTGGCCTTTGCTTGAGGGTTTGAAAGGTGTGCTCTCTTCCCTTTTCCAAAAAAATATCCACAGTGAGCTTTTTGTGTGTGCACTTAGACTCTTTTCAAAACCTGATTGCTGTGTGAATTTCTTGATTTTGACACCTCAGATTTCCTATATGACTGGTAAGTGGAATTTACCAGTTTGCAGTTCAAGAGGCAGCCACTATGAGATTCTAGGGGTAGACAAAACCTTCTCAATGCGACAATTAACTATTTCCCAAGGAAGCTGCTTCTTAGGCAGCTTTTCACTAAAAATCTTGTTCCTTCTGAACTTTTAGCCTCTTTCCTTACCTTTTTTTCATGAGTAATTCTCTCTTTTATACTACTTCTAGATGACTGTCTTCCTTCCAGCTTCTATATAGGCAAAGTCAAGAGTACCTGTACTCTCAGTGTCTTTCCCTATTGACATTGCTTTTGCCTTTCCTTTCCTACCGTTTCTTACCCAGAACAAATGCAGAGGGGAAAAGTCACTGACAAATATTACCATTTTGTTCCTTGCCTTGCAAAGATCTTTTTGCCTGGGGCTGTGCCTGGAGCTGCTTGCAGATACTGCATGAGTAGCCAGGGTAGTTCCCACGGTTGTGATTCCTTCAGCTCCAGTTTGATGGAATGGATACAGGTCTAGGTTGCTCACAAAGTCCTGGCAAATGCAGCTTCCAATGCCTCTTCAGAGATTATCACACACTGCTTGTTTCCCTTCTGGCCTCTGAAAATACCCTTCACAATTTTAATGACCCTGACCAAATCTGCAAGACCACTGTGTACAAAACCTTACTGTTCACCTTCCCTTCCTTCTTCCCAGATAAATATGATAAAGTAAGGTGCTTAAGGTTTGCTTCCAATGGGAGCTATCAGTCACTGCACTTTCAAAGGTGACCCTTGTTTCATAAGTGTCCCTGTTTGGGAGACTGCTTGAAGGTTTGGAGTTATTTTTTCATGCCACTGTTGCAGATTGTGGTCTATATATGCTGATGTCAAGGCATTTTCCTGAATAAAAGCCTGGACAAATTAGATTGTTTTCTTATGCCAAAGGACATCCAACATTGTCTAGCCCATTTCAATGTACTTCACTATTTATCTACAACTGTGTTTCTCATTTATACAATCTTCCTGTGTGGCCTCTCCTATGCTTCCTTACATGGCTGCTGTCAGATGCCTGCCAAGTTGGGCTCTACTGGACAGCTGGCACTAATGGAGCTGAGTACTTTCTGTCATCCAGTGGTGCATTGGATCTGAAAATGAGAATATGGATTGCTTAAGAAAAAAAAATATCTGATTGATTATTTTTAGTTTATTCTTCTGCTGCAGTGGGTGAAGCAGCTTGCAAAGGCAAGATCACTACAGAGCAGGAACAATGAAGAAGTATTATTTGTGTGCAGACTTCCCCACAGATTCTATCTTTGACGCCAGCTTAAAATGTTTCCAGTCACTGATGCATGGAAAATGTTCAGGATGCAGTAGACAGTTCTAAAAACACCAGAACCAATCACCTGGGAAACAAGAAAAACAGAAAGTCAAGTCAAAAAGTATTTCAGCTATTAAACAAACACCACCCACCTGTAGGCGAGTGGCTAGCAGCCTGAAGAAATATGTGCAAATCCTTTCTAGGAGTTCCAATTTTTTTATTTTTTATTTTTTAATGTAAGGGAAAGAATAATTTCCCTCATATTCTGTGTGTGATATTTAAAATCTGCTGTGCAATGGTAAAACTTACAGCCCCCATCCCAGGTCATTCAATATAATTTTTAAGTTGATGTTGAAATGTGTTTGTGCATTGAGTAGCATGGAAACAAGAATGACTCTAACTTGATAAAAACACCCAAATCCTGGGTTCAAAATTGAGAACAAATGAGAGATATGCTTCTCATACTACACCCTCAGCTCCAGAGAATCTGGAGCCCTATTAAATAATCAATAACAGGTACTGCAGTTCTGAAAATCCAGTCCTAAGACTGAGGATAACATAAGAGGGCAAGGTCTGAGCTTTTTCAAATGATACCTCAAAGCCAGTTACCTCTGCACTCAGTTTGCTCCTTTCTTAGGCTGGAAACAGTTTATCCTCAAGTAACAGTATTAATTTTCATTCTTTTAAAGCAGAAGTTCAAATTCCATATAGAACAGGTCCAGAGAGGGGGATCCTTAGCATGAATGCTTCAGCTAACATGATGCAAACCTTCCTGCAGTGTTAAACTATCTTGGTGACATTAAATACAAGCAATCAGCTTAAAAGAAGAGACAAACCTGGTATCAAGGCTATTTCATGGGCAGTGAAAAAAGTGGATATAACTACACCATGCTTACCTACAAGCTGTCTTGATATTAAATAGGTAAAGGTGCTTGGTTTTCTTAGAGCACTTTTCCTTAAGGGAAACTGCTGGCTGTGGGAAGGAAAAGGATGTTGTGCATCTCAGTCCTTGGGGTGGAAAACATAGTTGGGGTGACTTTATGTTCTTCTGTTATCATAGATAGGATAGAACATAGTCTCACAGAGTGATTTGCATGCATTTTCATGACCATGTATGGTCAAAGTTTTAAATCATTAGTTCCATTCCTGGGCACCTCTGATTCTGGTATTTTGTGGGCAGTGGAGAGGTTATAAATGCTCAACCCATCTGATAATTAGGCCCCTGAGAAACTCATTCATTTCAAATTTCCCAGAATGGAGGCATCTAAAAATCAAATCACTTAAGGAAAATGTGTTTGTAAAAGTGTAACAATTGTGTTTTGGTTTATTGCAAAATGTGTGTACAAACCACAATAGAGAATCACCCCTTCATTTACACCAGTAAAAGCAATGATAATAAACCTTCAGTGCTGTTACTGAAAGGGAATTGCGCAAGGTTAAGAGAGGTAACCTTTGAACTGGTGTAGGTTTTCAAACCAGAAAGATTAAAAGGTGAAAGTTGAAAAGTATATATATTAAATAGCACCATATGGCTGTGAAGCAAACACAAGGCTGAATTCAAACTGCTGTGCAGTTAAAGCACATGCACTCGCTGGGACCCCATGGGTGAATTACAGCCTCTGTGCTGGGGCTCTCCATTATCTGACATATACCTACATCTGCTCAGTATTCAGCCAGGGACAACTTCTCTTTCTTAATGACTGTTGGATGAATAGGGCCAATTCTTCAGCCATAACAGCCATTCCCAGGGCCTGTGATGAGAACTGGGTGCATATCTGAGGACAGAGGTTAGTCCACAGCCCAATGGTTTTCAGATTTTTTTGATTTGTGGACACCTTACTAAATTCACTAGGAGAAGTGGAAACCCCAGTGCAAATTAACACATCTGGATTGTTATAGATTATTTATGAGCTTGGTTTCCACAGTCACCTTTTGTAAACAATTTCGAAGTTCTCGGCAGACCCCAGATTGAGACCATCACTGAAATAAACCTCTTTCACAATCCATCAAGTCATTCCTTTCAAAATCTAGTAGTTTACCTTAAAAAATCCTCTCCCCATTCCACTGCTTACCAAAATGAATGCAGCTGTACAGATTTGATTTTACCTTACGCACTCATTAAGAGGTTAACCTAATTTCTTTTGCTCTTTAGTTCTCACATTTGTATGTCAGCAGATATTTGGGTTGCTTCCTCCCCCTCTTCTCAGTCATTTTTCTCTAAGACAGCTGTGCAAAACTAGCTGTAAATTATACAGCAGTAATCACTCACAATTTTTTTTTTTCTGGACTTACAATGTGGCATTATCTTATCAGCTTGTTGTCTAATCTGAAAAAATTTTTTCGATGTGGGAAGCATTCCATATGTTGATCAACTAGATTTATTACCTATTAAATTGACAGTTAACTTAGAATAATAATGGCAATGAGGAATCTGGATTTTATGCTATGTGCCTCGATTCTTTCCAGATCAGTCTTAATTCTCTGATTTCTTATAATCTTACCCTTGCTTAGGATGCTGAAGATGTCTCCGCCATCTGCTGCAGAGACTGCTTGAAATACGAAGTCAGAACTGAGAGTGAAGAGCAGCCTTCTTACAAGCTCTGCAAGCTATTATTCTCTTTTAAATATTCTTTTTTTAAGTCTTCCTGCTTATTTCATATTTTTGATTCTTTGACTGCAAGCACATCGGAAAGAGTCAATTTGTATCACCATGTTTGTATCTCACACAGCAACAAAGTCTTTGAGCTCCACAGGAATATAAATATTAAAGAAGGAGAAGAATGATTCCTTGGGATGAGGGTCTTTTTTTCAAAATCTGTCTGTACTCTCCATCACTTCTCTGATATGACAGGGTTCACTGGCAGGTGAATAATGCAATGTGAAGCTGTAAAAGAAGCACAATTTCCGTTCTATAAAAATTAATTTTGTTGAGAGGAAAGCTGTGGCCTTATTCAGAAAACAACATAGATAGAATGAGTTATTGTTCCCTGCACAATGATAAAACATGTAAGTTTAGAAGTGGAAATTTTATACCTCAGAACCCCCACATTATTTGTGAAATTAAAGTTCTTTTCTAGTTGTTTTGCACATCTTTTCAATTCCTAGCACTATTTTATAGCATAGTACATGCATCAGGCTTCCATGTCTCATAACCATGTCAAACTGTTCCCTGGATTGTACCAGCCTGTATATTAATCTCACCAGCTCTTGTCACACAGAATTAGAATAAAGGAAGGAATTCTATTTGTCGGCTAGAATTTTTGGCAACGTAAACTAGTCCTTACTTTTGTACTTGCTTAGAAGTATTGTTATTGTCACATGTCTAAACATTCTGATTTTAGCCCTACGCCTTTCCCAGTAATAGAATAATTTTGGTAAATCCACTTATTTTGCCTTCTGATATTCCATGGCAAGAATCTTAATGGTCCAGTGAAGTCCATGAATTGTGCCATAAATTACTTCTTTCTGAGCAGTTCAGGGTTTTTCTTTGTTCTATTCACTGCGGTTGCAATATGTTCTACATGACAGTGTAAAGACAAGTGTTTTCTGCAGGCCTTTCAGACAAATCACATTTATTGGTGGTAGGAGTTGCATTTACTCATAGAAATCCTACAACTAGTTCTTGTTATGACTCTAAGAGAAATTCTCACACACATACACCAAAAAAAAGAAATCAACCCGCCCCCATCCCCCCCAAAAAAACAGTTCCAAGCAGCCAAATCATCACAATCACAAATGTCATCAATAAATCCGTATCTTCACTATAATTTGAACTTGCATCAGTGTTTGTTTTGAAGGCAAGCCTGGAGTAACTCCCCTGAAATTAACTGCCCAAAAGAAAACCACAGTAAGATCTTAATATAGCCCTATATCTCAAAGTACAGAGGTGAAGATATGTATGATACTTATTTTCATGTGAGTTTATGTACTGCAATATTTTAATGTAAATAATAATTCATCTATTGTGTTTTTCACCTATTTCTTATAGAATTTATTAACTCTAAATCTGTCGTTTGGAAGTGGAAAAGGTTCATGCCTTAAGACTAAAAGCATTTGTGTAGAATAGTAATCAGAAAGTTTAGCTAAAAATAGCATGCATCCCTCGTATCACAAATGTGGTTTCAAGGTTATCCAGCAATTGACTAGAGCTAGATTGCATTATCTGACCTTCTAAAGAAATCAGCTATGTTAAAAGGGCTAGCAACATTTTTTGAATTCTACTGTCAAGAATCTTTTTACACATAACTTCATTGCTACAACATCTAAGACTGTTTTCAAATTGAACATGCCTTAAAACTTGTACAACTTTTTTCCTGGCTTTATGTATGCAAAGGAAGACAGACTTGTCAGTAAGCTGTAATTTACCAGCAGGTGAATCCTAGGTACCTGCTGTATGAACTTTCTGACATCACCATTAGGCAAACCGTTCCCCAAGGCTAAAATTAGACATAAATGTGTTTGCTTGCTTTCTTTAAAACAAAACCATTTGATAGAGATGAAGAGATTTTATACAGCATCTTGTGACAATTCATTTAAATGTATTAATTATTTTATACCTTATGGCTGCATCAACATAGCTAGCTATTAGTGCTTCCCAGGGCTTCTATAGCTTCAGGTTTACTACAGGACTGTACTGCAAATCCTCCTTGCAAAACTGTGCATAGGATATGAGGGCTAACTAGGTTAAGAAGATAATTGGCCATTGCACTTTAAAGTCCCTGCTCAGAGATTCTTTGATTTTTTCCTGTGTCTTGCAAACCTGTACTATGGCAAATTTCCAGTACTACTTCCTTGACACTGTGTTGTGCTTGCAGCAGAAGCTTCTGGTGGAAGCTTTATAACTCCATGTCTCTCCTTCATGCAACACCTACACTTTCAGAGCAATAGGACTGTGATGCTTCAGATCCATGAGAACAAGTGGTGAAAAATAGAAGGCGAATTTCTCTACTTTGCATATTGCCCACCTTTCTTATTTCTCCGTAAGATGTACAGAAGACAGACATTTTGCACATCATGAGGACATAAGGGGTAGCTATAACTGAAGTTTGCTTCACCATTTTCTGTTGGAGAGGTCCTTATATTGTCAACTAGGGACAGACAGTTCCATTTTACTTGGAATATGATAGTCCCTAAATTCATATTGACTTTTAATTGACAACTTAATGGGATACACCCCAATATCCAAACTTGTCTAGCATCATGGACAACTGGATTTATGTGATTACGTTGCCTGTTAGATTAACCTGAATGTTCAGTGAGCAGTGGACAAGTTTGAAGTCAAATCAAATACCATTACACTAACAAAACAGTTAAACTGTTGATCAAAAAAACTAAAAAAAAAAAAAAGGTGAGGCAAATGCAATGACAGAATCACAAAATCACTGAGTTTGGGAGGGGTCTCTGCAGATCATCTGACTGAATATCTCTGCTCAGAGTGGGGTCAGATGGATGAAGTGGGTCAGATAGATGAAGTTGGTCAGGATTGTGTTCAGCTGGGCTTTGGAGATGCCCAGGGATGGGCACACCTGAGCTCCTCCTGGAAACCTGTGTCACCTTTCATCACCCCCACAGTAAGGAAGCTTTGCTTCTTGATGTACATGTCCTTTGCCTCAACTTACTATCCTTAATGTAGCCTCAACTACTAGCACCATACTAACACACTCAGGCAGTGTCTCTACATTCCTCCTTGGAAATCCAACCCTGGTTCCATTGCTTATACACTTTCTTTTTATGTTTGAGTTTCATCAGGAGCTTCTTATTCATTCATGCAGACCTCCTTGGTCTTCTACTCCCTGAGTTGGACCATTCTTAAGCTTGGTGGATCCTTGAAAAGCAGTATTCTTCAAATAGCTTAAAATACTGGGGATTAGTCTGTTCTTCAAATTGCCACTCACAACTTCTCTGAGATATTACTTTACCATAATAAGCAGCAATAGATCCCAGTAATCCTCTACTAGAGGGTGCTTTGTTTCAGATCATACTTTCTGAGGCTGTAGTCAGCCTCAATAACCAAGGCAGCAGCTCTAGTTCCTTGTTTCTTTAATGCCATGTTGCAAGCAGATTTATAACATTAATAGAAGACATGAGAGAAGGAAAGAAAGGCAGACATCCAAAACCCCAGCACCACTCAAGGTTGCATTCTTTGTCCAAGATGGATCCCTTCCCACTACTTCTGCCCTCCTTTTGCTTTATCCTTATCTCTGGTTCCTGGGAATGTAGGTTTAAGATTTGCATAAAGCAAGACTCCCTCTTCCCTGATAGCTAGCATCAGATTTCTTCTTCCCACAGCCTTTTGGAAATGTACCTGAGTTTACATTCCAAGAGTATTCCTTAATTAGCACATTCCTCTAGACAACTGGCTTTCTCACTCTTTGTAATAATTCAAGATGGCTACAGTATTTTTTGAACCTGCAACATCAGAACTATTAAGTTTCAATACATCACATTAGATTTCATAGTATCTAGGTCACTGAGAGCTTTTGATGCACAACATATTAATAAGGAAGATGACTGGCAGGGAATTTAAGTACTTTTTCTACGTAATTGTCTAGAAACTGTAATACACAATGGCCTATTGCTTGGGTGTAGGCAAACTATGAGTCTCCTATTTAAGGAATACAAATTCTAACTCTGCATCTCAGAATAGCTCTGTACTGGGTTACTTAATCAAAATCCAAATACATAATTTTTAATACATTAATTTTCTCTAATTTCACATCAAAGGGCCTTTCTGAATGCTGTTAATTGTTTTGAAGATATTACATGTTTGGGCTAAGCAATCCACAGCTTTGCTAAGTTCATTTAACTAAAAAAGTGTGTCAAAGAAGGAAAGAAAAGAAAATGGGATTATGATTATTTTTTTAGATGACTGACATGTTTACCATAGAAATTCATTGCATCTCTGATTTTTGTGACTATTAGTTTATAAATACCCAGTGTTTACTTTATTGCTAATCTCTTAATGTGTTTTTTCTCTAAGTTCTGCTCTTAATGTTACAGAGTTGCTGGCAAATCCCCACTTCTCAGCCTGAAAAGGAAGCATCTATTTTGCATTACCTCAGGAAAAGTCTCAATTTTTATTATTTTAAATAGTATAATTTTTCAATCTGTCTTGTGACAATGAAGATGTTATTTTTCTTGAAGTTCAAAAGTCATTCAATGCGTGACCTCAACTTAAATAGTATTTATTAAAGACTTAACCACAGATTAATTAATAGTGGTAATAACAGAAGTATTACCATAACACTTTTAAACATTAATTGTAGCTCATAGGAGTGGTTGACATTATATAATTACAGAATGTAAGGATGGTCTTTCCTCTAAAAACCTTACTATCTCAATCTATGATACAGATTGATTAATGCAGAAGTAAAAGGCAGCAGTGGAATAGTGGTGGGGAGTATGGTGGGCAACAACATCAGAATTGTTAATTTTTGTAGGCATCTAAAGAGAAAAGTTCTAAGGGGAAAAAAGAAGGAAAAGAAAGAGTAGACAATGGTCCCAATAACTAAAATAATTTGGATGTATGAAAGTACTCAACATAAAAAGAGAAAAGGGGAAAAATCATTCCCCTGTTAAATGATTACCATTTGGGCTGTAGACCATGTTCCTCATTCTATAGGACAGAATAAGATCTTGGGTATTGTTTGCACAGCTGCAATCTCATGCCAAAGCCCCTGGATTCAGAGCTGGGACATCTTGACATCTCTCCCACTTCTAGGATCTGGCAGGAAGTTCACTCTCCTGAGCTTGGGAAAGGCATCTGAGTTCTGGAGCTTTTAATGACATGTCTCCTGCTGCTATAAAATGAAAAACATGATATCCTGCTTTTTGCTTCATGAAGCAATATCAGAATCTTCAAACCATTCTGGAATTGCTCTTTACTGGAAAGGTGAACCGCTCTTTGGGAGGTGTCTACTGCATTCTTCACTGTCTGCATGAATGTTTTGATTGAATGATATCCCATTGTTTTTCCCCATAAAATGATTTTAATAGTCTGAACAGCCCACTAATTAGAAAGCATGTATCATAAATTTACAGGAACCACACAACTTGAATGTGGGTACTTATCTTGTCCATCTTGACCAGGAGCATGTATGTCAGGAAACCCAAGTGCCTCTTGTCTCCTTCCAATGAAGAGGGACCAGGTGTTCCCACTCTGGCCTTCAGAACATTTGTTCATCGCTGTTTTGCTTCCACATCCATCCCTTTTCCTCCTCTTTCTAGAACTACAGCACTCTTGAACAGTAGCCACTGAGGGCTCCAGCCAGATTTCTTCAGCGAAATACCTTCTGTGGGGTAGAAAGACAGGGAATAAAGCAATGACAAATGGAGCAGCCTTTCCATGTTCCTCCCCACTGCCCTCACTTTAGCTGCCACTAGAGCATACCATCTCTGGATGCAGAAGGCCCATCATTTGAGCTCTGGTACAGGTCTCCGGTATAAAATACCTCTGCCAAGCTTCTAGGCCAGCTTTAGGAATGTGGTTTTAATATTCATTGTTCACTCTCTCTGCTACAGATGTTCACAGTGTAATTATTATAATGCTTTGCACATGTGGTGTTATGAAATGTGTGCCTTTAAAGTCATGCCAGTTTTTTTTTTGTGTAACCCAAATGTATTATGTCTACCTATATTTCAGTTACTTTGTTTCTTAAAAAAGAAAGCAAAAAACTTTATAATAAAGATTAAACTAACAACTATGTAAGCAATGCAACCAAAAGAGAGCAGACCGATTTTCTTCATAAAAGAACAGGTTTTTTTCATTTGCATGCTTAGATTTTTTTTTCATTGTGCTCCTGCTTCTCGACACAGACATAAATGCTCACAGAAACATCTATCTAAATAAAAAAATACATTCCCATCAGCACAATTTGTATTGTACGAAAGGACATCATTCCCTAGCTTGGAAGCTGTGCTCTATCCAAACATTCTCATCTCCAATAAAAAATGCCCTTGCATTAATCACCTTGAAGCTTAACTAGTTCACACTATAATAAAGCTTTATCCCTTGCTCTGAAAGTTCAGCTCTCATGGAACATGGCAGTCACTGTGCCTCATTAGTCCAGTTTGGTTCTTCACTTACCATGTGGTAAAGTTAAAGTAGATGGCAACCAGATCCCATTGGTGGACTTGGTGGCTCTGAGACTTCAATATGGGATCTCCGGGGATAACAATGCCTTCCTGAAGAAATTACGTGATCAATGTATGTGGGAAAGCATGGGAAGCATGAGTGCAGAACATGTATCTTACACCAAGTCAGGCACAGACCCATTGAAGCAGAAACTAATTGCTGCAGATCTCACTGCATTCAGAACTATGAACAAAACTGATGTCTTTAATTTCTCTCGTCTGCAATTTGTTCTTCTCTTAACCATGCAACAACCACTCTCCCTTTGCCTCCATTTCCATGCAAGCATCCCAGCCAGCCAGAACATAGACAAAGCTGTTTATTTCTTAAACAAACATACAGTTGTACGTATGTGAGTGTTACTGGGTAACAATTTGGGAATTAATTAGACACTATAATAGTATGATCTACAAGAAGTGGGTTGCTGTGGCTCAAGTGCAGGATCAAAAACTTTGCCTTTTGAATCTCATACCATTGGCCTTGGCCCACTGATCCAGCCTGTCCAGATCTCTCTGTAGATCTTTCCTATCCTCAAGCAGAACAATACTCCCATCCAACTTGGTGTCATCTGGAAGGTGACTTCAGTCTATGGGTTTAGGCTTCTTTCTAAGGGGAAAATGGGCACGCAGTGGGAGACAAGATGTAAGTCTGTCTATCCAGGCCTCTTTTCAACACAGACTCAACCTGTGACTATGATATACCCTGGACTCAAGCTGATATAATAGCTCATTAGCAGTGGCTGCCTTTCCAGATTTTAAATGACAACTTTGAATTAACAGGGCAATGATGTTAATTATCTTTGCATCCTTTCACTGATCCATATCACTCTGGAGATGCGTCACTGCCAGATGAACTAGCTGTGATTTCCAGTCTTCTCAGAACAGGAACAGACCTTAGACAACACACACATACACTTAAAAAGAAAGTGAACCTCTGACTGAGTATTTCCTGATGAACAGGGCCAAAATCAAGTTGGTTAACAAGACGATCAATTTCTGACTAGAGACAAGCAAGTTCATTCAGAAAAAGCATCATATTGAAACTTGGCAAGAGGAGTTGCACTAAAGATTGACGATACTCAGAACTGGGCACTACACCTTTCCGGGAAGGGGGACTACAGTCACAGCAGCAGATAACCAGCATCAAGGTGGCTTTTCTGACAAAGAAGTACCAGGGCACAGACCCGCTGCTATCCCATGATTGTCCATACTGTTAAATATGAGCACAGTATCTGGCACAATTTTTGTCATGCCTTTAGCGCATTCCCCAGCAAGCTCTCGGCATGTCTCACTGGTGAACGTGGGCCAAGGACTAATCCCCATAGGCAGTTTGGATGCAGCCACCAGGGTCTGAAGGACAGGAGAATTCAGTGCTTGCAGGCATGAACCATGCCCTTTCAGTTGGCCAGAGGAAAGGCAGGATGTACTTTATTTCCTAGTACAGATATAACAACCAATATCTTTGGCATGGGAGCCAATGAACTCTGAAGGTCTTTGCTTGCAAATAGGAGAATCCCATATATCTAAAATAAATGCAATTATCTTCCAGTTGAATAGCAAGCCATGGTAAACCTCAATTTGTTTGATGTTGTGGTTTCATTCAGTCAATGGCCTAAAACTTTTAACTATTTTTCTGAAGTACATCCAGGATTTCTTGCTCTGGAAATCTCAGAGAATCAATCTCCCTGAGGAGATTTACAGCACACCTTCATTCAGACTGGGCAGGCATGTCTTTCATGCTGTGTTTTGATATTTCCCCATCTTCTGGATGAATACAAGAAGTAGGAAAGCTGCTCAGAACTTAATTTAAAAGGTAAACTGAGCTCTTTTGAATTTCAAAAAGTCTCAGGATGGATCTTCTTTTATCAGAGCCAGCTTATCCATCTCTAATTCAGAGAGAAACGCAGGGGTTCAGATCAAAACTTTTTGATCTGACTTCAGATGTTCTCAAAGTTCAGGGGTATTTGGTGTGGGTCCATCCATGATCTCCAATGCCCACATCCTACCTGTTTATTCTCCTACACCAACATTTCTGCTTACAGCTTCCCTTCCCCTCCATTGTTCTTTCAAGATTAAAGCTTTATTATTATTATTATTATTATTATTATTATTATTATTATTATAAACCTAATTCCTATAGGAGATAAGAAGCTTCCCAATGTATCTGTATTAATCCTAGTTAAGATAACATTTTGAAAGCAGATGGGGAAAGAGATTTATAAAGAGCAAGAGAAGACAGTTTCAGATCAGCACAGTAGGGCCAGAATTTTCCACTCTCTCTGAATATGTTTACAAAGAGTGAGTTAAAAATTGCCCTGCATGTGAAGTCACACACTAGTGTACATATAACCACCTTGGTGAGTCTGAGGCTAGATTATATCTTCTGGTATGGCCAATAGTATAATCTTGCTGTGCACTGTATTTTGTCCTGTGTGCAGACCCTTGTATACACAAAGCTATTTGTGGCTTTAATATCTTCTTATTGAAGCATGACTGTAGTCTGTGGATTCAAAGAGAGAAGAGAGGTTTTACCTCAGGAAGGGGAAACTCACGAATGTGCATCAGTAAGCCAGAATGTGTGCTGGTGTTCACTGGTATTTTTGGGTAGTATCAATATTAATTTCTAAATACATACAGAAAATGCAAAACATACAATGCCATCCCAACACTCTGAGGTTAGAAAAACAGGTTCTTTATAGGCAAAAGGAACATACAATATACACAAAGCCAGCAATTCCATGTTGGTCTATTTACAGTCTTAACAGTCTTATCAAGGAATTAATGCAGTTACAGCAATCCTACACAATTCAAATTCCGTACCACTATTCAAGTGACATATACACAAATTCATCCCCTTCTCTTTCTTTTGGGCCCAGGATGTCCAAAAGCTGATGGTGTGCATTTGTGCAGGGCACAGAGGAGCTACTGTGAGTCTTAAGTATCCCAAATCCTTCCTTTGCTAGGAGGAGTATGATGTTGGTGCTGAAGGTTTCTTCCTCCTCCTCTGATATTTACTAGGGGCATTTTTATGTTTGCTGATATGCTGTGCAGTTTGTTCTTTCATCATGAGTCTGCAGATCCGTGTTATATCTCCGGGTACTCCCTGTACATGGTGTGTTTTGCATGCATACGATACTTCTTGGTACTCATGATGGCCCATGAGACTGGTTTACATGATGCCCAAGGTTGCATTTTTTTGCTGAACACTGACTGTCCCCAGTTTACAGTCCTCAGGTCTCCTGTATTTGCTCTTGCCTAACAGGTTACACCTCAGAGTTGTTCCAAGCTAAGCAAAAGCTAAAACCAAGCAGGTAATGGCCCCTACCCTGCCACACACTGTCAACAGGTAACTGCTGTTACAAGCTGAATCAAATCTCGAGGTGGGCCAAGAAAAGCTCAGAAAAACCTGAAGAGGCTTGCAGTGGTAGCCTAATGCAAAACCATACCTGCTACAAGTAATGGAAACACATATTTACTGAGAAAAAGGCTGCAAATAAATTTTCTCTCTGTCTGGGCTCTACCACTTTTTCTCACTTTGACTTCGTATGAGAGCCTGGAGTCGTTTCTTCATCCTTCTGAAACCATGAAACAGAAATAAAATGTACTGTCACCTTATGACAGTGGAATGGCCAAAGTGATGGAAATGAACCAACCATTGTCATTTGTTCAAATGAGAATCTCTGATTTGGTAGAACCAAACAAGTTAAATCTGAGGAATTATAATTTTATGGGAAAGATCACAGGAGACTTAGGAAAACCTGATCTGAAAAGCTTTTGACAATCCAGTGAAGGAAATATTTATTGTCTATAAGATATGAATGCTGGGAAGCACCAGTATGGTGGAATATCTTAAAGTGATTCATCCTATTCTGTATTCAATTTTTCTTAAAGCTGGGAACATAATCATCTACTCAAAATGGGAGGATCACCTTTTAGATACATAAACAGATAAAAAATAATTTCATTATTAAAGTACTGAGAAAATTAAATCATTCTCAGAGGCTAGATCAACACTGATAAAACCTACTTATTCTGGACTGAGCTTGTGGGGCAAAACACTCTCTGATGTTCACCAGGAGCAAAGATTAGGGAGAGCATAATGTATTGAAAACTAAATTAATCCTGCTTATTGACTGATCCTGGGGGAATATGCCTAATTTATTACTTTTTAAATTATTTGAATTCCTTTAGGATGAGTAACTCCCCAATTTATTTTCTTTGGCTAACTGTGCAGGGAAAGGAGCCATTAAATATGAATGGGGATTATTTTGTTTTGAAAAAGTATTGCAAAAAATTCACATACAGCCAGTGATGTTTAGATTGTATGCTTTTTCACACTGCAAGGAACAGAGAATATTTGGAGTACAGACTCTAAAAAATAAAAATGAAAATAAGATGCATTGTATTGTTTCCTAGCAGACCGCTATTGTAGTCCGGGTTTTCCTCTGTTTCCAAAGCCACTTTCTACAGAACATATGCAGTACAGACTGGAAGAGTGGTGCTGGTACAGGAGGAGGGAATCTGTTCACAATGCTTTCATATTCACAAAATAGAAAAATGGGGAATAATAGAAAATATTTTACTGTAAAGTCTTAAAGGGCAACTTAGCCAGGGGGTGTTACTTGATATAACCCTTGAGGCTGACCTGGTTTTTAGTAAGGGCTCTTGGCCCTGGCTGTAGATTGGCACCCTACCATGTTTAACGCTGTGCTCATAATGCAGTCTTAAGAAAGACACTTTGCTCGTTTAAAAAAAAAAAAAAAATGGGGGGGAGAGGAAAAAAAAGAAAAGAAGACATTAATAAAAGAATAATAAAATAAATTTCAAAAATGCGGTTCCTGACCCAGGCAATCTTTCTGCAAAAGTGTTGCTCCTGTCTGAACTCACCTCTTTTCCTATTGCCTTTGTGTATTTCCCTTTCATGGAACCTGGAGGCCTTTACTCAGTCCATCTGTCATGAGGCACCATGTCCCTACTTTAGTGATGTGCTTACCATATTTGTGTTGCACTGGATTCTGCAAGGTCTTTAAGGGGATGAGCACTTAAATCTTATTTCTTCTCCAATATCAATCATTGATAAAGATGTACTCTCAGACCTATATGAGGGATTCAAGTGTTCAGCAGTCTACTTTTCTACTGTCTAGTTTTCTATTTATCTAATAGATTTATGCTCTTTTACCTTTATTACCAACCATCACTGTTTAGCAGTGAGAAGTCATTAAACAACTGCTTTGTATCTTTGTTTGGTCTTTGATAAAACTTTAATGGAAATCCCATGAAATTTGGTCCTCTTTTTATATAATCTGCCTGGAGACTGCCTAGGATGGAACAAAAGCTTCTTACTGGATTTTTTTATTGTTCCTTACTACTGTTTGTAAATACTAACAATTCAAGTCAGCAGAAACCTTGGCATGAGAAGGGAAAATCTTTGGAGTCATTGGAGCTCCTTTCCTGGGGAGATGTGATCACTGTCTAGGTTGTAACATAAGCTTGTGGCTACTGTGGCACACAGGACTGTACCAGGGATGAAATCGTTCCCTGGCAAATGACGGCCAGCTCGGGGCATAGCTCTGTAAGCCCTGTATGAAGGAGGAACTTGCATCCTGAAGATTAACAGCTCCATGTTGTCTTTCATTGTAGGCCAGGGTTCACTTCTGCACTTTTCTGGGATAGACCACAGGTTTGAAAGTGCTCAGGTGCATACTACCTAAATCCTAGAAGTGCTGAAGGGATGGAAGGGTGTTCTACCCATCTTTTCTCTGCATCAAGCTCTATGATACCTATTAGTTAAATGAGAAATACTTAAATTACACCACTTGTAAGTGAAATATGAAAAAAGGTGAATGCAGCAGCAAAGGACTCCAAACGCATCCTGTGCCTTACTGGCAGATCCATGGCCTATATAAAACTATGGAATAGTATAGGCTAGAAGGTACATGTAGTCCACTCTCCTGCAATGAGCTGGGACATCTTCAATTAGCTCTGGTCACTTAGACCCCCATCCAGCCTGGCCTTGGATGTTTCCAGGGATGGGCTATCTACCACCTCTCTGCACACCTCAAAGATCCAGCCACTATGGAAGGAGCAGAAAAGTGGACCAGGCATAAAGGGATCCTTCTCTAAGTGTGTCTTTCCAGCTTCTGGCAATGTGTAACTCAGCAAATTTCTCAGCCAGAGGCCATAGCCACGCATTTCTGGTGATGGACTTTTTCCTTTCATTAATTTGACTCCTTGCTTTCCTGAACACATCAGTGTCCTGATACTCTGCAGTTGCGAGCTGAATGGGGTTAATTGTACATTTGGTACAATGACCAGGGCATGAAAACTTCTGGAGTCAAAGGCCATGGTTACAGCAGAGGTAAAGAAAGATGCATTGTTTCCTTGACAATGTGTTATATTTGATGTAATTGGTTACATTTTATTCACACAGGCCTTTATTACCTATTAGAAAAGATAACACCAAAAACTGTTATACAAACAAACAATTTGCAAATGTCTCAAAAAGATGTGTATTTTCTTCTTCTATTTTGCAAAGTTGCATAAAGCTCATTTTCTTTCTTCCAAAAAATGCAATTTCATTTTTAAGCATGACAGTTTGGTAGGTCTTCGTACTGAGCAGCCACCTTCTGTTTCTGTTAAATTTTCTGTGAGACAAGGAAATACAAATTGGGTTTACAACCATTCATCAGTTAGATTTTGATTCTGAAAAATCCAAACTATTTATTTGAAATTCTGTCTTTATGTTCCTGCACAGAGTGCTTTTGTCTTTGACCTATTTAAAATAAAAATTTCCCATATAAGCTTTCAAACATAAAAGCTGCTGCTGACTACCTCCAAACTTCACACAAAATCGAGCCACACTGTGTTAGAGACTCACTGCTATGATGTTTAGGCATCATAACATGATTATAATAAAAGGTGTTGAGGTTTGGGGTCAAGGATCCCCAGTGTTGTCGTTTTGACAAATGATCTTTGCAGCATTTGCATATCCTAAACTATCTTTAGAATTAAATGCTTCAAATAAATCAACCTCTTGTTGAGGGTTTTGCCCTCTGGAATGATAAACAATGAAAAAGATGTATTTTTTCTCTGTCCACAGCAAGAGGGTTAGAAAGAGAGAAGGGAGAAACAATAAAAATGGTTGAAAGGTCATTCTAATAAAAGTCCTAGTTGCAGTTTTATTCTAAGTTTTATTCTGACTGGCAGTTTCGTGGTCTGTCTTTCCAATTATTGGAAGCATTGCCAACAAAGCAGAGGTTGCACAAGAACTTTTCCCACACTCATTTCTACCATTCTGGTTCATAGAACTTCACTCTTAACTCCCTAGCTCAGTTGTGTCATGGATCTGTGTTTTTACCACCCTAAAGGCAGTTCCAAGATTTTCCCAGAGATTAAAGGACTTAGAAGCTTATTGTTTATTGGAGACCTACACTACAGAAAGCAGCAGAAAGGAGGATAGCTCCAGAAGAAGGAATATATTCTCCTTCCTGAACAGCCTCACTGGTCCACCTACTGTCCTCACTGATTATTATAGTGCAAAGATACTTTTATTAAACATAATGATATTAAATGGACCTGATGCGATTTAACACATTTATGAGAGTCTTTCATGTCTCACTGTAGGAGGTTGATATTTAAACCCTAGTCCTCACTGAACCTGAAAGCATTAATAATCCCCTTCTCTTTGGCCCATATGCAGGCTCATTACAGTTGCTCTTTATAGTTATCTATTTTCTCTTAGGCCCTTATGCAGAAAAGAATCTCTATGGAGGAAAAAGCTTAAGCACTTGATTAACTTTAAATACATTGAAGTCAGTGCTCAAAGTTAAGCAGGTGCTTAATGCTTTCTTGGATCAGGGCGTCATAGCCTAGGGTTTCTGTCTCTACTGGTTCAAAAAATAATGCTCTAGGATTTTATTCTATGCTCAACTTCATTGATAAAAATCAGGACAACTCCATTTAGATTGAAGAGCTTTGTCTGTCTTTTCCTCGTATCTTATAGAGCCAGCTAGAAAAATGGGTGTCAGACATTACCAGTGGATATTAGCATAGTTTAAATAAACTTTGCACTCACTTCTGTCACAGTCATAGGAGACACATGGTGGAACATCATCAGAAACATCAGAAGGAAACTGCAACTCTAAGCTGGGGGTGGAACACCAGCATAAAAAAATGGAGAGTAGGATCAGGCTGAAGTGACTCCTCTTGACCTGAACATATGAATTGCCTCCAGACCATTGCAATGAGGTCAGTAGAAGGGGGCTGAGCAGGTGCAACAACTCTGGTGCTGTCGATCAAACCTACATCCATGAAATGGTATCTGACTTTGCTGGGCAAGACCTGAAATCCTAAGCCTTAGTCAATTACCTGTTGACAGTGATGTTGGCTTTGTAATTGTAGATGTGTATTTCAGAGTTTCAACTGCCCCTCTTCCTTCAGTCTTTACTGCTGATGTTTAATGTATGATGTGAAAAGAATTTCAAGCACATTTCAGACACTTGAAATGTAACTATGTAGTAACGAGGGCAAATTCACAGTCTTATTTCTTCATCTTCTGCATTTTGGTTTGGGACAAACCAGATGAATATTCACCAAGAGCACATTAGCCTGCAGGATGGATGGCCTGAAGTCATGGAGCCAGCTCCTTAACCACCATCCAACACCATTTCACAGCATTAACCAAGCACCCCAATTAGAAGCTGGCCTCACTTCTAATTAAAATCCCTCACTGATTAAAAGGGATTTAAGCGCATCAATTTGCAGGCTAAATAAAAGGACAATGAGAGCACACTGGAGTGAGGTTTTGGGGATTATTTTAAGACAGGGATTATTCTCAGGACTAGGAAGGTACAGCATAGGTACTACCTGTAGAAACAGAAGTTTGACATAGATGTAGTCCCTGGGAACGGAGAATATGGCATATAAAATGCAGAGCTACCATTATCACTGCCTATGCACAGCACATGCATTTCTTACAGCTAGAAAGCGTTAACAGACATAGAATGAGCACATGCAGAGCTGGTAGATGTGCCCAATTGAATGAATCAGTTTATATATTTAATCCTTCTTAAATAGGTTTATCCTCCAAAGAGTTTTTCATTTCTTCTTCTTTTCCATGATTTAGCAGCCAGCAATCTTACAGCCCTACTGGGCTTAGAAGGGAGCTCTATTTTTTTTTATTTCTAACAAGGTTTCCAGCAGATTTTGAATGTCATACAAGTATTCTATTTGCACATTAACTTCTTTCAGACTGAACACATCCACAGCTAAATTATTATTCTTGAGATCCATAAAGGCAAAGAGCCATCATTCCCTGTTCCGTGGAAGGCAGCACCAGTCCTGGACAAGGTTTAACAGACACTTTTCTTCTGAACACCTACATTTGAGAAACATTTAAATATTTCATTCTCTTATTCCCTGCCAAGGAGACTTCCCACCCTTGTCATCGGGTGGGAGACCTAGAGCCACATGATCAGGAAAGTGCCAAAATTTTAAATGTGCATGGTTTAGGCAGCTAAAGTGAAAGCAGCTGAGCTTGGACTCTCAAGTCTACGGATTTGGCTACTTTGAAAACCTAGGACTCTATGAGAACAATGCTGAACTGAGAATGGCTGTGAAAATGCAACATTCTACCATGTAACAAGATTTGTTGTTGAGCACTTTGTGACAAAGAACTGAAAAGGAACAGTATTGCGGTTGTCAGAAAAAAACAGGACTAGATTCATTAATAAGTCTCCATAACTCATGGAAGACAGGAGACGGCTGCAATCTTGATAATAGCGTACTTATCCTTTGACCATGCTTCATGTGAAACCAATTTTAATGTGAAGTTCTCTATCTGGTAACATTTTATATGCAAACTGATTCAATTTTCTCTATAGGCATGCAGCATGCTACTGAAGAAGTAGCAAACACCAACAAAGATTATTTCAATCTGCAATTTGAAGCAGTCGGTCCCACTGCTTCATGAGCTCATCCTACTGAGGGAAATGAACACCATACAACTCTGCCTTGTAAAAGATTTGGATGGCACTTTCATCCAAAAACAACAAAGAAAAACTTGGCATAATTTCTGTCATACATAACATCATCATCAGTCATTTTACTCAAACATGAACATATCCATTAGATAATTGCATATCCAATGGCATATATTCATGAAAAGATACAGGCCATATGCTGATTGGAAATTATTATACAATAAAATCCGGTACTTATTTATACTGACCTGTGACATTTTCTTACAAAAACAGCAATTATCCTTCCAACACAGAAATATGTTTGGTGTGATAATTGTCCATGAGAATCCAGTATATTTCATTAAATAAACTTGTGATAATATTAAACATGTTTGATGTACTTGGCAATATGTTGGATTATATAAATCAACCATGAAAATCTTCAGCACAAGTTCTGAGACACCATAGGGATCATCCTGGTACAGCTGACATCCTTAGCCATCTGATGAGACACACAAAATCCTATAATACAAGTGACCCCACAGTGATATTTATTGCTAACTGCCGCGTCCCGAGGGGGTGGAGAAAGACATGGTCCACAGCCAAGGGGATGAGAGCTGGAACAACTTTATTCGGGAGCATAGGACTCTTATAGGGTTTGGGAGGAGCTTGGGAAGTGGGGAGGAG
>JAWWMP010000081.1:22265750-22375410 GCA_035047865.1 Dendrocincla tyrannina
GCCCTGTTGCTCATTGGTAGAACCGTCTCTGGCAAATTGCCAACTTTTTCCGCAATTGAAAAAGGATGAAGATTCCTACCAGACAAAAGGGTCCAGGACAGGGATGTTTCGCTGCATCTGGAGTGGCAGGTTAGCCACATCTTTTGCACTTGAGATCCAAAGGCTGCAGGCTTTCTTCATGGAGAAAAGCCCTGTTGTTCATTGGTAGAACCATCTCTGGCAAATTGCCAATTTTTGGCCTGAATTGAAGGAGGATGAAGATTCCTGCCAGGCCAATGGCTCCAGGGCAAGAATGTGTTGCTGCTTCTGGAGTGCCTAGAAAGCCGCATCCTTTCCACCTGAGAGACAAAGGCTGTTGGCTTCCTTCTAAGAAAAAAGCCTTGTTGTTCATTGGTAGAACTGTATCTGGCAAATTGCCAGTTTTTGGCCTGAATTGAATGCACATGAAGATTCCTGCCAGACCAAAGGAGCAATGTCAAGAATGTGTTGCTGCTTCTGGACTGCCGAGGACACCGCATCTTTTGCACCTGAGAGGCAAAATTTGAGGGCTTTTGCCGCGTCCCGAGGGGGAGGATAAAGAGATGGTCCACAGCCAAGGGGAGGAGAGCTGGAACAAGTTTATTCGGGGAGTATGGCACTCTTATAGAGTCAGGGAGGAGCTTGGGAAGTGGGGAGGAGTTTGGGGTGGGACACAGCAAATATGGGAAAGTAGGGGAGGGAGAGGGAGGAGGGAGGAATACAATTATGGGGAAAGGGGGAGTGGCCAGCTTGCTGTGATGACCTGGATTACATCACCAGCCAGCCAATGGAAAAACAGGGGATACACAACCAATAGGGATGAGTTGCTAGGTAGCCCCCACCAATCAAAATAAAACATATAGTTACAGGGAAGTATCTATCTAACTAATACATTAAATCACTATCTATGCTACAGAACATCCTTTAAAACGTAAACTTCTGAGATCTTGAGGTAGTTGTCCATTTTTCTGTTGTTGATTATTTGGTAGCCAGTTCTATCCATTCCTGAAACTGTTCATTATGGTTGCTTTGGAGATCTCTGAGGAAGTGTTCCTTGACAGCTAACCTCCAACAAAATATTTTTGGCCAAAAACAACCCTAAACCCAAAACTCAAGAAAACTAAATAAAAACACTCTGAGAACTGGAGGGGGCGGGGTGGGGGAGGAAAAACATCCCAAAAACCAGAAGAAAGAGTGAGAACTTAATTTCAAAGTTATCTAAGTATTACAACAAAAAAAATTCAAAGTCACTGTAGCAACAATGATGGTAAAAAAGGTATCAGCTGGAAAAAAGTGATTCTGAGAGGACAAAAAGAAGAGTGTAAGAATACTTCCATCTCCCTTGAGTCAAAATTATCCTCAGATCTGGGTTTGTTAACAGTAGCTGCAATAGGCAATCCTGTATACAGGAGATGTATATAAAGGAAAAGATATTGGATGAACAAAAAGCAAGTATGAAACAGCTGTCCTTCAAGACACAGCCATGCAATTCCTGAGCTTCTCACCTTCATCATCAAGTCCGTACATACATCTCTCCCCTGACTGAACTTGGATTTGATCTGCAGAGAAGTGCTTATAGAACACTTACAGATTCACCACTATTTTGTGGAGTTTTCCAGTTTACTCATTCAGACCTCTAGCATAAGGAAATTTAGGTAATTGATGTGTCAGTTTAACTACTTTCAGTCCCCACAGGAATGATAAATACCTCTGTAAACACACAGGTGAAGACACTGTTAGATTAGGTGCTTTCCTCTTTCCACTGACTATATCAGAATCAAGGAGTCTTCAGATATTAATTAATCCAGTTCCATTAATTTAGAATTTTACTTCATAGAAATTTAAAAACATTTTATACTTCTGTCTGCCCCATTTACACCAAATGAAACAGAGTTTCAGGAGATTTTCTCACTATGCCTGAAGAGGCAAATACTTTTTTAGGGTCTGCCTTTCACCTACTAATTAGCTAGAGTACTTACACAGCAACTGAAAGCTAACCTGCTCTCAGCCTAACTGAATCTACATTTCTTTGTCCTAAAAGATTTGTCTAGTTGCCAGGCCATGGGTATTTGTAATTCTCCATATCGCCTGCTAAAGTAGAGCCAGTGGCAGACAGGACTGCCATAGTTACAAGACCAGAGGCAGAGACACTACCATGTACCCTGACTGATGCTGCTGAGACTTCAGTACAGCAAAGAATTTAATCCCTTTTCATGGAATAGCTTTCATTTTTGTAACCAAAGACTACTATAAGAAACACATAATAGAAATACTATATATGGAATATCTTTATATACGCTACGTGTAGTGCAATAGTTCTCCCCTCTCAGACTACGGCAGAAATAAATCCAAATTAAATTAATTCCTTGTTCTTTCCAGGGAATTCCAAGAATGCACCTTTAAAATTATCCCACCATAGTCACTCTGACCTTGATATGGCGGGTGGGTGGTGTCACCCTGTGCATCAAAACCCAAAAAAACCAAACAAGGGTTTGCGAAGCTTGAGGCAGCCACTTTATATCAAGATTCAGTGGTGCTGCAAATGAAAAACTGAAGTCAATTATTTTCTTTTGGTTTGATGAAAAATGAAACCTTAATCGAGAAAGATGAGACTTTTTTAATTTATATCTTTTTTCCAAAGGAAAAACCACTTTGAGAAAAATGACCCACCCATACTAGGTATTTCACTTCATATTCTTATCTATTATAAAAGCAACAGAAATGAGGGAAATCACTAATCACTTAGTTTTCACCTACTCCAGGGAAATCAGAACAATTTAATGAGAACTGTTGCCCATTATGAAGCATTTGCTTCATAATTTGCTATCAAGGATACAGAAGGAACTTATGAAAACTTTTTAACTGTCAAAACTTTGGGGTCCAATATTTCATATTTTTCCAGAATTAATTCTGAAAGTTGTGTCCTCTACTGAAAAAGTAATTGATCCATTTCCTGCCTGGTCTTTCTGTGAAAAAAAAAGTTAAAAAACAAGAGGAGATACATCTATAACACTTCTAGATATTGAAAAGGTGACTCTCTCACCTTTTCTGTTTTCAGTAGCCATGTTTGGAAAGCAGAATGTAATTGCATACTTGGCAATGGTAGGGGATGCAACAGGGTATTTTTAAATGAGGTCTCAAGTTGCCTTAGTGCTCAAAATTTTGGAATAAATACTTACAATGGGATATTGTATTCAGACAAGATTTTGTTTTTACTCTTCTTTTATTACTGTGCTTGTAAACGTGGCGTAGTCCAAAAAACTAAGGAGTACACACTTGAAAATTCACAAATTAGTATTACTATTTGGCATTTGTCTAAAAAAAGTGACTCAGTATCAGCAGTCCTGGAAATGTGTTATCATGCTGCTGGTTTCCACCCCAGATGAAAGGTCTGTGTTTGAGACCAGACAAGGTCACAGAGGTTAGAGAAAGCATTGCCCACAATGGCCACAAAGCACCCAGCTACTAGGGAAGAAGACCAGTCCAGATTTATAACCTCCCCTGCTGTTTCAGCAGCTCAACACTGGCATATGCTCCAAAGGAAATGGTCTCCCACATCTCTGGCTGAAGGGGGAAAAAAGTGATGTAATGGAAAAAAAAGCAGCAAGAAAGAGCCTGACGCTGCGAGCAAGAAAATGTTTTCACAAAGGGAACTGTTTGAACACAAAGGTTAGCTACACATGTTGATACAGCGTAGTCCCAGTTGGGTGAATTAACAAGATGTCTACTGTGGCTTAGCTCTGTGGAGAAGGGGAAATTCTACTGGAAGCAACATGCTCCACATCCATCATTTGACACCTTGGTTAAAAAATATCCTTAAGCAACACTGGTGTTTTTATAGAACTGATAATATCTGACATTATAGACAGCTAATGATACAGATTATTTATTTGTTTGTTTACACTTTTTTTAGCTTTCTGTGACATAGCATAGCATCTGGCAAGCAAAGCAAATACACAGGCCTCTGTGTGCAATCACTGAGTGGACAATACTCCAGGAAAACAGGATTCCATTTCTCCCTAAAACATTGGTGAACATGGGATATCCTCTTCCCCAATGTCTAACTGCAATTTTTTGCATACTCTCAGTTTCTAGAGAAGGGATAACAGCTTGAGTTCCCTGTGCTTTTACTAAGGATCCAGCTGGAGTCATCCATCACTCAACTGTGCACCAAGCTATTTGAAGCTCTGTGCTATAGGAGTGAGGAAATAGTTCTGGCATGGGCATCATTTTCTTTCCTGGCAGCTGATACATTGTGGAAATTTTTGTATTGTATAAATTCTGCCTAAGAAAAGCAAAAAACCATTGGCAGGCATAAGAATTGAGTTCTGAAATGTATCATTTTCAATCCTATTTCATACAAGCTGGAAAAATAATTTGTGTTCCCCTTGTATTTCCTCTTGCATCTGTAGCACTCAAGTACTTTACAAGAAGAGGAATCATTTATACATAGCACAGCTTCTGTTCTAAATCTCATGTATTAGTAAAGTTAACATTGCTCACTCCATACCGCTGTTTGCACAGCTGGATGTGTCAGATAGAATAAGTTCATCTTTTTTAAGATGTGTTTAAATCCACAGCCTACTAGTGTCTTTCTTATTTACACCACCCACTGAATCACATTGTTCCCATAAGGAAGGTCACTTTTAGTGAGCTCATGTTCTCAGTGCAACCCTACTGATTCATAGATGTTGATAAATTGCCTCAGTCCACCCTCAGATCTGAGCGTTCATCTTCAAGCCACAGATTTTGTCTAATTACAAGTAAAAAGTCATTGACATTTTTATTATGAGACCTTCAGCTAATGACTCATTGATGGCACCTTACACTCCTCTGGTCGAAATGAATGACCCTTTCCATTACAAAAGAAATCAGTTTACAAGGGTAATCAGAGTTGTGTGGAATTAGAAATACGGCTTTGCTTACACAAGAGAAAAAGTTGCCTCCACTTTCTAAAGGTTTGTTCTCTGCAACGAAAATTGAAATCAAGCAAAGTCACTTTTACTGTCACAAGGCTGCCCACTCAATCCTTAGCCCAGGGTGACATGGAATGGATGTCAGAGGAGGGAATGCTGCTGTGCTTTACAAAGTGCCATGCAGATACCAAGCGGGGGGACTTAGGTCACAGCTTAGGACAAAAAAAATCAGATGCCGGCAGGTAGCCATTGACATGTCATCTTGAGTACAAGCTGTCTGTATTCCACGGAGATGTGGTCAGGACAGTCAACAGCCTCTCAACAGTGACTCAGCTGATGAACCAGTGCAGCAGGAATCGGTACCAAAGCCTAGGTACATGGTACCAACTGAGATGCTCAGAGCTAGCCAAGACACTTGTGTGGGGGTAGAAGACATCACACACCACATCATGTTGCTGCATCAGAGGCTGCGGCCCAGCCACCTTTATTTTGGGAGACCTTTTACAACACTAAACACCTCTGTCTAAGTAAGTGACTTCCTCATAATTTCAGTGCTGTCTAATTTTGAATGGACTAGATCATTCTATTAGCTTTCACTGACTGTCTTGGGTTGATCTCTATCAGCTCTCATGAGAGTTTAGACACAGACTGCACATATCAAATACCAACTACAGATGTTAGATGTCAATGCCATTGTCAGCAAGCTGAATCCTGCTCTAAGGCACTGCATGCTGCAAGACATGCCATAACTGTGTACTTTTAACAGTTCATTATTCACAGGCAGATTGTCTGGTTTGAGAAACTTACCTGCTTTCTACATGAAGACAAACCCAAACAGCCCTCATGTGGAGAAAGCTGTGGCCCAGCACAACATATTTTGACTTCAGCCCCATAGTGGGGACTGTACTGTTCTAGGATCTAAGTAGCATGTTTGTTCACTGTTGTAACCCAGGAAATAAAGACTCTACAGAGCCCAAGAAGATGGGGAACATGGTTCAGAGACCACAAAGGTAGGTCTTACCTTACGTAGTCTGGCTATTGGAGAGAAACAGGATTCTACATGTGCCACCATGGTCAGCTACTAGTTGCACTGACTCATCACTTCACTGTCATTTAGTCATTATGCAGTGGTGTGCCATTTAGTCATTATGCAAGTCATTATGCCCTAGAAAGATCTTAGAAATTGGGATTCTCTTCATAGCTCAAGTAAAAAACCTGTTTTCTCTGTTCTCTTCCTCTGATTTGACCTTTAATTCCACACCTTACTCTGATTTCTTCTGTGATCTTCACATTAGTCCTCTCAACCCTTCTATTACTATATGCACTGCCTTTCTGTATTGATGACAATTTTACTTTGGCATTTTAGTTCTGAGGTTCCCAAAACGGCCACAGAAACTTCCAGAAGCATTGTGTCTTCACTGCAGGACATTGTGCTCCATGGTATTAAGTCATTAATGTTGATTCCTAGCTCTGCATTGGTAGAATTTTTTAACTTAAGTTCATTAAACGTAGATTTTTACCTTAGTGATTGTCCATGAGTATTTCAAAATTAGCTTCCTTCAGGAAATGTTTTTTAACTAGCTAAATCTTTTAATTTAAAAGTAAATCTTAGAAAGCTGACCTTGAATGCAAAAGTTCCCTAGGACAAAAGAAAAATAAGTGCGAGAATCAGAGAAATATGGAGTCATTTTAGCTGGATCTCATCCAGCCCCACAGACTTGTGTGTGTCTAAGTGGTAGTAGTAAGTCACTGACCTTTTCCCCTTGGCTTATAGGAGCTTCATTCTGCTTCCTGTCCCTGTCTTTCAGCTTGGGAGTTGGGTAGCCAGGGAACAAGTGATCTTACCATTGAAGACTGAGGAAAGGAAGGTATTAAGTACCTCACCCTTTTCCTCATCCTTAGTCACTGTTCCCCCTCGCATCCAATAAATGATTAGGATTCTCCTTGACTCCCTTTCTGTTGCTGATGTATTGATAGAAACATTTTTATTGGCTTTTACAGCAGTAGCCAAATTCAGATCTGGTTAGGTTTCGGCCCCTCTATTTTTCTCCCTACATACCCTCAAGACACTCTTGTAGTCCTGAGTTGCCTGCCCCTTCTTCCAAAAGCCATAGACTCCTTTCCTTCCTTATTCCAGCCAAAGCTCTCTGTTCAGTCAGGTTGGTCTTCGTCCCTGTCAAGTCATCTTTGAGCAGAAGGTGACAGCCTGTTCCTGAACCTTTAAGATTCTTGAAGAATGTCCAGCCTTCCTGGACTCCTTCAGGACTGCGTCCCAAAAGACTCTGTCAACCAGGCTCCTACACAGACCAAAGGCTGCCCTCCAGAAGTCTAAGGTAGCAGTTCTGCTGACTCTCTTCTTACTTCTCAAAAAACAAATTGAAAACTCTTATCATTTCATGATCACTGTGCCCAAAGTGGCCTTCTCTGTTCCCAAATAACAGGTCTAGTTGAGCAGCCTTTGGTGGCAGAGTTTGGTGACAGTCTCTGTGTCCCAGAGATATAAAATGTTTCCGTTAATTTAAAAAGAGGCCGCTTTTTTACTTCAGTCTGCAAAGCCAGAATGAACACAGTAGATGGGTGGATAAGTATATGTTTTTAGAGGGGGATAAAGAAAATCTCTTGAAGTGACCTTTTGAAGTATTTCATGTTCAGATTTGATTAATAATCAAGGATAAATATTGATTACTTTCATATTCTTCATTGCATAATATAAAGGGAAACATATCAAATACCAAGTAATTGCATCTGTGCCAAAAGATAACTTCATATTCCTTGTTGAGTGAGAAGGAATAATAATTTCTCTGTTCTTTTCAAATGAAATTTTATGACAGAGCAGGAATCAATGAGCAAATCAATATACAATGTTCTTCACTAACAGTTTAAGAGGAACTTCTGGTTCTGGTAGTCCGTGCACAAACAACAGTATGCTACATGGCAAAAAGTCAAAAAGCAAACTTACTGTATTTGGGAACCATTGATTTGAAAAAGTCTCTGGGTGTCTCAAAGGAAACTTGAGGAAGTCTAATAGTGTATGATCAGAGAAGGGTTACTGAGAGGGGAGAGAAAATGAAGCTTCCAGCACAATGGAAATAAATTGTTAGCTGCCTACTGAGGCCTGCAAAGCTGGCAAGAGTTAACAGAGATCAGAAACATGCAAAGAATTGAGATACTTCTCTATTTGAATACATAAAATGATGCCCACTGAAATATCACTTTATGGTTTTAAGGAAAGAGAGAAGATAGGCAAAATGCAACACAGATGCTGAGTACTTGACAATGTTTTACCATATCTCTTAGAGCCTTACCCAAAACATGAAATCAAACTGATCGGTGTAGCAGCACTGATCAGTGCAGGTGAAGTGCCTGACTGCTGAATAATGACTGCTAGCGACATTACAGCTCAATACTTATTTGGGCAACGGCACAAGAAGTGTCATTATCAATACACACAGCAGCAAAGCAGGAGGATGAGGACAAAAATTAATGCAGCTTCAGAGATCCAAATGTGGGCAGATAATAATAAATTAATGCTCAACAGAAACCATTTCCAAAAGAACGTAGGAGGACCCTGAAAGGTCACTTTAACTGGTAAACTCCCATTTACAGAGCAACTTTACTTAGGTGTTTATATCAAGTGGAGAAAAATTCTGAACTGAAGTTAACTGTGTCAGTAAAACTACTATTAATAACAGCAACCCTGATTTAGAAGGAGAGAGAAAGCTGAAGGATAATGAAAATGCCAGACTGATCGTGTCATGAGTAGCAAATCCATAAATGTGTGATCTGAATAGTGTTCATCCAAAGAAACTGGGGCAAACTTGGGCAAACATAATTAGGGAGTAATTAAACCCTACCTATAAGATAAATAGATAAAAATGTTATAATAAAAAACCCTCACTGCTTTACATTTCCTCTGTTAGAAGAAATATGACAATATATTATATCAATTTTAATGCCTTTCCTTCACTGGTTGCTAAAAAATACTCAAGCAGCCAGGTGAAAATTACCACCAGGTGAAAGACAAGGAGCTGGCAGAGAGCTCCCCAGGTCCTGGGGCACACTGCTGGGGGAGGCAGGAGGGAAGCGGTGTGGAGGAGATGTACCAGCAGCCTCTTTTTTGCCCTGAGCCATTCAGGAGGGTGCAGGTTGGAGCAAGTCTTGCTTTCTGGCTTACACACCTCATGTCCTGCATGCCAGGAATCTCAGTCAGGCAACACAGTGTAAACCAGGGGCTGAGCGCCAGCGCAGACTGTTCATGATAGAGCCTTCTAGTTTATTATTATGACATTATTTTAAACACAGCTGGCAAGGGAATGTTCCTAATCCCTTGTAGTGTTAATTGGCATTTTCTAGCAGGGCAATCCCCATTTATAAAATGTGGTTTCCATAATAACTCATTAATAACCTCTGAAAAAAAGCCCACATCCTTCTCATGCTTGAGATTCATGCACCAAAGCAAAAGGTGACGTTTGATGAAGTCAGCGTGCAAAGTGTAATGAGTATAACGCTGCATTAGCAAGGTTTCCTCAAGGAGAGAACTACGGTCAGAAAATCATTATAGCAGTTGCTAAGAGGCAGGAAGAATGATTCACAAACAAGTCCTGTAACTTGCCTACAGGAGCACCACGGGGAGGAGTCCTGTTACTCATTATGCTGTGTGTCAGCTCCAATGAGGCCAGAAGCGCAGCAGAACAATGCCCGTGACATCTTGGGTGGCCTAAAGTTTCTTACATTGTTTTCACATTCATTGTGCACTTGAAATTTTCTCAAAAAAGAAAGGAAGCCTTTGGGCCTGCCTGTAAGAGGCTTACTCGCCATATAAATTATATGACTCGCACTTCAATTACATATAAATGCATACACGCACCTCCACCACCCCACAGAACACAGGAGAAAGTGTCCATTTTCAGCACTTTTCCAGCTTATCAATCAGAGTAGAAGTGGGAAGAATACATAGGCTCATACCATGGTTGTTCCCTCTTCCTTTTATTTGTATTTAATTTTGCAGGGACAAGGTTCATTTTCTGCACAGTCCCAAGAAGGAAAATTCTTTTATTCCACATTTTGTTATTATAAATGCATGCTGAATATATTGTATGGGTTTTCAGGCTGTACGTAATGAAATGAAAAGGAGTTTTCAATCTTTTAATGCTCCATGCTTGTGGAAGAGGCATAAGAAAATGGTCCATGGAGATCCTATATTATTATTTGAAGGATTTTTATTTTTCAGGCCTGGTCAGGTTTTATGACTGGAATATTTCTGAGAATGCACCTCTCAAGCACTGAGGTTTATAATGATTTCTCTTTATGCTATTTATCTCACTTTTGCAGTTGCAGTGCATTTATCCTCACACAGAAGACAGAGGCATGACAGGAGAGGAGAGGAGACATCAAAGTGATTCTTCCAGAGAAATATGGATTCCCCAATCCCCTCCCCAAAGAATATTTTCAAGAAGATGCAAGGTTTTTCAATGAACAAATAAATATATTAGCAGTGCAAAGCAAACAGGAAAGGTTGTAACCTTTGCTGAAGTTCTATTGACCTAGCTCAGACTGTGTGTAGAGGGGGAGAAGGATCTGGGGCCTGGCAGTTTGCCCTAAAATGTACCTGGTTTATAGACTGTCCTCTGTGCTTCCCCAGTAACTTCTCTTCCACCTAGAGCAATCCAGAAAATAGTTTGTTCTCAATCCAAAAGTGAAAATGCCAAACAGCCAATGTTCATCTGATTTTTGCAATATCTAGTCTTGCTGGGTGACTTGTTTCCTGCTTTTTAGCTATGTAGCACAGCAGTTACTTTCAGCATCCCTTTGCTGGAACTTTGGCTGGGTAAATAACAGACAGATCTCTCAGTAATTCCAACTCCCTTCTTTACTCACACCACAGATTTTTCAACACAACACTGTTATTTATGTAAGAACATATTCATTTTCAGATGGGTTACAGGACTTAAGAAAAGTTATTACACAATGTGGAGGCAATGAAAGGCAGCTGAATACAGCCTACTAGACAGTAAAATATTGGAACTTAGAAGCTTTTTTCCAATTCAGAAAAAAGTACAGAGATTTTGAGACTTTAGATCCACCTTTAATAGCAGGCATAGTCCTAAATAGGAAATAGAAAAGACAGCATTTTACACAAAAAAAAAAAAAAAAGCATGAGAGGGTATTTTCAAATGGATTTTCAAAGGTACTAAAGGAGTTAGGTGCTCAAATCTTATGGGTTGTCATAAGTAGATTCTGTAAGCTTCATTGCAAATCACTGCTGTAATGTCCATAAAAGAAGGACTATTTCACACCCAGGGTACTTAACTGGAACTCAGTAGATTTGGGATTTCTGCCTGGCTCTGTCTGAAGACAGAGAAGACGTTTGCCCTTTCTCTGCCTCAGTTTCTCTTTCTGTGTATAAGTACTGAGGCTGCACAGAGAAGTTCTAAGCATGGACTCACTAATGTGGGGGACACACATGCTCATTTAATTTATAGTCATTTTTGACAGAAGTAAGAAGTGGGATAAGACACAAGACTTGCTATATATGCACAGAAGAAAATTCATGATGGTAATTATTCAGAGAAAAAGAAATAAAGCAGGACTTACTGCTTCCCAGGTAAAAATATGGTATAGAAGAGATTCCCTCAGAACTTTAAATAAGGTAAATGTCTCCCCCTAAACAGGAAAATCTTAGTCATTATTATGGTGAAATAGCTTCACTCTATGAAGTAACATCGAACCTTATTAAAAAGAGGCAGGAACACAGACAAAATGGGAACGTGCATGATGTCAAACAGTATGACCACAGTGTGAGACTGGTCACAGAAGCAAAGCCTGGTTGCGTGGTATCCCCATCAGCAGGGCTGAGCAAGCTCCCCAGACCAGTAAAGTAACTGAAATTAGAGACAGACTCATCTGTAGACTAAGCTGAACATGAACTGGGACTTCAGGTCTCTTAATTTTGCTGTGATGCCAAGCCTTGGGCTTCACAAGCGTAAAAGATGCAGATTTGCCTGATGGTGAGCGCATCAGGTGGAAGGGCGGATGACTCAGCCCAGCTGCCTTCTGGGTCTCCCAGAGAACACATGCTGAGGAGCCAGCTTTTGGGCCTTCCACACAGGATGGTACCATCACTCACCCTCCAATTTGCTAACCCAACTAATCTAATCACTGAGAGAGGGTCTTGTCTGTCTCTGTCCCTGCAGCCCTTCAGGGAGCCTAGCCTTGGTGAGGACATGCATAGATGGGTACTTTCTAGATCTATGTGGTATTCATGAAGGAAAACTAAAAGGCTTCCTTTTACACTTGTTAGTCCTGGCTGCTGATTTGCTTCAGTGCTCTGGTTGTAGTCAATGCCACTGAGACTGTAGGTCTCCTGGTACCTTCAGTAGATCTATGCTTCCCTTCTTCAGAGGAAAATATGTATAAATCTGTTCAACAGAACTATTGAAGAAAAGTAGGCCCCAGGAGGAATCCCTTAAGAAAGCCAAGGCAAAACCAGTGCAAAAAGATTTTGCAACCACTTAAGATATGCTAATTTCTCTGCTCCATTAATGTCCTTTTCTTGGGTCAGTTACATTCCTACACAATGGCAAGTTCTCCTAACATTTCTTTTGATATACTCAACTCACAGTTCATATATGTTTTCTTTTTTTCACAGTGTTCTGGACTACAATAAAATAATTTTGTCCTCACTGGGGACATCTCTGATTACTCACTTCCAGTTTAGTTCCTTATTTGTGTTCAGAGAGGAAAGGTGGTCAAACCAGCAATATGAATCTTCAGGGAGAATTCAGACTTGGGACTTGAATTGCCTTCTTATCTAAATGATCCTGTAACCTCAGACCTTTCTCCAGAGGAGACATGGGGCTCGCCATAGTTGTGGCTTTCTGTCAGCTATCTGTCCTTTGCCTCAACACCATGGTCCTGAACTTACAGCTGAGCCAAAACACGAAACATAACCCAAAGGGAAATCATGCTAGTTTTCACTGTATCCGTATTTAGGAGGATTTTAAATACCATTGTTTCTGCAAGAGATATAAGTAATTCATCCAGATCCTTCTTGAATTACAGGGTGTTAAACTTCAAAGGCCCATTAGACTTTTTCATGTCTCTGATGACCAAACAGGATGAATATGTATAAAAGGGTGACCACAAACGAGAAAATAGGACCAGGTTCACTGATACTTTTAGACAGTGCATGAGAGAGCTGAGGGGGCACTTCACCTGCTGTTTCCTTGTATTTAGGACAACTCTAACTGTTGTCATTTGTCTCAATATAGATGAAAACGTTTTGGGTATTAACGTATAGCTAGAGACACCCTATAGTCCCTGGAAGTTTTTCCACCTCAGCTGCAGAAAAAAATCTAAGTCTCATTCCTCTGCTTCACTAAAGTGGTTCAAATTGAAATGGAGCGGGGGTGGGAGGGGAAGAAAAAAAAGCAAAACAAAACAAAAATACCGTAAAACCATAAAACCACAAAACCACAGCCTGTAGATAAACAATTAACAGAATTACCAAAACAAAGCACTTGAAGGTAGTGTGCAATTTTGGATGGGATCCGTTCTGTGGAAGATCTAGATGTTGCTTAGAACCTGCTCAGAAATAGGAACCAGTGGTTCTAAGTCTACTGACAAACCAGTCTAACCATTACAGACTTCAGCAACAGGGCTGCTATTCTTTCACCTGTGCTGCCTGGACCAGAGGAATTCATTCACCCAGCCACAGCTTTGCGATCTTCAATAGAAAGAAGATGCCTCTCTGGATCTCCTGTGAAGGTCCAGTTGCACATCCCCTCATTCATGTGTATGGTTCTGACTGTGTGGACCTGTGCAATATTCGGAGCATTACCCAGATGAATGCCAGCTGGGCATGCATACCTACACACACCTCACACGTGTACACGGCAATAGGATTTTATCTGACATACAGAACCATAACTGTGCCTTTGATACTCAGACCTCCCTTCTGAAATCTTGTTTCCAAATAATTTATAAATGACTGTCAGAAATTGAGTGATATCAAATATGAAGGTAAAATAAATTATAATGTCAAGTTAATGAAAATGCAGAAGTACCCATGCCTGGTAGCAGAGGATCGTGTGGGTGAGCCCATGAGATGAAGGGTCACTTTGTGTGTATGGTTAGAGGTCTTATGCACCTCGGAGCACCCTGACAGACTCCAGAGAGGAACTGCTGCAGTGGGAATACCTTTTTACCTCTCCTGCCCCCTTTATAAAAAGACACATTAATCTCCTTCTTGTATTTATGGCAGGTTTTACTAGCTGCACTGAAACAGATCACCTTGAGATTTGGTTCAAACACAGCAAGTCCCCTGAGTTTTTTCCCCAGCTGCTAAGGAAGAAAAAAATTATTTAAACACTGACTTCAGGGAAGCCGTAGTCAAAGGCATCACCTCTTCCCAGATGTGGATTCTGCCTGACTTTGAAGCGAATCTATTGAACCATCCTTGAGACTATTCTGCATGTTCTGTCATTATGTTAAGCTGTTAATTGTCCTAGTTTCCAACACAATGTGAATTAGAGTCATTAAGACTGCCACTGCTGTGGCAGGTTTTTTCTTTTTACTTATTCAGTCTACTTTAAAAAGACATGTATTATCTGAGTCTCCGAGGTCTTAAGTATTTTCACCTGTCCCATGGAAACTTGTCGTTTAGTCTAATGCAAGCAGAAATCAGGCTCAAGGGGTTCTCTTGCCATGAAGATTCACAAGTGAAAGGCCTAAAATAATAAAGTATAAATAAATATTTTAATACCTTAGATTTTAAGGGTATGTGGTCGCTTTTCTGGGGAGATGCAGCTGGAGTTTACTCTCTGTGCTTTAAAATGGTGTAGTGTGTTTTAGTTGACCAGCTCCATCCTGACAAATTGATTACTGTCTGGAATAAACAGAAGAATTCTTTCAATGGTTGAAAGCTATACAGAAGTGTTTAGGTTTCTTTGCTTTCTCTGGAGTAGTAGCCTTTTGTCAAAACACTGTGTCTGCTCCAGTCCTGTTCATGCCCTCTCAGTTTTAATTCAGCACAGTCCACTAATAAAGGATACTGAATACCATTAATAGGGATTTCACGGATGCTGAAATAAATCTCCTTCAGCTTCCTCAACTGAGATTAGAATTTATCCCTAAATTTATAGCTCAACCTTAGCTCAATATTCCAGTTTTGTTTTCCGTTTTTAGCCAGAAGGTCTGTAATGTTCCCACAATTCTCGTGGCTGATTCAAAACTAGAGAAATACATAACAGGTCAGAAAATTTATTTCACTGCTTCAACAAGAAATTAATAGAATTGATTAGCCACAGTATCTCAAGGCTTAGATCCATGCTTTGCAGAAGTAATTCATAATATCCTGAAAGTTGAAATCCTGAAATATCATTTCACTGCTGTGAATAAGACCAAATCAGCTATTCATTGCACTCAGTAAAGATACAGTATAGTGAACAGAACGATAAGCCTAGCTTGCTGTTAGCACTGTAACGAAAGCAGCAAACCATGGCAAGGTTAATCCCTGCCATTAAGAGTGACTATAACACACCTTGTTGATATTAATAAGGTCTTTGATCTTTATTTTATAAAAGGCTTAATAAGTCATAGTGTGAAGTTGCCCCAAATATGCCGCTGATGCTTTTCTGTCGTCGTATAATACGCCTACTTTGCAACTGGTAGAATAGGATGCTCTGTAGACCCTATTCGTTAATCAGAAATTAAAGCAGCTATCATGGTTGTAGATATGGAAAACCCTAAGAAATAGTGTGCATTTTACAGAGTTTTATAGTGTCTTTCAAGACCTGTTCTGAGACCCACAGGTGAGCCTATGAAACTCACAATCAGGATCATAGCATCTGCACTCCTTCTTTCCTGTATTTTATTTCTCTGCTATAGAAATGAAATATTGCCAGCATCACACTTTTATTTAAACCATTCCTTTATTACTAATAAGCTGGGGCGATCTTTAATAGCTACTCTATTGAAATATACCAAGACTAAATCCCCTAACAGAGTAAAACGTGTGCTTGAGCTGCCACCCAAGTATACTCCATCACAGCACTTATCAAATTGCAATTGAGGACTGTTTTTAAGTGCAGAATGTAAAATAAAATGCAAATATTTCCTAGCAAATTGTGTCTTCAGTGCTCCTCAGGCTTGAAGGCTTTGTTGACTTTTCATTGAACTCTTGTTGGGTGTCCTCTCTATTCAAAATCATTCCACAAGTAATTCATGCAAGTAGTCTGCAGGATGTAAGCAAGCAGAATGCAAGCAGTCTACAGGATGTCTTAACAAACTGATAGCTGAGTTCTGTTGACTGGATTTACCTGAATGTGTCAGACATATTATATTCTACCTTTTTTTCCCCTATAGTTAAATCATTGGAACAGATATACACACCGGTTTTAAGCTACAAGAGCAAAGTTATTCCTGATTTGCATAGCAGCCCTATAAAAAAGAGCTTCCAGTAAGCAATTGTGAAGACAATTTCGTTCCTAATAAAACTTCCCCCAAAAAGTCATCATTTCAATACTGTAAGTAAAAAATAAAACCTAGTTAAGGGTAGGTACTGAGAACAGCAACAACAGCCCCTTGCTGTATTCTTATCCTAGTTCACTTGTATCTTATCCACTTATTTTTTCATTATGGATGTAACTGTGAGAGTTATAGACATATATGATATTTGTCATACTACTTAATGCAATAGGGTTCAACTTGGGGCCATGCAAACATTAAATTTACTGTCAGATTAAGCATCTACCCAAAATCACGAGTATTTTGCTGCCAAGAGGAACACAAAAATGAAGATTACCAGAGCCGAGAAGAAATCTTAGGTTTGGCTTGTTTATTTGCTTGTTTATTTTTAGGCAAGCCACTTTCTTAGGAAATTTCATGGTTTAACCTGGCAAGTAGCTAAACAGCTGCTCCCTCACTTCATCCTGGCCCCCAGTGGGTTGGGGTAGAGAACTGGGGGGGAAAAAAAATTGGTGGCCTGAGAAAAATACAGTTAAATAGGACAAAAGTGGATGAGATAAAAATAATAGAATTAAAATACAGAAGTATTAAAATTCACCAGCCACCAACTCTGTCACCAGCCACAACATGTTTGGCAGTTCCTGAGCAGCAGTCCCCAGCTGCTTTTCCCCTAGTTTATACGTTGAGCATGATGTCATATAACAGGGAAAATCCCTTTGGCCAGTTTGGAACAGCTGCCCTGGCTGTCTCCTCCCAACTTCTTGTGCCCACAATCTACTGGTTGGTGGAATAGTGTGAGAAGCTGAAAAGTCCTTAACTTAATGTAAAAACTGCTTAGTGACAACTGAAACATCAATGCGTCATCAACATTTTTCTCACACAAAATCCAAACCACATCATTATAGCAGCTACTAGGAAGAAAATTAACTTTATCCCAGTCAAAACCGGGACAGTAGGAGGAAGCAGAAAAGCTTAAATTTCTTGGTTGACAAATTAGAAGTAAAGCTAGCACAGGGAGGTGTCTAGATGACCTTGGGCAGGGTAATATTTTCTCACATCCTTTTCTTGTACATTTGCATGCTCTTGCTCTCGGTGCATCACTCTTGTTTTCTCCTCTACTCAGCAGAATGTGAAAAGCTCTTTTCTGAAGGTTTTTTTTCTCTCTCTCATCAATTGCGCACTAAGGTAAGCAAGTCATAATTATGGCCTTCCTATGAGAGAAAGGGCTGTGAAGTGTATTTTAAAGTGGTTTCTGATGGCTGTGTGGTAGATCTTTATCTCCAAGGAAGCCTACTTCAGCCCCATCTCACAGTGTCGTTAATATATAAGCCATTACTGCCCATTTCTTTGGATGCTCAGGGACACAAAATCAAGGAATATACCAGATGGGGAAAGGCAGCTTCAATGCCTTTTGCTTCACTGGCTTGTTATTGGCAATCTTTGATTCTGAGTATGTGAAAAATTGAGTGCAAAATGCCACAAATAATTGCTAAAATATTTATGAACCCAAAAATGTAATGATAAGGTTTCAGATTATGTTATCTTCATGAATAACACTATGTACGTGACCTCGGCACAACTCATTCAGTACCACTGTAATTTCTGTCCAAAAATTATTCATCCTGAGCAGAAGGTCATGCCATCTTGGCAGGTTGTCGTGTATTTGCCAGAGAGTGTGTGAGCATGTGTTTGGATTTAAGGAAAAAAGCCCACTCCCAAAAGTTAATGATAGAGGTTGTTAGAAGGTCTAGCCAAAGCAATTATTTTAAACTGCAAGCCAACAAAACATTCTTGTTTTTCCTCTGGGTTGTCCTTGGCTTTCAGAGCTCTAAGACAGCTGCAGGCTAGAGGGCAGCCAAACTAGCCAAGGAGGAGCAGCAATTAATTTCAAAAAACCCTCTAAGCAGTACAGGAAGGTTCATGAACACCCATACTGAGGCTTTGGTGGGGAACATGGCACCTGCATGTATTTTTTAAACATGATCTGCCCCTAAGTTCACCTGCTAAATCAAAGGCAAGTCCTGGTGGGAAACAAGCAGGAAATGAGAGAATGCCAAAAATAAGGTACTAAAGGAAACTTTGGAGAGAATAACATGAGCAACCAATAATTGGAGACTACATCTGCCTGACAGAAATCAATTAAGATTTACCTTTCCCAGGCAGAACTCAAGAAAAAAGGGAAAACTGAAATACTTACAGATATGGAGGAACTGGGAACATGGATTTTCAGCACATGCACAGAGGCACCCTGTAACAGTAAGCCTGTGAAGATGAAGAAACCAAGGAAAGTGCCTTTTAAACCTGAGGCTTTTTCATTGTATTGTAAAGTGGAGTTTGCTTTTTCCCCTGAATCACCTTTCTCCTTCCCCAGACCCCGTGGGAGAAAACCCTTTGTCTTCCTAATTAGTATACAAGCCTTGGCCAGGCTATGTGAAACCCCCTCTGATTGGTCTGTTGTTAACCCTTCCCCTTGAATCCTATAGGCTATGAAGCCCTATAAATAACCTGGCCGGGGGAATAAACTCTCTCTGCTTTCTTGCCCCACTCTGTGCGTGTGCGTGTGTGTGTGTGTCTGTGTGTGTGTGTGTGTGTCTGTGTGTGTGTCTCTCTCTGTGTCTCTCTCTCTGCTGGCCTGGAGACCACGTGGCCCTGAGAAGGGGATGGGAAAGGGGGGAGCAAACCCCCCAACTGCTGCATGCTGCAGCACCCAACAAAGAAAGAGAAGGCATCTTCCCATACCCAGAAATGGTAGCAAGTGGGGGGAAAGAAATATATTATTGTGTTATCCCTTTGCTGTGCATAGAAGTAAAGTTTTGTCAAAAACATTTTTTCAGAGCTGCTTTATGGAGATGTCAGACACTGGGGTTGTTGAGTTACCCAACCAAAAGGCAGAAATTACCCCCAAAACCTATACTGAGAAGGTTCAAACTAAGTAGGGTCACTCTGGGTTAAAAGCAGCCTGACTCACCACCGTGACAGATTCATCAGATGAGCTCCTGCTCCAGCCTTCACATCAGATTAAATGGGCCCAGAGGTGTCCAACAGTAACTTGAGATTTCTGTGTCCCCGTACGTGGGTTCCGACTGTTTCTCAGAGGAATCACTAACTCAGCTCATGAAATGGAGGTATTTTGTTTGTTTGCTTCTGCTGCTGCTCCTGGGTACCGTGTTTCCTGACACTATCAGTCCTGCAAGAGGGATGAGGCTGGTCCTCTGACACAGGTGCCGTGGCTGTTGGTGGCAGCCCTCCTTCACAAGTCCAGTGTGAGGGTGAGACAAGAGAACAACTTGTGGAAAACAAAATTCAGGAAGAAAAATAAAAAAAGGAGTAAAGAGGAGAACAGAGAAAACTGTGTGAAGGGAGACTAAGTAGAAAAAAAAGACCATCCCACTTTACATTTTAATCCTTTTTTTTATCTCCTACTGGTTTCTTTTTAAACAATAGCATTTCTGTGATGCAGAATAGCTAACGTAATACCCTTGCTCCTTTACACCCTCAGACATAATGCCTGAGACCTGTAATATTTTTGTCATGTAAACCCAACCAAAAATAAGAACAGTACAGTGAAAGAAGCAGAATATGGTTGGTATTTTGGTGCAATAGTCTTGGACAGTGCCTAAGACTTCCATACTGTCTTACTGAAACCTGGAGTGTCACATTTGCTCTTCAATCATTTCTCACTAACTGAAGGCTCTATGGCCCTTCTCCCTGGAAAACCTGTTGCAGGTAGGAATTTCCTCAAAATTTCACCTAGAAATATTTCCAGCTTAGATGAACATTATATAGTCTAAAGAGTTGACTCTAATGTTAAGTTTTCATGCCCATAAAAATTATTTTTAATTAATTTCTTTGGTCTTCAAAGTCAGTATGTCATCTCAGGTTTTGTGTTCTCTTAGCAGTGCTGATTACATACTTAATTTCCAGTAGATTAAAAGGTTTATTCTTGTTAATATATTTTCTACTGGTTTAGTGGATTTGGACATAACAAATTCATAGATAGTCTTTATTTTCAGACCCCAAAATATGTACTTAGAAGTATATAAAACTTTTTAATCACACTGATCCACAATTCCTCATTAAAAGCATACACTTCTATGTAAAAAGGAAACAGTTGTATATCAGCATTCATATCAAATGACTCTTACTCCAGCAAATTTAGCAGATATTTAATGATATATGTTACACTTTTGTATAAAATGATGAGAAAACTAATGACAGTTGTGCAGTTTATTCTAATTTGGCAATATTGGTCATGCAAATTCAAGTAATTTGGCAAAAGTGATGTCAGAGAAAAGCTCCTGATAAAAACTGCTGCTATTCAAGCTGATATAAAGCAAACATAGTAAAGATACCACTATGTCTTACTGAAACAAAGAAGGTCATATCTCAGAAACAAGGAGATTTACTACAAACTTACTGAAAGATTTGTAGCAGTAAACTGATAGCATGAGCAACCTTCCATTCTTCAAGCATTGTATGCCTGAGGGAGGTTTTGTTGACTTGAATAGATTGACTCCCAACTGGTACCAGCCTAAGTGAAAGAATCAAGCTCTGCATGTAGTTATTCTGCTGGTTAACTAAAAACCTGAGGGAAAATTGGATGATGGCATTCCTCATATTTTCTCCACCCCTAAGATGTTGCGAGATATGATCAAATGCAATGAAAGATGCTTAATCTTATTTGCATATTTTCCCATCATTTTATTCAAGACGCTAGGAAAAAAAAAAGTTGCATGAAGCAAATATCGCTTTGCCTGGATAATAAATGTAAACTATTGTAAGGTGTGTTCAAGGACAATTCTGCTCATTTCAGACTTCCTTTGGTGGTTCAGGCTTTGCAGTTTTTTTGACCAAAATTGTTATGCAGGACACTGAAAGCTATTGAAAATTTCATAGCATTTGTAGTTGAGAAGCATAAGACTGTAGTAGTACAAGTCTGATTACTTCGGTTTAAACTATATTAATGCTACAGATTATTTTTGTAAGTGTAATTCATTTCTGTATTACTTGTGGTGACTTGCAGAGTGGTTAATTATTGATTGGAGGCAAAAATTGTTGCACAGAGGTCATTTAAAAAAAAAAAAAAAGAAGAAAAAAGAAAAGAAAGAAAGATTTAGAGAGTGCAAAAAAAATTCCTGGTTTTTTTTAGAACTGATTACTTTGTCCAGAAGGAGATACATTTTTATAGCATGCATAAAGCAGAAATATTTGAAGCAAACCTGCAGTATTTCCCTTTCTGTTTTTAGAATCACCTGTTTGGTTTTTCTATAATATTGTCAGATAGATCTTTCATTATTAATACTTTGTTTTACCATACTTTCCCTGCCATTGAATTAGAAATCTTCTGTATTGTAAATATTGTAAATATTGTAAATATTGTAAATTAATTATATTATTTTCTTACATTTATATATTTATTATTATACTATAATATTAATGATATTGTAAATGATATTAAAAATTATTCTGAGCTCCCTCAAATTCTGTTGATGATACATGAAGAAATTATCCCAAAGAAAATGTGGTGAAACTTTAAGAAAAATCGGGGCGGGGGGGGGGGATCTAATTTTTTAATGTTTTAACTGCATTAACTTCATATTCCCTTCAAATAGTCTTGAATTTGACACCTGCCATGTTAATCCAGGACATTTCCTCTCATCAAGCTTGTGCCCAAAATTAATGGCCTCCTGTTTCCCAGAAAACTTGCAAGAGGCTTGTAGAAACACAAGCACCTTGCAAAATCTGATCCAGCAAAATGAGTCAAGTTTTTAGCCGAGTACCTCAGCCTAATCACAAACCAAGCAAACAAATGGGCTCTCTCAGAGACCTGATTAGAAATGGGATTTGCTACTGCCTGCCTGAGAGCTGGTAAAACAAAGGGGCAGAGAACAGGACCAGCGTATCAACTTAGTTAATGGAAACCAAGGGAAAAACATTTTCTCAAATGTGTGGGAGCCCAAATGGCCTATTTTTTAAATGGGAAACATAAATACTTGTGTTTTTTGCAGTAAAAGAGAGATGTTGAATTCTATGAATTTAACAAGAAAAATGTGTGTTCCTGGTTTAAGTGTTCAGACTCCTACCCAGAATAAAACAACCTTGGAGCCCATATTTATCACTCCAGATGGGTTGCATGCAATTAACAGTCTCCTTTATTTTTTTTTCTTCACACAAAAAAACCACTTTCCTCCATCTTTTTCTACTTAATCTAAAGTTTAAATCAAGATGATTTATAAAGGCCTTCATCCCCGAGCACCTGTTTGTTTGTCAGGATGCCATCCATTAAGAAGTTACTTTTCAGTGTGCTGAAGTGAAAATGAAGCCATTGGAGATTTATCCAACTTCTTGATATCTCAAAGTAGTCATTTTTTATTTAATTTGACGAATTTAAGGCTCAGACCTTCATGAAAAACTGGGTTCTAACAGGCTCTAAAATAGATTTGCTTTAATTTGGTACTTGTCTCTCCCTTGAGAACAGATATGCAATCACAGATACACATACACTTTCCACATTGTTAGGATCTTTCTCACTGCTGGCACAGGCTCGTTGGTTACAAGACTGTTTTATGTGTGTACTGAACAAGCTGTATATATTATGATTTCTTATTTTGATTTAAAGCCTTTTCCCCAGGTATTTTATCTGTATCTTAATATCACCCAGGAGTGGCCATACCAGGTCATATCAAAAGTCCACTTGCCCATTACCCTCTGTGATTGGATCCAAAACTAGATCTTAATGTAAAATTTAAGGACAACTCAGAACATTACATCCATCCCTATTATATACTTTCAGTTTCCAATTTTCTGTGACTCAGTGAAGTCAACATAACTTAGGACATACAGATAAACATGCATAGAGAACTTTCAGTCATTAAATTTGTTTTAATCTCTGTACATTCCAGAAATGGATGAGTTACAAGGATAAAAAGAACAGCTCTCTGCTGCCTCTGTGGGAGAAAGGGGAAGAGCTAACTTGGGCATACATTTATGTAAACTAATTTCAGCCCAAAGTAACTATGCTCCTTGCTGCATTTTTAAAAGGAATATTAAATGGTACATGAAAATGTATTTCTTAAAGGGGGGCTGAAACTCTTAAGATGTGTCTGGTATATACTCTATAACTCCATAGCACCCCAAGGCTGCACTCCAATGCAACCAAGAAGTTGTAGGCGAGTGGGAAAGAAATGCCACCAATATATTACATCAGATTTTCACTGTTAAATTTCTGCTGCCTTGAAGTTGAAAAGACTAGGGTGAAAAACTTATTTACACAATCACTAAGTTGCTTGGCAGACTAAACTGAATTTCCTTGAATTGAAGTATGTGTTTTGGCCTGGTTGATGGACTAAGACTTCACAGAATTTTGATTTCTGCCTCCAGAACTCCTCATTCTAGCATGTAATTTTAATAAAAGTATTTTTGTCTTTTCAGTGTCAATACCTCCCACTGACTGTCAAGAGCATTCCTTACCAACTATAGTCCATACTTGCAGAGGTGCGTGAGCTGTCATGTCACACACACATGCACACACACACGCACACACACCTCTTTAGCCCCCTTTCCCGTCTTTTCACATACCTTTTTTTTTCTCTCCTCTCTTTCTCTCCCACACAACTCTGAGGGCACAAATTCCATTATGAACACACCAGCAATGTTGCATATGAATGGGAAAGAGTGCAGAGCACTAGTGTAACGTGTCATGTGTAACACACACACACATGTCCAGCCCCAAGAAGCCTGTACTCAGCTGAGCAAATGGCTTCACAGCAGGGCTATCAGCCAGGAACTAAAGATTCATTTTGCCAGAAACAAAAAAGTTAAAAGATGTGGAACTGTGCTTTCTGCATTTAATTCAGTATATTTGGATTAAGTCAAGGGCTTGAAATAGCTCCTTAGCCGAAATGTTGAGAACATTAATGTATGTATTGATGCAGAATTTTGAACAACATACTCAACAACAAACGACTCTTTGAATCCAGGAGATTTGCTGGAATCCTTCAAGTTTTCATTTTTGCCTTCTTGCCTTGGCCCATGAGGAACAGGGCTTGAACTCAGAAAGCCAAGCTTATTTTGTTTCCTTGGCATGGAATTTACATTCATGCCCAAATGGTAATTTTTGTTTATCAAACAGGGAAAAAACAGAGATACTATAAAGCAGATTATATATGGCTGTAAATTCTTTGGGGATTACAGTGCCTAACACAGGGGGTCTGCCAGGAACCTTTAAACTCTGTTATTATTAAAATAATTCCATAGGCCCCTGTATCCAGCTGCCCACTCTCGTGATTTTATCAAGAATCATCCTGTGGCAGACACAACATTCTCTTCTAGCATCTGGAGATTACATGACAATTTCCACTTTCGTTTATAATGACTAAAGTTCACAAGTTCACAAAGAAGATCTTGAAACCAGGAACGAAACATAAGCAGAAAATAAAAAGACCACATTTTTTAAAATTAAAGTGTGCCTCATCAGGGTCTGAAGGTCTCCCTTACGATTTCAGGCTGGTGATTACCACAAGCAGTTAAAGCTTAGCTCTGAGGCTGGCTCTGACCCCTGCAAATTTGTACAGAGCTGGGATTTAGGATCTTGGCTCCTTGTCTGACTAACATAGGAAATAAAAGACATGTAATAAGGAAAAAAGTACTGCTAGGGAAGCAAGATGTCTAGCACCCAATGAGGGACAGAGCCAATGAGGGAATAACCTGGACCGGATGGATGAGTCGTCAGCAGAGACAGAAACAGTATCAATACCTTGGTTGCAGTACACCCGGCCGTGGTCCTCACCAGCCATAAATTGCTTAGGGATTCTTCAGGATAAAGAGACTTCCCTGAGTACCAGTTATCATTACTGCGCCATGCAGATCCGTTCTCACAGCTGGATGCCCCGATGCCCACAGCTACTGCTGCTTGAAGCAGCACTCATTCAAGCCACCTGCCAATGCAACTCCACAGATCAGCCAAATGCCAGGACTGAAAATGTTTCTATACCTTAAAATTAGTTTCTTTGCAATTCAAATTTGATACCTCAGCCTGGTGTTTGATGTTCTTAGTGACAGTTTGAAGGGCACCTCAAAAAAAGAAAACCCTGGCCAAACAACACTGCAACTTTATGCATTAACAATAAACCTCCTCATATCTTAATTTGCAGTGTGAGAAAAAATATCAAAACTTTAAGAAAGGTAATTAATTTCGACACTGATAAGAATCTACTTTGTAAAACAGAAAAACGTTTCACTCTTCCCAGACTAAAACCTTTAACTACTGTTCTGAAAGAGCTTATCTCAAAACCCCTCTCCCCTTTTCATTAAGTGCCAAGATTTAATCAGGCTGAGTCAGGTGAAGACCAAGGGGCAGGAGAGCCCTTCACAAAGGACATAGATAAAAATTCTTACTTCCTATTTGCCAGTTTGAGGTAGAGGGGAGCTGGCCTGCTGTTGTCCTTCCTTTGGTAATTTAAACATTTGCATATCTAGAAGCGACCTCTTTCTTCCTTCAAGGAGAGCGAAGTCTGGAGGATGTTGCTTTGGGGGATCAGGAAGGTACTTTTCCAGTGAAGTCTGTATAGTCCCCTCAGGTCTTCCAGTCTTTCTCTTAGCACCTCAAGTGCACAGTTAGGGCATTAGATTTCAAAGTGTAACACTCCCATTACAGCACTTCACAGAGACATTTAGGTTAACACACTGCTCCAACTGGAGTTCAGTGCTCCAGCACAGGATTTGTAGCTGGAGAGGGGCCCTACACATAGAATTGTCTGCAATACAACTGTTGGGAACTCAGTGAACTCATGTCCTGGAGCAACTTGGAAAATAACTGGTGCAGCATTTTAATAAACTTGCAGCTTATGTTGTCTTCAGTTGCATACATCTGGATCAATGACTTACTGTTCAAACCATTTCTAATTTGTTTCTGGGAACTGCACTTACATTCTCCCTGATTTGGAAATCCAGATATGTATTATATTGCTTGCCACTCAGCACTTCTCTGAATCCTCATCCATTTCCAGGCACCCCAGTACCCTCTTCGGCCTTGTGCAGTTTAAAAGTTAGCAGAGGTTTCATTCAGTGACTGTCAGGCCCACTGGCTGTAAGTCAGCAGTAAAAAAGTTCTGAAAAGATAAATTAAATTAATGCTTTGCCTTGGCTTTGCATTGTTCACTGAAACCCAGCTAGGACTGGACCTGTAGGTGAATTTGTATGCAGGGACACAGCACATTCAGGGGAGAATTCCATTTCCAGTGATTATTGCAGGGTTGAGACACCATCTGTCCACCATGTCTAGGGGATATAGGACAAGCTGGGCCTCCTAGGACACAACTGATCCTGCCCAGCTCAGGCACACGTGCCTGCAAGAAGACGTGATATTTTCACCATAGGCTGTCTGAGAGGAGGAGTTTTAGTTTAAAGGATTATCTCTATTGGTCTGCCTTCACTAGTTTGGCCTCTGTGGCCACGTTAGCTTACGCTCGATCCATTACTTTTACACACTTAGGGAAAATAATCTCCCTAATACCTCATGTCCTGAGAATACTGGGTGAGAATGCAACAGCAGAGTCCTGTCTCTCCCTGTCACAATGCATAACCAGAGACAGCAGCCAGGGCACAAGAGCTTCTAATTATCTCATGGTCATTCATGAACAGCACTAAAGTTAAACATATGAACTGCTCCTACACTCACAGATACTTTGCCCAGTCTTACAAAAGACACAATTTCATTCCCAAAGGCTTCCAGGACTCAGATTCTCAGCGTGCCTATCCCCTGCTCTGCATGTGTTGACAACTATTTTTTCCTCATCTATATATTCAAAGCAGAAACTAAGAATGCAAAGGTTATTCGCTTCCAAAACCCTCTCTGCATGGACAGGTCTGCGATGTCTCTGATGATGAATAGCACCATGCTGGCATGCAAATTTGCTAAATGTAACCAAGGAAACAGGGTCCTTACTAATACCATACACTTCTCAGAGCATTAGCTGGAGGCAGAATAGCATCTCTGGTATCTGCATGCTGTCACTCACCTCTGGGAATGCAATGTAAAAATAATTACATATGTATAATGAGGAATAGGAAAGAAACATGTTGTATGTAAATATAGCCAGATAGTCCTCTCAATCAATGGACTGATTTGATCAGGAAAGTCAATGGAACAGAATAGCAGTACTGATTTGGTTTTTATTCCTAGTGGACAATAAAGAAGGTTCACAAGAAATAGGCCACTGCTTAGGTCAGATAGGTAAAATTTTCTTGTTAACAAGTATCTGACCATGTGAAAAGGTTCAACATGCTATGGGAATGATCATGGATCTATAACCATAGCACACTTGAAAATTTAGAGCAAGGTTGTGGCATGTGTGAGCATCAGTGCTATCTTAAGCAAACTAATAACAACTTGAAGTCTGAGGCAATCTGAATTAGGGGCTGATGAGAGGAATTGTGAGTTTTGTGAGTTTAATGAACAAAAGTTTGAGGCTACCCTGATGTGCCAGTCATCCATAATATACCCAGATAAGTGCTTGTTGAAGGGGATTATCTGGGACATGAGGAGGGAACATGTGCTGTGGAGGAACTTGAAAAGAGGTGAAACTTAAGCCTGGGTTTGGGTGATGCTCATGGTCTCTGTGGATGCAGCATACATCTTGTAGGTTACTGTTCCTCATGTTTTCCACTGTGTCATCCCAGCACTAGGCCATGCTTAACAGTCCTCTTCCAGCCTAACTCCCTCTAACAAAGTCGTACCAGGACAGGATGACAAAAGAAACACAGTCACCTGTGAGAGGAGCAGAATTAACTCATTTTTGAGAAATCTATACTGTAGGTGTGATGTCAGTGCGAGCCAAGCTAACAACATTTGAGAGCAGAGTGGCACAGGGCAGAGGCAGGCAGCCACTTGGCAGGAGATCCCTGAAGTTACAAGGGTCAACGTGCAGTTCTGGGGTGGCAATGGAACTGTGGGGAGGGGACTATGCTGGAGTGAGCAAACAAAGAGGAGAGAGAGGAGGGCAGCTATCTGACTGTGTGTTGCAGATTCCTGGAGAGAGTTATGTCTTTAAGAATGAGAAGGTTTTTTGATTAGAAAATGTGATAAGTTAAAATAAACAAGCAGATAGCCATGATGTTCTTGTCTTTCCCTGTCATTCATGTCCTGCCTCTCTGGGTTCTTCCTTAGGTTCTTTAGGTTTGGAGTTCAGGATTCCACTATCCTAATTCTACACCCAAATGATCAAAAATCTTTCAGGCAGAAGTAAGCATTCTTACTCAATGGACTGTATTATAAAGAATCTGAATGTATTTCTATGAATAGGACATGAATGAGTGAAGAAACAAATGTCATAACATTGGTAATGAATGGAAACATACTAGCTGCTGCAAGTGAATTGCAAAAAAGTTTGGTCATTCAGTACATTTTGAAGGAGAACTGCAAAACCTGGACATGCCCCCAAAACTTCTGGAAATTTATCTAAGTGTCCCCAGAATGCTGATTGTAGGAAATGTCAGGAAAAAATGTCTTTCTTTGGTTTCCAGTATTTCTTCATTTCCTTTAAACCAGCACTCCCTAAAAAATACTTGTGGTATTTTCATAATTCCACTTTTTCTCCCACAGATTCCAAAAAGTGCCAACATGTGAGAAAACATATAATTAAACCCTATTCCTAACGTCAAAAAAGTTTTATATTTGGTTCATTTGTGCTTCAGGGGAAAGCTCAAGTTAAATGTTTTTTTCTGTTACATGTGCTGTTTGTGTCTCCTTATGGTTCCTCCATGGCTTTTGTAACAATCCCAATGCACTTTTTACCAGCTGAACTTCTGGAATTCAATTTTTTGCACTATTTGAATAAACACAGGCCCCAATCCATGTCTCGAGCCAAACAACAGCACAGCTCTGGGGGACTCAAAAGTATAGCAGTATATACTAATTTTAGATGCAGAGGATACTGAGTAAAATCCAACACAGCCCAAAAATTAGTTATGTGTAAGTGCCAAATGTTTATTAGGAGATTTATGAAGTCAGTTTGAGCTCCAAGTTCTGCATGTTCATGACAAAAAAGCCTCATGCGACATTATGATGTCATTGAGTGCCACAAAGATGGTGCAGACTGACTGAATGTGGAGCAACTGGGAAATCACTTCCATGACATAACATTGATGTCACTATAAAATACAAGAAAGGTGGCATGGTAGCCAGAGAAAACATATTAGCCATTAGTGATCTATGGGTTTCAGTTATTCTGTGACAGTATAAGAAATACATCTGGGAACCATCTGACATTGACAGAAAAAAATCAATAATTTTATAAAAAATAAAAACTCCGAGAGCATTGTCACTAAGAAAATTTTTGAAACACTAGACAGGTAGACACTTTAGAAGACAAAAGAGACAAGGAATATTTATTTAAGGAAACTAAGACAGATGTATATAATGCAATGAATAATACCAACAATGCCAAATGGGTTCTTATTTAGTCTTCTTAATTTACCTTGGGCCATAGCACAAGAACGTAAAAGTAACGAAGGAAATGTTAGAAGTTAAAACAATGAACATAGATAAAAGCAAATATTTTTATAAAAATATTTGTAAAATTGCACTTTCCCCTGAATGATTTCAAACCATTTTAATGAAGTTGGGCCTCGGATTTACATTTGAGAAGACTAAAACACAGGCAGAAGCTTTGCAAAGACCATAGAGAAAGTTTGTTGTGAGAAGAAACCAATTTTTTTTCTCACTGCCTCCAGGCAATTTAGAGTTGAACTACAGAGTTACTACAGGGCATTGTTGAAATAAGTTATATAGAACTTTTCTGCATCTATTAAGAACTTTATGTGAATAGTAAGTCAGTACATTAGACTTCGTACATGTCCTTGTGCTAGCATGTACTTGATTTTAATCACATGTATACCATAGAAAAAGAGGTAGGAAATCCTCTAAGGAAAGAAATTTCAAGGAAGCAGTCCTATGGGTTTAAGTAGTTAACAATAGTGGCCACAAAGAAAAATTGTGTAATTCATGCTCAAAAGCAGGCAATCGGTAATTCTTACCTATTAATAAATGCAGTACATATAGACAATGACACTGTGGAAGAGTGAGAGGGAAAATGTCCATCATGTATCCTCTGAGATAAAGATAAAAGATATATCAGTTGTTTGCATTTTATCAAAATACTAAGAATAAGAAAAGGAAAAAAAAATGATTGTTATCTTGTGGAAGCAAAAAAGCAATTGAGTGTGGAAATAATTTAAGCTTTGGTGATACAACATATGTTTCAACACCAATTTAGAACCAGTACTGTTCTTACTGGTAAAGAAGCTACTAAGGAAGAAATTAAAGTGTATAATTAATGTTACACCATTGCATTAACACATAAATAATTTCTCTGGCAGGTCATACAATTCGCATGCATATTTTATTAAACTGTAAGAAATAATTTTCTGAGTGACCCTGATCTTCCTGCATTCTTTGAAGTTTGAAAGCCAGCATTATAGCCTATAAGTTTAAAGAAATTTATAAAGAATTGTGAAGTTAAAAGGTACTTTTGATGTTTGTTCTTTCTCTTCTATCACAAGGGCATTCAATACAGAAGTAGAAAACGTTAATGACTATGAAATTTTCACGGCCATCATGCTTATTTAACTCTTTCTAATCACTTAATATAAAAGCTGAAAAGTGCTATTCATTTACAAGGGGTGTCAAGATGGTGCTAGGAATTTCCTGTCTAGTTGCCCTCAAATTCTTTTCTTACTGTCCTTGCACACATTGCTAGAAGTTATTACTTGCACTGAGAGTAAGTACCTTCAGCTCTCAAAGTACACAGCAGTTTTTCTTGTCTTTCATGGTCAGATTCAGACAATACCCCTTTGTCTTAGAAGCATTTCTGTTATCTCTCATCACATGAAAAAGCATCAGATTGCCAAGATAACTTCCATTCCTTTGTCCAAATGGTCTCCATATCCTCACCACCCAGATAACTCATCCTCACCCACACTGGACTGCAATGGGATGCATCTGTATGGCGTAATGGTGGCATGTGGTGGTCCATCAAATATTTTGTTTCTTTCTTTCAAAGAAGGTTGAAAGTTGAAATCTGACTGATAAATGGGACCAGGGTGGCTGTGCTATACTTTTCCTTTCCCTCATTTATTCCCACAATTCTGCAAGTCTTGTAGGAGTTGAGACAGTTTTCTGGCATATAACTGAGGAAAAAGTGCAATTAAAGCAGTTAATAAACACTGCTGAAGTTCGTGGGAATTTCCCAAAGGATTGACGTTCATTTTATGACTGGTAAATCTTATCCACTCTGATTATTTCTGACCAGTAACACCAGCAGGTGAAAATATACCATAGAGTAAATGCCTTGGTGTAAATATTTCATCTTTCAGTGTGGCAGTGCCAAGCTTTAGAGCAAACCATACACTTGACTTTTTGGTGGTTATTCTAGGAAACATCCTAAGTTTTCATCTGAGAAGTCAAATGCAGTTAGAGAAGAAAAATATCTCATGGAGAGATTTCAGAGATAAATGAGTTTGAAAAAGGAAACAAAAATGCCTTAACAAAGGTTATAAACTCAGCTCTACCCTCTTTCCTGAGTACAATGTTTCAAGGAGTCCCACCCATATTGTATACTGAAGTACAGTTTCCCATTAAATTTGAAGAATCAGAGAATAAAGGGGTTGTGGGTTATTCCTCTCTACACTAAAATCTATCTAGTACTTAAACACAGCAAGGATCACACCCACAGGCACTTGAAATAATCCCTACATGTATGTCATATGAAATATCATGAGATTGTATAAAACACATTTAAATCAATTAATCATAATAGTAATTTCATAAAGCAGATTTCTCAGAAGTATTGATTTAAATTCCTGTTAAACACTTAAATAAAATTACCTGGCCACCAAAGATGAGTTTTTAAATCTCCCAGTTGTTGCAATAGTCTCTGTTTGCCAGCTGTATTGTAATAACCAAAAAGTTAACATCTCTGACTTTATAATTATTTGAATTTTAATGAACAAAATGAATTAAATCTTTCAGCTTAGCTGCTTGCGCTGTGAACCAGCCTGAGTTCCTGAAAGATAAGAAATACATTGTGCTTGTTCAACAGCTTTTCTGTGTGGAGACAGAGGGAGGAAAAGAAGCCAGGTTTCTGTGGAATTTAAACTCATTATTAAAAAAAAAGATGATAAGGGTAATTATGAATATGAGTTGTAGAATTAATTAGTGATTTTGAGAGCAGCTCCAAAATGAGAACATGTTTCTTTTACCATGTCCAGGGACAGTGTGCTTTGTTAAAGGGGAGGTCTGTCTGGTTGTCCCAAATATATGCATCAGAATATAATTTCCTTCTAATCGCAGTGGTCCAAAAATACAGTTGAAAGAGTATGAAAGAACACATAATTTCTGTCAGCTTTCATTCTTTTCTTCTTGTTGCTGAAGCTTTTATCAACCTCACTGGTATCTACATTTCACACAAAAATATTGAACATCTTTTAAGTTTTTCCATTTCCCTCAGAATGAAAGGGAAGCTGGTACATTCGTGCAATTTGCCAATAACACTAGCAAACTAAATGGGAGATAAGTAGATGGTGAAGTTGGCTCATTTCCAGGCTGTAAATTCATTACCAGCATGGCAGATCTTCTAGCCAAAAGAATCAGATCTTCTGTGAACAACAAAATATAGAAGCCTATGAATATTAATACAAATCCATTTTCTTTTTTTAATTCTGCATTCTGCAAGTAAAACAGACACAGGTGTGTCATATACATATATACGTACCTACATGCAAATACATGTGCAAAAACTGACTCTCTTCATCTATGTGAATACTGCTCAGTATGGAAATTTACAACCCTAGGTGGAGGGTTGGCAACTGCTTAGGATTTTACCCTCACTTCTATGCAAATATTCCAATCAGATCTTAAATAAGAAGTTATTGATGAGCTAGTGTATTTGCAGGTGTTTCTATCCAGGACTCCTCTTCCTGCCTTGTGCTCTTCCATGTTAAACACCAGAAGCGATGTTTAAAACAACAATCTCTACAATAATAAGTCTTTAAACCATGTGCACTGCAATTCTTAGAGTGAGGATTAGTACATTTTTATGTTGTTTTTTCCCTATCAAATATTTTTTTTTCCATGTGAGATTTTTAGTGTGCTAAACACTGAAAAATGCCCTCATTCCCCAGAAAAATGAAATAGTTTTGGAAGGGTAAAAGAGCCTCTCTGTCACGTACCTTTAAGTCTGAATATTTTGATTTCCTGTGTAATTTCAATTTCGCTGTAAATCAGAACTATCTACAGTAAACAGAAAGAGGAACTGGAGTTTGCTGATATTATGGGCTGCCAGGAACAGGAGCTGTTATTGAAAGTCTGAAGAATTTTATACGTCTTGATAGTTTGTATACCATCTGAATCTTATTAAACTGCTTGTGCCTAACCTGGAGTCTGAAGCCTGGAGCCTGGAGCCTGAGCGGGGAACCTTAATGCTAATAACAAAATAGGCTTTAATGAACCACAGCTTCAAAGAGAAATATCAAATTTGAATGAAAGGATTTTACTATCAGCAGTGATTAACAAAATAAATATTATACCAGCAAACCAACTGTGAACTGCTGTATTTGTCTGTTTCAGCCTCTATTTTGACTGCCTGACTGGTCTTTGAGCTTCTTTATCCCAAATGTGTGCCACAGCCTGATGCCAAGAGTAACATCCCTGTTCCGTTCACTGTGTGAAATACAGTAGGAGGTTGATTTTAGAGGTACCTAGCACAGCTGACATGAATTACACAGTAAAATTATCAAAAATATGCAGATCAATGTACAAGAGAAAACAGAGCTGCAAAACATGGGGTTACAGAGCAGAATCATGGATATTGTTGATTTCATGAGAATTGTTGTTTCCCCTGCTGTATGAAACATTCAGCCACTCATTACCTTAGGTGATAATAAAACTGTAATTTGCACGCTAATAAATGCAGGTGCAGTATTTTGATCTGCCCCAAAAGACACAAAATTATATAAACACAACAGGGAATACTCAGGAGACATCCTAGTCCATTCCTCTTTATAAAAAATAGATCTACTGTCCTTAAGCTATTTCAGTCAGAATGGTTGTCTAGTATTTAAAAGACTTAACACAAGAAAGAATGTATTCGTAAAAACTAAAGAAGATCCATCAAACATCTTCTGACCAGCAGATTATTAAATAATCAACTTGATTTAAAATCTTGACATAAGTACATCCATAGCTTTGCCTTCTTTTATTCAAGAAATACTTGCTATTTATTCCCTGGAGATTTCCACAATTCATACTCCAGGTGTACTTAAAGCTGACAGGCCACGATTTTACCAAGCCATTATTAATGATGGTAGAGAACACAGACATTCTGATTTTTCAAGCTGGTTGGAGTTCTAGACATTGACATCAATAAAATCATAAACCACATTGGTTGAGCTTTCACTGAGATCCAAAGAAAAATGGCCACTGAATTTGTCAGAGGGTGTGTGTATGTGTGTGGGTGTGTGTGTACACTGTCCATGCAGGCAAACATACATGAATTACTGAGGGTGGGAACTGGACTGTTGGAGCATCATTTTGCTGCTGCACAGTTCCACCCACCATAATGCCCCTATTTTTGGACACTGGGACACCTGCCAGCAGTGGGAATGACTTCAGGCAGTGTCTGTGCAGTGTGCCATCACATCTTCAGGCTACCTATAGAAAGAGCAAGGAGAAAAGTCTAACATAAAGGCTGTGGAGCAGTAGGTTCCCAGCACGCCAGTGTTATAAATGACCAACTACAATGTTTTAGACTTCCAAATAGAAAAAAAAAAAAATCTTTTGGGACTGACAATTTTCATGCCTTTGAGCACTTTATTTTTTTATGACTGTATTTGAAAGTATTTGAAAGTAGTTTCAGCGCATTCTCACCTATAGTTTATACTGCTGTTATTATGTCATATCAAAATAGTAACAGACCTGATTTTTAATCATTGCTCAGTTTTGCCTTTGTGTGAAGTGCAGATATAAATTATTTGGCAGCCTGACATTTTGTGGGGATACAATATATCCCTTCCACACCTTCTAAATATAATCAGTTCAGCTTACAAGCCCAAATATTATTGTTACAAATTGCCCTGCTGCAACTTCCCGCTTCCACCAGAAGATCAAGCGGTGGCTCTGCCTCCTGCCTTCCCAGCATCCGCAGGAGCGGATTAAGCATCCCTCCCGGGGCGCGGATCTGTGGCCAGCAGCAGCCGGGGCACGGCGGGCGCCAGGGACGAGCACAGGGCACCGGGAGAGGTGCCAGCCGCCCTCCCGGGGGCTCAGCTGCCTCCCCTGGCCCGGACATCAAAGGCTCAGGAGCAGGGGAAGGCGAGATGGCATCCTGCTGGGAAAAGGATGAAGGAGCGAGCCACTGGGAAGACTGCGTGGGGAGAGGCAGCAAAGGAGCATTTTGGAGCACCCGGTAATTTTGGTAAATCTGGGCGTCGTTTTAAGCCTTAATCCATTCCTGATCATGAGCAACGAAAGCACTGACATGCCAGTGACAGGGGTGAGAGGGAAATTGAACCCTAACACAAACAGTATTCTGTTTGGTATTAAACACCCCATAATCACAACTGAATTGACAGTCAGACTGGCAACCCTGGAGTCAGAATTCGACTAGTGTGTTGCAGCTTTGGAGCTTTTGCTTTGCTTTCCGGATCAAACCCATATTTTCATCAGTAAAACAAGCTGATTGGACACAGATGCATGACAGCATTACATTATTGTGAAAGAAGGAACAATTTTTACATAGTTATTTGCAGCCACAGTTCATTTCCTCCATGCATTGCTGCAACATGATTATCTGAATGTCTCATAGCCCATTGGATAATAAAAGTTTTAGATAAACAACATTTAATTTTCAGTGTGAATTTTCCATATAAATATATAGGAATAAACTGTGGCCTAGCAAACGGGCAGCAGGGACTCAGTGAATCTTGACAGGCAGACTTATATTTTCAAAGTGTGTTATGGGGAACTTCTGAATATTCCTTTTCAGACAAACTATTACAAAAGCCCTAAACCATTGTCTTCTATTAGTGGCTTTCATGATCTCTAATTTTGCACTTCATTGAGGAAGTGAGTATTAAAAGCCCTGCCTCATAAGAGCAGCATAATTCTGATTTACATGCTGTTTGTACTCTTTAATATTTATTTTTCCGAACATTCTCTTTTCTGAAATGTTGCTTTGAGTGCCAGTTTTCCTTCCTAGTGGAGTCAGAGTGCCCTGGAGTGTTTAGGAGAAGTGTGCCCCAGCAGTGCACACTGGTGCTGGGCTGTGCAGAGCTGGCTGAGGCAACCTTCTGCCATTTGTGGGCGTTCGCTGAATTATGCGACCACCCACAGAACGGTGAGATGCTTTTGAACAAGAAAGAGCACCTCTCCCTGCTATACAGCTTTACATTTGGATTTCCTGTGTAATTACAATTTAGCTGGGAATCAGAGCCATCATCAGAAAACAGAAAGGGGTTTCTGCTCTGTTATGTTATGCCAGGAACAAACGCGCTTCTTACAAATCTGAAGACAGCTGTACTCCTCCAACTTTGCAGATTAATCTTGTTAAATTGCTTGTGACCAAGTGGAGAACCAAAGCTGATTTTCATGCAGAGCCTCCAACATTATCCCTAAGACAGCGTCTTCAGCAGCAAGTGGAGAGGCTTTCTTGTGGTACCCAGTGATCAGGCTGTCACTAAGGTCCTCAAAATGACTTCTTTACTAAACAGTTCCTGGAAACATTCACCTCAGTTCAGCAGGGAAACACTTAGCCCAGGAGCCTTAATTTTTCACTGTTAGCTGAAAAGCACCCAGTGAAATTTGACTCAGTCATTTAGGGTTTTAGCAAATTGTGGGTGAGACATCCTACCCTCATCTTGGAGCTTCATTATTTATTAAACCAGGAGAGGAACAAAGCTACTCCTGGCTTGCTTCCCTGCTTCCCACCCTAGCTGGGGGGCAACTTACCTTCCTGCTCCTACTGCTCCACAAACCTGGTAAAAGCATTCCCTAGACCCTGCAGCTCAGATCTGATTCATTCTTATAGCAATCTTCCCTTGGGGAGCAAGGTATCTGCTCTCTCTCAATTTTGTGGAAGCAGCAATGTGATCTCCCAGTGCTGCAACCCCAACAATCCGTGTGAGAAAGCTGAAAAAATGCATGCACCTATTTCTTTTTTTTCTGCAATACATGTTGCTTTTCAGATTCCTTTTTTTCCAATAGAAGCACTATTCAGCCAGAATCCAGTTTCCCACAACACTTCCCAATGCCGGGGGAATGATGGCAATTCACCAATTTAAATAATTTTTTCCTGACAGTTTGCCAGACATGTTTCCCTCTACAAACCTCTAGCCACCCCGATGTACAAATTTTACATGAGGAGGTCTTGATGGGCTCAGAAGAAAGAGATAAAGATGAAAGATTCTCTGTTCTGCAAGTATCTGGCCCTTTCCTTCATGAAAAGGTGTATCTGCAGGGAATCCAGCAGCAGACTGGATTATATACCCATTTAATTCTGGGCAAGTCGCTCCATATCTCTACCTGAAGAAGACTATTACCTTTTCTTGCCCAAACTTTATAGTAGTGTTGCATTACAGCACTGATGCTGCAATACTGGAGCAACCTTCCAGTGAAACTCCATGAGACAAACTAGCATGACAGTATTAATCAGGGAATCTTTTGCACAGAAATAATAAAAGAGTTAATAACAAACAATACTAAGGTGCATATTCAGTCCTTTTTCTCTGGTGTTCTCGGATGTGCATAGGATTTTTATGAAATCCAGATGCGTCAGAGTTTCTCTTCCTGTTTCAAGGTGGGTGGATGTTGATGAACAAGTAATCTGGGCATCTTTGCACAAAATCATGTTAAAATACAGATTGCATGATAGAAAATGAATTCTTTTTTTTCCTGGGAATCATTTCTGAACCCATCTGGCCACAATGAAGTACTATGAAGGTAATGAATAAGAAAGAAAGGTGGGGTTGTTTGTTTCTTTGTTTGTTTAATTATTTCTGCATTAATCTAAGTAGATTACAACATCTGGAAATCTATTACTAGTATAATCAGAGAATCCCAGTACATGATTTCATAAATTAGTGTTTTGCAGAAGCTGGAGACATTTGTGTCCAGTATGTGTATAAACTCACTATCATCAGGCTTTATTCTTCCTTGCTGAGATATTCTAAGTCTTAAATTAACAATTCCATTCAGATGCTGCCTCAAGGGCACAGCAATCCCTACGTCAGTTTCTACAACAAGTTTTCAATCCCTTCTCTTGGCAATTGCATAAGAGGAACATAAATGCTACTTGGGTGAGACCTAGGACCTACCTAACCCAAAGTCACGATTTTGATGCTGCCAAGACCAAAAGCTTCAAATAAAGATTCAAAATAGGGAGACATACAAATCAGCTTATCTCTCATTTAAAGTCTATAGAAGACAGCTGGTCAACGTCTTTGAACACAGGGCATGCGGCTTCCCAGGCTCAACTGAATTCAATGGCTGATGAACACATTTAAATGTAACATTCAAAAGATTCATAGTGTCTGTCCTCTACAGTCCTGATTTTTCTTTTTATTCTTGTAAATATTTCCCTTTCTAGTGTTTTTCAGCTGCACACAGCAGCACATATTTCCATGGGTCATGTGCTTGTTAATGGAAGATATTTCCTTTAAAGCCTTTGTGTTTCCTATATTTCTCCTTAATTCAGTACCTCTTGTCCTGTACTTTTACCACTCAATATAAATTCTGCTTGTTAATTGTTTTAGAGTCTCTTTATACATGATTATTCTATTTGCTACAGCCAGTTGAATTGCTTTTTATTAATAATTTTCTTTTTTTCTCATTAGTCATTCTTACATTTTATTTTTCATTTTTATGTTATTTGTTTCAGTGGGTATTTCTATATTTCTAGTAACTTTCCTATCTACCTATGTCTCTTGATTTTTTTCTAATCAGAAATTAATACAACTGCCATAGGAAGGTCTTTTTCAAAATACAGAAACTTTTTGATGTCTTAGCACAAACTCCAAGTGTTCTTTTGAGATATGAGGCTACGATGAATTAGAGCCCAACCTTATGCATAAAATATAAAAAATATTCTTTTCTGCCTGTGTGATCTTACTGTTGGCCATATGGAGCTGCCTGTCATAGCATTGCCCATTTAGTTATGTTGTGAGTTTCTCAGAATCTTCTATAATCCTGCCAAATTAAGCAATTTTGTGCCATATGAAAATTGTCTCAGGTTTCCATTCTCTTTTCCAAATGATTGAAAAATGGTTTTAACCAACACAGTCTCATTACAGGCAAAATGCACAGGCCAATAACTGTTTGTACTGTTGAAAATGGACCTTGTTTCCCATCTTTCTCATTCTAAGAACAGAACTATGCTTTTCATTTTATGATTAATTTTATTTTCTTAGCAAGTTAGGAACAATCTTCTTGAAAAGCTGTAAAAGTCTGCATAAAACACATTCACCAGTTTTCTTTAATTCTACTCAAGGATCTGTAGAACATAACTGAACAGAAACACAACTGATGTTGCCACACTTACACTGAAAATTTATGTATTTATTTCTTTTCAGAGATTTATAACTAAGTCCTGCAATGTATTTGTTCATTATATAAGCCTCTTGCAACAATTCAATTTGAACCAATACAAATGAAAATTTCTGCATGCAGCTGGAGGACAATCCCATAAACCAATACAGACTGGGGCCTAGAGAAAAGCTTCTCAGAAAAGGACTTAGATGTTCTGGTAGGCACCTTGAACATGAGCCACCAAGCATACTTGCAGCAAAAAAGACTAAATCACATGCTGGGTTGTATGAGAAGCATTTGAGTCAGGAGCTCAAAGGAAGTATTTCTGCCCAGTGTTCAGCACTGATAACACCACATCTGGAATACTGTGCCCAGTTTGGGGCTACCCAGTACAAGAAAGATATTGGCAGACTGGAATGAGATTAGTGGATGGCCACCCAGGTGGAAGACCAGAGTTCAGTTTGCAAGAAGAGAGCCTGAGAGTGCAAAGCTTTGGGGGTTTTTTAAAGAGCTGGCTAAAGGAGATTATATTGTTGTGTTCAGCTTTGCAGCAGGAGGGTATAAAGGGCATAGAATACATAGACGTGTTTATCCCATTGAAAGGAGAAGTGAAATGGACAACACTGTAGCGAAGGAAATTCTTATTAACCAGGAAATTACATCTGATGCTACACAACACTACAGGGACAGATAGGTTCTTTTAAGGATCCTTGGTAGAATGAGGATGGCCAGAGGCTTGTATTATATGTAGAGCTTTATTATTATATAAAACCTTTAGCAGTCAGCATAGCTTATTGTTACACAGAAGTTCTAGCAATTATCTTGGCTTTATGCTGTCTAACATTTCTGTTACCTAGACTGTTCAGCCATTTGGACCCTCTGTAAATCAGGTCAAATCCTCAGTAGCCCACACATGTTATGATAATCACAATTATGTGTGTCAGAGAAAATGTGGGCAAGGTCTGAGTGAACAGTCACAGGAGGCATCCCTGACCACCAGTGAACAACAGCATTTGCCATTCAGAATATCTCACATGCTGTCACACTTCCCTGGACCATAACAGATGTCACCATGTGCTGGCAACAAAGCTGCACCACGAGTCAAGAGCAGGGGATACAAAGAGGGGAAAAAAATCACTGTGAACAGTAAGTTGCCTAGAGATGCTGTGGGATCTCCCTTCTTGGAGGTATTCAACAATCTGCCCTAGTTTCAGTGTTGTCTTTTGAAGGGTTGGACCAGAAGACCCTTCCAACTGAGATTGTTCTGTGATTTTCTAGCCCCAAGTAATTTTTTATCTTCATTTTAATGAATCTTTAATTTCAGTCCTGTAACAGCCATAAAAGCTTCTTTTCCCCTCATCCTGCTTCACAAGATCAAGATGTCAACATGCCAAAGATGGCGGTTTCCACATATTTTTTTGCTGATAAGGAAGGCAGAAAAAATTATTTGGCTGCTTTGATAAAAGTTCACAATCTTCCTGTCTTCCTGTCTTTGATAAAATATTATTTCCTGGTACTGGTTTTCTCCTGACAAATTTGTTTGCATATTTCTCGTTTTCCAGAAATAAAAACCGATTGTCTTTCACCTCTTTCTATGGACTTATGTTCCATCTTCTGAAGCCACCTGAATAACCAGCACTGCAATTTTATCATGAAAGAAGTCAAATTTTTTCCTCTTGTTTTCTTTTTTGTTCAGAGATACATATGTCTTCAGATGCTTTGACAAATTCTGCTTAGAGCACTTCATGCCTATTCTGGAAAATTGCATTTGCCCACTTTTATTATTGAATATTTTTAATTTAAAATTTTATTGATTTATTCTTTTTCCCTTATTCCCCCAGGCTACTTTTCAAAGTCAATCTAATCCATATATACCACATATTTGTGTTCTTTTAATTTGGTTTTGGATTTATGTAGGAACATGCGTGTCCTAGAGTGAGTGCCTATTCCCAGTACAATGCAACAAAATGTAATAAAGTTCCATTCCAACTTTGCTGTTCTTTTTTTTTTTTTTGCTTTCTTTTTTTTTGCTTTTTTTTTTCTTTGACATTAATACTCCTTTTATATCTGGCACTAAACTTTCAAAAACATGTCCACTCTCCTTGAACAACTGTACCTTGAATATTCTCTCTCCATCTTTTTGTCTCTTGTACCACATTGATTCTTCAGTGTGATCCATGACAGTCATTTCTACCACTAATACCCATTTGCTATCCAGAGTCAGAAGTACTTGTGTCACCTTGAATCTGGTGCAATCCTTCCCCTCACCATTCTAGCCCAAAATGGTTCCTCACATTGCATTTTCCTGCTACATCTCGGACTGCAAAGGCAAGCAAAACATTGTCCCCAGAAAAGGACAACTCTTTGCCAAGGGAATACACTGGAAAAACACAAGCAAGAACACAGTTGCATCACCTCTTTACATTAGGTGGTGTCTGTCCTCCAATCTTTTCTCTGTCCACATTTCTTCATTCTGGATGCTGAATTGTTATTGCAATTTTCGTAGAGTTCCCAGAAGATCAAGGCTGTAGTGTTTTTCAGGGTACCTAGAGTTGAAGGTATGTGACATGTATGAGTTACCATAGTATTTTTACCATGGACAGAACCTTCAAGTGACAGGAAATCAACCTCCATGCAGCAGAAAGGAACACTGCTTTTGGTCTCAGGTAATCTAGAGAATTTATAAATAAAATCGTTTCTTAAATATCTTGAGAAGATTTTACTTTCATCATTTGTCTTTTGCCTTCTTCTTATTATGCGTAATTATATCCTGATTGATTTGAAGTCTTCTTTTTTCAAATCTAAATAGCTGTATCATTCGGTCTAGTGAAAGACATCAGGTCTGTCTGTGAAATCCACACAGGTGTAGCAATAGAACTGTACTCATGTAGCTGAAAAACATAACATTCATAAATAGCTGGCAACAGCCCAAGATTACAAAATTCACATCCAGAATGGAATTTGTCATAAATTTGGGTGGTTTCAGACAGGATTTATGATCTGATGTGTTTGAGGGAAAGGGTTTCTCATATAGAGGGCTTATCAAATTCAGCAGTTGCATATGATTCTTCTTTTTTCATCAGAGTAATGTCTGTCAGCAAACAATCATAATAGATTTGTTTGGAAAAATTACTCTTTAATCTTCCTCCACAGACAGGTATTTGGATTGTTCCAGACAGAAATATGTTTGCAACTATTCAACTAACATGATTGCAAGTACTTTAGCAGAAGACCTAACAGAATATAAAATTGTTTCTGATACTTCTTCAGATAAATTTGTTTCATCCCAAACTAGCAGCAATTTGGCAATGATTTTCAATTGTGAATCTCAAGTTCCATTCCTAACTCTTTTTTTTCCATTTTCTTTTTATGTAATCCATGTCTCCAAGAAAATGTGCATCACTTAGGAAACAAAGCACTGTTTAAATACATGAAATGGTCACAAATTAATGTTCACTTCAATGTCCAGAACAAGACAAATCATTTCATTTCTTCTTTAGACTTCATCTCATATTTGGCATCACATCAGTGCTTTTTAGAAGAATGAATTTTATGGTCAAAATATTTTCTCACTGGAGAAAAATGTTGCTTCAGAAAAAAACTCAAAAAGGATAAAAAATGTCACTTACTGGGTGTAAATATCCATAAGAGATAATTTTTTTCTTTTAGTTGAAGCATTAATAGCAGTTTTTGGAAATAAAACATGCATTTTCTGTGAAATGCATGCTTAAGTTCACTGAGTGCAGCATGGTAATGCTGCAACACCATGTTAGTCCTGACTGATGGTATTTGAACAGAGGAAAAGACATCATCTGTCAAAGTCAAGTCTATCATGCCATTTACTATATTTTATATCTGGCTTGTATCCAACAAATAATGCAAAACATGTACAGAGAAAAGGTAGGAGCCAGCATCTTGAAGTATGACCTATTTCCAAGAAATGTTTTAGAATATCATTTTCAGTTATCCCTTGTCAATGATTGCTTGCTTGTTATTGCCTGTGTGACTAATGATAAGCATCATGCGTTGATACAAAATTTCACACTACTTACAGCTTGTATTGCTTGTTTTGCCACTCAGAAATATCCCTGTTTATTGTATCACTCACACAATAACTTATTTGCAGCATGTAACAGTAGAGTTAAAAGGAAACATTCCACATAATTATTCGTTTTAGTGATAAGTCAAGATTATTTTACTTGATCCAAAATAAAGAATATCCTTGCTCAGAAATTATATATATGTCACCTGACCTGGAGCATAGCAAGTCAGACAGCTGAATGATGCAAAGTAGACAATGAAGCCTACACATGCATTTGTAAAGAAAAAGGTGCACTAACACAGAAATAATGAAAGGTTAAAATGTTCAGGATCTTGGTTTCTATTCCTTAATTTGCCAGGCTGTTCTCTCCAATTAATGTAGCAGAAAGTATCCTTAAGTGAGTTTTCCAATGGAGCAAACAGCATAAAATGCACTTGACTCTAGGGTATAACTATCTACATAGTTATTATATTCATACCTTGCCTCAAGACCCTTAATATTTAAGGCAATCGCTACTTAAATGTGGTTTCAGTATTAATAGAGGTGTCATATGCAAGGTGTAGGTGCTAATTATCTTAACTGGAGCTGGTAAAATCACAACTATGGTATAGGAAACTGTTGGGGCACTGTATTTTAATGAAAAAATAGACAAAAGACAGAAGAAAAGAAAGAATAAGATATTTAGGAATTATGACTTTTGTGGGATGATTAAAAGAATATAGCTTTATTAGTCGGAGACATAGAGAACTGTAAGAGGCACAAGAACGGTCTTCTTAGAAGACAGTTGCTCTCTGAGTGCAGAAGGGGCAAGCACAAAACAAATCCACTTATTTTGCTGTAAAAAAGATAAAAGGCAGAGTTTGTCAGAGGCAAGGAAAACTTTCTGAATGACAGAAGCAGGCAATCATTGCAAAAGAAAAACAAAAAGAGGAGAGGAGGATATCTGCTTTCAGGAGGTTCCTTAAGGGAAAATTTAAAAAGCCATGAGGTATTCAGGGGCAAACCATAAATATCTTGACTCTATGCAGCTGGCTAGAGTAGGCCATCTCAGTTTATGGTATTAAAGCTAACTTTGTGTTCCAGTATGATCAGTGAAGAGAGAAAAACAAAAAGCACAAGCACTAAGGATGCCAATGCATTCACTGAAGGCGTCCAGAAGAAGCATCAGTGTCAGCGCAGTTCAGGCAAACAAGAGTAGCTGTGCCTGGCCAGACCTGAAGCCAACCCTCCACCATGGTCTACCTCCAGACATAGCCAGAGCCAGAGCTGGACGAACTGTTTACTCCTCACGGCACTGGCAGGCCTGACTTACCCACCCCAGCATCCAGGGGCCCCACAGCCTTACCCACAGCCCATTTAACTCCCCTAGGGCCACCCTGCCCCAGTGAAGCCACAACAAGGCTGGTTTCCAGCTCCCCACAGCCCTGTCCTGCCCAGCCATGAGCCCCCCATCCATGGGAGGTCTTGGTATGCACATGCAGAAGCATGCAGTAGTGGCACTCCCACAGACAACTTCTGCAGCTTTCAAGGCCTTTTTCTGAGCAGTCAGAGAGTCATAAAGCTGGGAATAAAGAACAGAAGTTGTACTTGGAGGGGATGAGGCCTTTGGGAGGCAGCGGCTACATATTTGTAAGTTATGATGGATTACAGGCTAAACATGAGGACTCTGTACAATACAGCATCCAACGGGCTCTCTGAGCCCTGGATAAAGAAAAAAGAAAAGCTGAGAGCAAGGAAAACATCCTGCCTTTGTGGGCAACTCTGGCAAGATCAGTTCTGGAATATCAAGTTAATTTCTGGTATCTACATTAGAGAAAGGGTGTTGAAACTTGGAGATGTTACAAAGAGAAGCCACAAAAATAACTTGAGACTTTAAACTTATTGAGAATGTTTTAAAGGTGTTCATCTCTTCAGCCTGTCAAAAGAAAAATGCAGGAGTTATCTGACACCATTCTTTAAGCACTTACCAGATGTTAATAATGTGCTCCTTTGCCTACCAAAGAAAAACAGATCAAAGACCAATGGTTGAAACAGAACTAGGAAGAGGAAACATACCTTAGAAGCTATGGGAGATTACTCCTTGGAAAAAGTTGCCAAGAAAAATGAAGGATTCTCCATTTTTTCATGTGTCAGAATCAAAACAGAAAGCATTTCTGTAAAATAACCCCAGGTGGACAAAGAAATATACCGAAATTCTTAATGGGTGAAATTCTGCATTTGAATTATACAGTATTTCAAAATATTATTTATTTGACCTTAATTTGTGCATTTCTCTTAGGCAAAAATCCACAAATAGTTTCCAATTCTTTTATTTGCACTTCACCTGCAAAAAAAAAAAAAAGTATTAAAGACGTGATAGATAGGTCTACTAAAGTGATATGTTAAACCTATGTGTTAAACATGTTCTTATAGCAGGACTGCATCTAGTTATTAAAAGCAAACTTTCTGTATTTTTGGCCCACAAATGACCAACTTTTTAGCTTAGGAAAAAGTGATAAGTCTTCCCATATATAAATTTTAATTCTGAGCTCCCTTTACTGGCACCTGTGTAGAAAAGAAGTCTCTACAGATATATCAGGCAGACATATCTGATAATCTCTTCCACTCTGGCTGTGTTTCCCCTAGAGCAGCTACAGCCAGTCCAGATGGAGGGCTGGAGGCTCTTCCCTTTTTTGATTGAGCAATGTTTCTCTCCCTTTGATACAGCTTGTCATACTGTGATGAATGCAATGGCAGACTTCTCAGAAATGTGTCACCAGGAGACATCCAGGGTCAACAGAAAAAGCTCAGCCACACATTTCATTCACTAGATATAAGAATTCCACCATTTCTACAGGCAGCTGGGGGGAAAAAAATGGTGGTTTCTGAATTTAGTTTACTTTCTCATGGTCTTTTGACTATCTTTCGACTACCAAGTGTACAGGATGGCATAGGCTGTTAGCAGAATGAATACATGGGGATGCTGGGCAGGGTCAAGCAGCCCGTATCAGACCCCTCCACAGCATCAGCAGTGTTACCCTGCCTTCTGATTCTGAACCAGAGAATGTGTGCAGACACTTCTCTGCTCTCACGTTGGAACTCTGTGCAGGAAAAGAGCTATTTTATATGGAGCAAAAATTTCCCTCTGCTTCCTTGCCTACTTTTTCCAAACATCCTGCACTCGTGCATGAGAGTGGCACCTTTCCATCCACACCCCAGCCATAGGATTCCAAGCTTTCCAAAGTGTCTAATGGAACAGAGGTGTGATAATAAACATTGGCATCATTTGCAGTAGTTTTTTCCTGAGAAGAGGAGATACCCTTCAGAACCATAAAGGCTTTTTGGTCATCTTGAAAGCACATGCAAGCAAAAATAGAATAACAGTACAGCTATGCTGCAGTGCAAACTGTGTTTCAATTTTTCTGCTGGATCCGTATGAAATTATAACGTATTTATCTTATATTCCATTCTGAGGAAAATGTCAATGTGTTTACATTAATATTGTTTAATTATATAATCCTTATTTTTCCAACAAGTTAATTCATTTTTTGACTCTGTTGGGTGTAGCTACCAAAGTATAAGCACCTTTGAAGATGCAGTAAGGAACTAGCAATAAATACACTGTCTACATTTCCAAGATATTTGTTTGATAATGGGCACGTGCACACACTGCAGTTCTCAAATGCTCTCACAGAAGAAGTGGACTCATTAGTGTTGCATTTCCAAAAACATTGCTGAAAACTTTACCAAGATGTTTTGTTGGCTCTTTTTCCCCATATTAATCTTATCCTGAATATTAATTGTTCATTGAATAAAAGCTTTTACAGTTTAAAAGTTAAGGTTTTAATTATGGCAGGCATTCTTCCAAAATTATAAAAGTTATAAGTACCTGGGGACCTGGGGAAGTCTGATGATGTCATTATTCTTTTAAAAGTATTCATAAAAGTGGTGCAATCCTAAACAAAATGTGCGTGTTTAATGTATGAATGAAGACCAGTTCTAAGGATCCCAATATAGCTATTAATTTCTGAAATTTTCCCATTACTCTTTAAATCTTGAGGAGTCCCTGGCAATCTTTCTGCTATTATGTTTTAAGCTTTAGTAAGTGCTAGTCATGCAGCTATTTTTACTCCCTGTTGAGTTTATTCTTACCAACATTTTTAGTAAGATTTTGTGGTTCAACATGACTTTTTTCCCTAAGGAGATTTTACTGAAAAAGAACATAAAGCAGCAGAACTGCAGCTTTGCACACCACGGGCCACCTTGCAGCTATCCCCTCCCTCTCATCCACGAAGAGCAGTATAGACAGCTGTTGAAATTACCCAAACACAAACCTAGTGAATTCCGTGGGCTATGACCATTCTTAAATACATTGTTTTGCCTTCTACTCTGGGAAGTCCCATGACCATGCTTCAGAGATCTGGGTTATTATGTTTTAAAATTAAGAGATGACCCATGAAGTTAGTGGCAATAGGACTAAATGAAGCAGTTCCAATTTCTAGCCAAGGGTTAAATTCTTTCCTGGTATAACTCCATGAACTGTTCCTTCACAAAAATCAAGACAGCTAAATGAATTGCAATAGAAGCAATGTCCATTGTGAGCTGATAAGTTACCAAACTAATTTTTAATTACCAAATTGTTTGCTGTGAGGTTTGTTCTTGCACAACAGCACAACACCCAGTCAGTACCTCACATGTATATTAAAATCCTTAGCTATATTAGAATTCCACATGATTTATGTCAATTTTGTTTTGGGTGGCAACAAATTACAGCTTCACTCAGTGCGAAAACATTTCCTGGTGCTATCTCTTAAAGACTGCCTGCAGTGTTTAACTATCAACTGCTGCATCACACAGACTGGAAGGTGACCAATGGAATGTGCAAGGAGAGATTAGAATGAATTTTTGACGTGTGTTTTCATTTCATAAACTCTACTGTCTGCAGACGCAAGTTTGTCATTTGTTATGTGGGTTTTTTCAAAGGCAGTTTTGTCTTATCTGATGTTGAAACTCTTCCATGGAGCTTTGAACATGGAAACATAAGAAAGAGAAACCAGTTGAAAATTTGTTCATGTCTATCTCTGTGCTTGACATTTCTCCACTGATAAGGTACAGCTAAATGTTGACTTTTTAGTTAAGTTCAGATTAACTGTCTGGTCCATGAGCATCAATTGTAAACCATTATCTTTTTCTCATTTATGGACCTTAGTGCACACACACACACACACACACAAAGAGAGAGAGAGAGAGAGAGAGAAAGGAAAATGAAAGACATAAGACAGAAAATGGAATGAAATGGAAAAATGTGTAATTGTCTGTAAAGGTGTCATTAAATTCTGCTGGGAAAAAGTAGAAATAGTCTTGATATTTACTTTAAAAAAACTATGCTTTTTTCATTTTAACAGTCTTCCTGTTCAAGTAATTTTTGACCCATTTAAGGAAAATGTCAAACCAAGATTGCCACCAAGACACAAAACTGGGAAAGCTATAAAAGATTCTTCTATCATTAATTAACTAAATGCAAAACCTGCCCTTGAATAAGCACTACTAAAGGTATTCTTCCATAGGAGCTCAGCAATACTGCAAATTCCATTTTGGGTATGTTAAAAAAAGAGCAGATAAGAGAGCAAGATGATGCAACTATTTTAACTTCTGAACAGCCTTCAACCGAGTCCCTCCCAAAAGGCTCTAGAGGAAATTAAGAGATCGTGCAGTACGAGGCAAAATATGCTTATAGATAAGAAATTGTCTAGGAGAAAAAAAACCAAATGGGATGAACCAGTACGAAAATTTCAGTTTGGCAAAAGTTGATCAGTGTGAACCTCTGTGATTCTGCTCCAGAGAGGTGGCACAGAGGGGACAGGGCAAGAGAGCTCACTACTTCAGCTGCCTACTAGAGATGTCTCTTTGGAAGTTGCAGCCAGCTGGAAGAGATTAGGGTTATGTACACATGGATTTATTCTGAAATTTATCCTATTGCACACTCACTTCACACCATTCAGTCAGCCTGTGGGTGGGAAACCTCACTGGAGTTCCAGGAAGTCATATTAATGATTTATATTTACCCTGAAAATTTTTCTAGGGTTGCAATACAGTTCACGACTTTCAGAAAGCAGGAATAACATTTTATCTTCACTCTTGACCAAGGATGCAGAACTGTCAGCCTCTAACTACAATCCTGTACAACTGCAAGCATGTAGAACAAGCTGGGACCTCTTATGGCAATAGGAGCCTGTAGAAAATATATATCAATCTTGAGAAAGTCTTCATTTTTTCTCTGACTACTGATGTTATGCAAAGACTTTTTTAAGCACTTGGTCCTCCCTGGTGCCGCGTTCATGCTCACATATGGCTGGCAATTCAGGGGCCATGGCAAGTGACTTGACACTCCCTAAAGCCTGCACAGTTCTCCCCAAATGATGAATTGTGATCTGATTTGTCAGGTCTTCTGAGCATAAAGAGAGAGATTTGTGGGAAAGGATGGCAAAATTACAAGTATGTAAGTGACTCAGTCAGCATCCTGCTTGGAAAACAATGAACTGAATGAGTGTGGCATCCTCTCATCACTATGCCTGGCTGGGTCAATAATCCTGAAATTACAACATCACCAAAGTAAGGTGAGCAAAAGTTGTGTGTAGATAAGATGTAAAATGAAAGTGGACTTCAAATCAACTCCACGGAGAAGATCTGTGGAAACCAAAAAGCATAGATTCTTCTATGCAATAGAAGAAGTGAGTGTGAAGAGAACATGCACAAAAACCAAACAATAAAAGCTGCAAAATACACTGTCTCTTTAACAAAATAGGTTCCTAGTATTTTTATGGTTCTAGTTTAAAGAAAGATGATTGTTTTCTCACCTGGATCATCTGAAAAACTCTGCATACCACAACACAATCTACAGTCCCTCTTGTGTACCCTGCTGAGTGGGTCTTCTGATATCTCAGGTGGAAGTGCACATGCGCATATTCAGCATGGCTGGCATTCCCTTGGCCATATTTTGGATTGCTCTAGGTCTCTCCTTCTTCCCTTTCCCCTCCTTTTATTCTAGAGAGAAAAAGTCAGAAAATTTGGCCTGGACTTTGAATGAACCAAAATTGTTTTCATTTCGTTAATTTCATGTATATTTTAAATGACTGTATTTTGCACAAATCTTAATGCAATAAACTCCTAGCTGTATTTTTAAAAATCCATGAAAAAATTATCATTTTTCAAGCACCCTATTAGTTGACTGATGCTTTCAATTACCTTTTGTCTATGACCACTAAAAGCTCAGTAAAGGGGTTGCTGATCCTAACAGACATCTTTCAAGTTGTCACAAAAAGATTTCTCAAGCAAACCCTAAAGGCACTATTTTTATCAGTATTTGTCAAGTTCAGCTCAAAATATTAAAACTGAATGACAGAACTGCAGGTCTTCAAGACACTAGAATAAATACCCAAAAATTAAACCGAATTCAGTCATGTCTCCAGCAATTCCACTTAAGTCAGTGGCATTTCAAAGACCTCAGATAACAAAAGAATTTGTCCCAGTCACTGCTTTGGAGTCAATTTACAACCAGAGTTCATTGACTTCAGTGGAAATTCCACCATGATAACCATGACAGAGCTGGGAGTGATTATATACAGTTAAGATATAAAGACCTAATGAAGCATGCACGGATCAGTTCAGTATGTTGAATATTCTCTCAGGACTGTTGGCTAGATAATAACTTAAGTAGATTAAGAGTTATAAACAGGATTCTTCTTTGTCTTTATCTTGTAATTAAATAATGACTAACCTACATTAGGAAAGTAGTGATCTACATAGTTATTCAAAAGACAATAGAATAAAGAATAAAGAATAAAAAAAGAATAAAATGAACTCTAGAGAGGTTTTCCCACCAAAACTACTTGCCCTTTTGTCCTGCATTTTCCAGTCTTAACTATAGCAATCTTGTTCAGAAATGTGTAGAGCAGCCAACCATATATCCACTGTCACTTCTTATTTATCAATTGTTAATATACTGATGTAGGCATTTCAGATTTGTCATGAATTAATTAGAGATAATTCACATTACACATATTCACACAAAATTAACACAGCAAACTTTTAAGTTCTTTTCCATTTCTTTGAAGATAAAAAAACCCAACAAACCAAAAAAAAACCAACCAAAAAACCCACAAACCACTGTCTGGTTTTTGGAGCATGAGAAACAGCATGGAAAATACTGTAAGGGACTGTCACACTGTCTCCCAACATCATCTTCAGACAGTTCTTTGGCAGCTAGGGAATTATTCCTAATTATATCCTGGACACTTCACTCAGTTCTGCCATGTAATAACCATTGACTTGAGAGCCTGGACCATCATATGTAACTGGGCCATTATCAGTTGTAGTAATGGAAATGAGTCACCTCTGGCAGAGCTGCACTGGTGCAAATTGTTGCTGAACCTTAGTCGGGGTTTATCATGCCTGTCTTCTATCCCCAAAAGAACAAGATGCTGGGACCGGTTCAGGGGATGGATGGTAGATGTTTTCCTGTTTTCAGACTTTCACAACGCGCCTGGCAGCTCTTTCGTGTGTTAATCCTGCAGGCAGTCCTGACTCAGAATTTCCAAAGACCTTGCCATCACAGAGAGATGTGGAAAGAATATGCAGTTATCTAAATGGAGTGCCATCAAATGCAGGGATGTTCAGAGAATTGGAGAAGAGCTTCTGTAAGGTGCAAAACAAAATTATTGAAACAGGAAAAGCCACTGAATGCAGAAATAACTGCAATGTAATTATACATTATCTAAAGATATTGAGGCTGATGGTAATAAATACAGTCATAAGAACTGGGGTAACATTCAATCCATCACAGGATTTCAAAAAAACATCAGGAAGAAACAAGAATCATAACAGATAAGGAATAGAACAAACAGAAAAAGGTACTGCTAATCCTTGTTAGGGTAAAAAAAGCCCAGCCTTTTGTGATCTCACTGCCAGACACTGCTTTCAAGGAAAATTACATGGTTTATATTCGAGTTTTTTTCCATATTTTGTGTGACCAGTATTACAGCCTTTCAATTTCTGCCTTCTCCACTACCTGCCTTCTGTTTGTGTGATGATTAAGGACAATCTAAGGAACAGAGATTTCCAGTGTAGCAGCTCCAGATCAGGAGCTGGAGGATTATAAAACCAGTAAAGTCCAAAAAGTAAAATGGCTCTCTTGTATTTATTCACTATGCTGCAGTCTGTAGACAGCCCATGGCAGAACTGTGTGCATAACCTATGTTGAGAAGAGACTGCAGATTGGAGTCAGAACTTACATGTACCTGAAAATTTTAACCAAGTTGCATACAGTCAAAAGAAAAGGACAGGGAATCATGCATGGCATCACCAGTTAACCTTCTGTGTTTGTAGCCCTTTACCGTTTTATCACCATTTCCACATAATTTCATGTAATTGTTCAAGACTGTGTTTATAATCACAATGACATTTCACCCCTCCTTCAGAACAGATGGGCTGCTGACTCCTGCAGCACTCCAATGACTGCTGTAATTCAGAAGCAGAGACTTCTGTTGTGCTGGCAGAGAAAAAGTGAGCTGCAGGCAGGAAGCTCAGCATCACTGTGGGCCATTTTAAGGACTACATAGACCTAGACCATTTACCTCTGCTGGGTTTGGGAACAGCAGTGAAAGATGCCCTAATCTACTTTCAACAATAATGCTCCAAAGAATGGCAATGACAGATAGGAATAACAAGAGAACAGGTGTGGTAGTAGGGTTGACTGAACCTACCATCCATAATGTCAGCTTTAATCAGATTTAAAAAAGAGTAACTTTCAAAGAAAGCAAGTTGTATTTTGCAACAATTCCCTGAACTCTCAGAAAACAATCAGTCAGTAAATTTCTTACCAGGCCAGCATGTTTTTGAAAAGTAAAAGTATATGTTCATGAGAGTATCAGCTCTGTGAGTGCCATGCTTTCATACTTGCTTGACGTTATCTTTTTCCTGTCTTTCCAAAGACTTCACAATGTGTACACATCCCAATTTGTGTGAAAACATTTCTGTTTCAAAAATTGCTCATTGAATTGGAAATAAGCTTGTGTTACCATAGGGGAGACTTCTGGTTATAGCTTCTCATTTTGTTCCAATGGCTGCTTTAAAGAAAACCTGGCATGTTTTTGAGCGTAAAGATCCCTTTTCCCTGGAATGAAACACAAACTCTAATCTTTGAAACTTACCTGACAGATGACTACCATTCTAGACAAAGACAAAAAACCTTTTCTGAAAAGTAGATCTCAACATAGTTACGTCAACTGTGCCTTCAGGGTCCCTTTTTCTCCAGCACTTTGTGTCTGATAGCAGGCTCCCACCTCTCAAAACCAAAACTTTGTTGGTCAAAACTTTCAAGGCAGAAAATTTCCCTTTTTTAACTTGCAATCAACTGGCTAAGCAGTTATTTTGTAATTGTCATGAAAAAGTAAAACTACTACAGTGCAACCTTTTAATTAACAATTACAATATAAAATATTTCAATATTTTTTTAGAAAAAAACTAGATGAGGCCACTTGTGAGACAATCATGGACATCTGCTGGCCTTTATCTGAGACAAATTCGCTATAAGAGTAAGTTTGCAGAACAGTCACAGTGGCACTGCAGCCAGTGGCACACTTCGTCCTGTAAGTTCAGTTCCTTGTTCTTCATGTACTTCTTTAGAAGTTTTCCCTTTCAAATGAAAAAAAAAAGAATTAATTAAAATTGACCAGATGAGTATTTGCAATAAATGTTAACTACAGAACTAGAAGAACTTTTTTCCAGTTGTATGGTGCCGGAGAACAGTTACAACAGGATATCTCTGCTGTGGTATCTTCCTCCCAAATGACTTCAGAGTTGATTTTTCCATGGTTATTCTTTTTCTATTCTTCATTATTATTTTTTAAATATTGGTCTTACCACTTTCTCTGTTTTCCAAATTCATGAGGGAAAAATATGTCTTTTCCTTAAAAAAAAAAATTGTCTTATATTTAATGCAAATTTCTGCAAAAGGATCTTTATTAACACTCCATTATCAGACCTGAAAAAGGTCCAGTATATCATAGAGAATGGAAAAATGTAGGAAACGTAAGTGCTAGTTAACCACAGGTCCAACACAAATGTAACTTGGTCAGTGCTGACACAGAGCTCATAAGCTTATCCTGAACAAGTTGAGAGCTTGTACAATCCACATCAAAAATGCCCCTGAATCGTGCTTTGCTGGGACCAGGTCCTTATAGTATCTGTAGGTTTGGATAGAGAAATAGCTCTCAGAAAACATCTCTCAAACAATAGGAAAAGCATGTGCTGAGAAGGTAAAATGTGGAAATCTCCCAAGGACTGAAAGTCTGAGAGTCCTGCTGAATATGCAGCCCAGTTCCTGCTACAAGAGGGGCTGGGACACACCACTTGATCTGGGTTGGCTCTGTGTCCTCACTCAGGGCTGCAAAGGAGGCCTCAATTCCTTCTCAAGGTGTGAGGAGACGTGGAAGCAGATCAGTAATGGCCAGCATGAGGTTCAGAAGGTTTGACACAGAAGGAGAAAGAACTAAATGGCTGTGTAATCTGCTCAGTGCTTTCAGATTCTTGATTCTTCACAAGGGTAACTCAGATTTACCAAGATGAAAAGTCCGGTCTGTGCTGATTGCAGACAATACAGTACTGTCCCAGGACCTAGTTTGGGCATGGGAGAGGTACATCCTTCTCCATGTAACTCTATGCCTGAGCTAAGCACTAAAACAAGACACTTTCCAAAACCCTAGGCAGGGGGTAAAAGAAGTGTGTCATATAACCCAGTAGGCTTTTCAAGGATGTGTCAGTGGTATATGCTTTGCTAAGTGCATCAAGAGTTGCTATGTATTTTTATTAATTCATTATGGTTGATCTAGTTACATAAACAGGAAATGGCAATAGATTAGCTCCTGGAGAGTGTTTCATATAGGATTACATTTAATGCTGAAATTCCTGTCAAACTCTTAACTTTCAAAATACTGATAACACAGTACATACTGTGCACTTTTTTTGAACACTTGAGCAGTGCATTCCCTGCAACACACTCAGAGCCCTAATAATCAAGATTGCATTTAGAGGAGCTTAATTTTCGTTCTATTAATCTCTCCAGTGGTAAGAGTAATTATTCAGTATTTGCTAAGAAGCAATCCCATAAAATGCACAGGGTGCCAGTATGTTAGCATGGTTTGAATGACCACATAGTGAGAAGAAATGTTTCGCTCTCACCACCAAATTATTATGCAGGTCCTTAAAAGGACTGTGAACTGTATTTGCAAGATGCAAAATTCCCTCTGCTACTCCAAACTGCCTCTGAAGTGCCCTCTCTTTTTTAGTATCATCTGCTAGGTCTCCCATCCAAAAGTACTTTTTCTTTTATAACTACGTCTTTTTTTCACCATGCACCTTTGTCCAGCCCTACATTCTGCTAAGAATTTTTACCATTATACCCATTTCTTATTTCTTCTGTCTTATCTAAAGCCTTTCTGAACATCTTCTGTGTAATGTGCAGCTCCTTCAGGGGAGTAAGGCAGAAGGGCAGTATTTGAATAAGGCAGGAACCATTGAACACTAATGATTTCTCTTTGTGTTGAAGCCATTTCAATTTCCAGGAAGTAAAGACACCTTTTTTACTGTGACTTTTCTTTGAAGAAGATATATCTTCTAACCAATTAATACCTTCCATTGTAAAAGATGCAGAGCAGTGAAAGACTAAAATGGTCTCTTAGATGACATGTTGCATATCTGTAAATAACTAAATCTACAACCTAAAGGTCGTATGTGTCAACATTATTAATCACGTCTCTCACTGTTTCATGTTTATTTCCTTCTGCAGACTCCTGTCATATATTTTGACTGTCCTAAAGATATCTATTTTTAGTGTACCTAACACATCCTGAGTCATGAATCAGGCTTGTAGAAACCTCGTAATACATTTCATAAAATAATAATAACATTAGCACTGGATATGGAAAACATTTCAACATGAGAACAGTCTATACTGGTTTTTAGAATTTGCCCTCTGCACCTGATAAGCAAATTCCTGGATACTCTTATTTGGATGTTTGTTCAGCCACTGGAGACTTGAGAAGGCAGCTAACACGTAAAGTTGTGTTATAGCATAACACAATGAGGTACCATAACTGTAGTCATCAGTGCTAAGTGCCACAGGGATCTTTCCTCTTCTTCCATCTAACTTCAATAGACAGCCATGGTGCCTGCCTCTGTCTGCAGAGGCTATCTGATTGCTGTTCCTTGTTCACTTGCTTAATCCTTCTAAATCTTCTTATTTCTAATTACAATTCTATCATTTATCTCAGTCTATCATCATCCTTTATTTAAGTCTATCCTCAGCTGGTCCACCTCTCTCCATAAAAACTTTGACTACTCCTGATTCTTCTTCCCCAACTGCACTCTCAACTGCTTCTTCACCAGTCCCTTCAATTACAGGTTTATCAGAGTTATTCTCTGATATCCTCTTACGTCCAGGTCAGGCAAACATATGTCCTCATTGAACAGGAATAAACTCATGCATGCAGTATGTACCTGGACTCCTTCTTGATATTTTAAGGGCAACAATGTAATGAATAAGCTTATGAATCACATTTGGAAGATGCCAAAATCCTACTGTATAAGCATTCTTGAGGGCCTGAGGGTACTATTATATTTGCTTCAGGGTTTAGGAAGATGGTGAGGAGCCAGGTTTTGAGAGGAATTATTAGCTGCAATGAGCCTGCCACCTCTAGATGAATGTGAGTGATCCTGTAGGAGTTGGCACCACATTCACATATTCTGGCTTCCTGGCATCTCCAAAGGGAGCCAGATTCAATGTGTCCCTTCCAGAACAATGCAGTCTAGGATAATATGGTGTGAAAGGAAGTCTCATGGCATGCTCTGTGGAACTGAACCACCACAGCTGTGAATATTATTTTTGAGTCATACAAGCACACATCATACTCAGCGTAGGTGTGTTCTCTGGCACTGAAGGCTGCACTGTCCTCAGAGAGTGCTCAGAGTTATGTTAATCATTGTACTGCAACTATTACAAAGAAATATTTGTCTGTTCTAAGGAGCTATTGTAGGAATTATTTGTTTTGTACTCCAGGAAAGAAAATTGTTGCCATTGTTGCATCTTTATGCTGAGAATTTATCTTCCCTGCTGATGGGAAACACAAATCTCCTTGGGCGGGTACTGCCTCAGGCTATGCGCTGACCAGAGGAGCTGTCAGAGAAAATGACTTCTCTCAGTAGCTCTCTTCATGCTTCACACGGAGCTTGCCCTATAAAAAGAGTGGCTCCTAGTAATCTGTATCTCAGTGAAGTTACAGAAAAACCTCTTGACACACTTTCCAGTTGCAGAAGACAACTGCCTCCTCTGTTCCTCGAACTGGCCTGGCTACCATTCCGCTTTCTCTTGAATTCCCCTGAGATTAACTCTTCCTTGTCCAGCACTCCATCATTTATCTCACTTCTTTCCCCAGCAGCCCGCCTCTTTCAGCTCTCTCCACATTAATTTTGACTCTTCCTTAGACCTCAAAATCATTTAGGCAGTGTGTGTGCAGCTGTGTTCATGGTCAGACTGAAGGTCTGCCTGAGAGCCAGTAAGGCCAGGGTGAACTCTAATATGTAAGCAATGAGGAAACCATTGAGTGTGACCTTGAATCCTAAGCTAACATGACAGTATAAACACAGTCCCAGTTATTGCTCATATGCTCTCTGCCTGTCTGAACAATCTCTCTCTTTTTCTCTCACTTTCCCCCATTCCCCCTCACCAAACTTTCACTGCTTCCTCCACCATTCCTCGCTCTCACTGTGAGATTGGAGACCTTTTAAGCAAGTTGAATAGAGGTATTCAAACAGTACAGAAAGACTACTAAAACCACCTGGTCCTGAATGGCTTCACATTTATCTATGCCGTAATGAGTTTCAGAGCCTGTATTTGGATACCCACAGGTCTCTGAAATTTTTGAAATAATCGGCCAGTGATTCCTCAAAATTATTTCAGTGGCGTCTTCAGAACTCACCTATGTAAGAGAATTGTGAATTCCTGCCCACCGTGTCATGCTTTTGCCCATTGGTGCTTCTATCCGATTAATCAGCACTGATTCACAAAAATACTGAGACGAGAGGCTGTTGCAAGCTCTTTCATGGCAGAGACGGAGTTAGAAACCAGAAGATGCCTCAAATTCTGCTTCACTTACTTGTGGAGAGTAGAAGAAAGAACTATTATGCTAAATAGCTTTTTATTAAATATTAAGGGTTTTGTGTTCTGTTTTGCTTTCACAAAAGGTTACCAAATTTCAGCATATTCCCTAGCCACTGGTGTCACTCTTCATTCTGATAATTGTTTTACAGGCAGGAAATCCCATGATTTATTAAATTACTTTTTAATGAACTTATAATAGCAACTAACAATAAATGAAACTAGAGAAGGCAAGAAGGACCTGTAATCACAGCCATCAACTCAGTCTAGAAGTGCCAATCCCAAGGCTAATTTATTTTAAGATTTAAGAAGTTTACAGAAACTGTATTACATTAATTTCCATTTCCACTGCCTCAGCAGTCAGCTAGCATTGGACAGATGGCATCATAATCAAAACATTTTTCTTGCCCCTTATATACACTTCCTCCAGTTATTTACTTTAGCACGATATGGCACATCTGAAGAAAACAAAAATCACAATGTCTGTTAGGATTGTAGAAGACTGGTGTCAATTAGGCCTTACATATAAATTTCTTTTCTTATGGTTTTTCAAAGAAATTACTTTTCAATAAAAAACCAAAACTTTAAAGTTTTCATAATTTTCCTGCAAAGGTCCTTGTAAGTCTGGTTTTCATGATGGACTTCATGATGGATCAGCAAGGCATGGTGTATCATGGAATAAACTGAGCAATAGAGAATGACAGACCAACAAGAAAACCAACTAGAAATTGTATAAAGTCCTTAACTGCATGTTTGATTTTTGATTTTTAAGCAATTTTTGTATATAAGATCCATACTTCCATGTTCTCCCTTTTACTTAAAACCATTTTCCTGTCAACCCTATTACCATGTTGGTACTCTGACTCTTGTTACAAGCGTCTTATCTAGACTGCATATTTCTTTCTATTTTCAACTCTCATTAATTTTACATTTTTTTTCTCTATGTTCTCTATACTCTAATGTTTCCAGACACAATCATTCTATGACAGACAGACAGGGTTTATACTAGCTGTTCTTTTCAAAGTTTAATAATTTTAGTATGCTTGCAATTCTTTTTCCTCTCCTTTTACAAACCTGGCCACCTGTGAAAAAGAGGAAGTGCAATCAGCCATTCAAAGTATAGTAAGCTTTAGTATTTAGTTTAGGATAATGTGCTGCTTTTTTATAAGCTACTGAATACAGAAAAAAAATCATGTTCTAACTGTACTGTCGTTTAGGGGGTACAGGAAAGAACCAAAGCTAATCCTAGTTCTGGTGAAGTCCAAGAACTACATTACAGCAATGTAATGTAGTATTCACCGAGGTAGGTGGTCTGCTGGATCAAACAATACAAGTGAAATCTTCATTGAGAAGGAAACAGAGAGGCAAGAAACAGGAATGTAACTGGAGAAGGAGCAGGACACCTGGCATTTTAGAGGATGCAATGGAGGGAATAAAAAAGTATGCAAGAAAGTAGACTTGCATGAGGAGATAGGCAAATACTTATAAAATGGGAGAGTTTATGCAAGAGACTCTCAGGTTTCAGTTGCTGGAAAACCATGCCTGCAGCAAATATTTCACAAGAACATGCAACATCAAGCAGTTGATATGGAAACTGAGATGCATAAGACTATAACTTCAGAACACTACTGAGTCGGAGCAATGACTCTGTCAGCACAGTATCCTGCATCTTACAGCGATTAACACCAGTTCCTAAGAGAAAGCAGAAGAAAGGCAACAGGTACAAAGTGAGCTCTGCCTACTATGCACTTTCTGCAAATAGTTGCCTTGGAGGAGAGCCTTCTTGAAACAGAGGAAAATTAGTAGTCATTAGACTGCTAATTAGAAAATTAAATCTGTGTCTGATTCCCTTATTGAATAGATTGTGTTTGGCTATCTATAAAAATTATTTTATATCTTCATACTGAATTGCCGAATAATATGTATTGGTTTAAATTTTATGATCTTCTGTCTGAAAATGTCAAGGGTGGGAAGACAGTCTTTGTTTTGTGAATATTAACTTTTGAATCCATCTTACCGTAAGGATCAGACTTCCCAAAAATCACATCTCAGATGGAGGTTTACAGAGCACTCTCACTCTAAGAAGGGTCCAGCCATGTTACCTCCTCCTCCTCTGGATTTATGTATGGCTCACTTCTCTAACTAAATGAGTCCAAATCTTCTGAAGCACAGTCACCCTAGCCAATTCTCTCTTCTGTCCCCATGTGACAGATAAAATGGCTGAGTGACTAACATCTCGTGCTGAGCTACAAAATGTCAAGTGCTGCATCAGGAAGGAAATGAACACATAGTTTTATCTCTTCAACCATTCATCTTTGCTATAGAAATAGCTACAGTGAGTCCAGAATGGAAGCATGCAGAGAGATAACAATCAGTTGTGATTATACTTTTCCCAGGAAACCTGTCAACTTCACTGGTGAACCTATATATACACACACTACACTTGGTATACCTGGAATAAGAACATCCCAAAGTCTTTGCTCTTCACCACCACCATCACAAACAAAGTGCTTGGAAACACATGGCACCTGGATGCATTCAGCCTTCCTCCACTGCTGCCAAGCAGTGCTGCACTCAGTACAATTCTGGAAAGAGTCAGTTTCAACTATCAACCACTTTTCTGGACAAAAAGCAGATTGCAGAGTCAAGTGAAACTGAATCATGGTTTCCTGCTAAGTAGCCTCTACTGCTAGTTTGCTGCAGGACACCACAGACCTTCACACATCAACTGGCAATCCAAAGTCAATGACTGAAGAGCTAGCAAAAATAGAAAGAGCAGTATAAAAGTAATGTAAATAATTCTAAAACCACATCTTTTCCCCCAAATCAAGAGGCTTTTTTCTGTATTTTCAGCCATTGATTTTAACATGCCAGAAAGCTTGACTCTACATAAGCAAACTTCATCATCTCCTTCAATCAGTGCTTTTAGAACATCATAACTCACATCAGATTGTCTGGCGCAATTTCTAAATTGACTGATTGTGAATAGAGTCAAAAAGGTGATGCAAGCAGCATGCTCCTCTCTTCACTTTTTTATGAACCCCACGAAAAATTTGTCTTTTTTTTCCTGCACTGACCTTGAGGCTTTTAGGCTGCTGAATGTTACACCAACCAGCATGACTTCCAACACCTCATAGAGAGACATTTATGTCTGAGCGATTGTTTCAAAGCAAACAGTGGTGTACGTGACAGGTGCCCAGGTTCCCCACAAAGGCAGGCCACAGGACCTAATTCAACACCTCTGCAGGCACACATATCCAGCACATATAGCAAATCCCATCTTGAACACTGCCAGCACTGGGGCGCCTACAATGTCTCTGGGCAACCTGTTCCAGTGCCTTACCGCCTTCATAGCCAAGAATTTCTTCCTAACATCTAATCTGAACCTACTCTCTTTCAGTTTGAACCCATTCCCCCTTGTCCTATCACTACAGTTCCTGAAGAAGAATCCCTCTCCAGCTTCCTTGTGTACTTCCCTAAGGTACTGGAAGGTTGCTATGAGGTCTCCAGGCTAGACAGACCCAACTTTCTCAGCCTGTCTTCATAGGGAGGTGCTCTAGTCCCCTTATCAACTTCATGGCCCTCCTCTGGACTTGCTCCAACAGGTCCATGTCTTTTTTATGTTGGGGACACAGCACTCCAGGCGGGATCTCACAAGGGCAGAGTAGAGGGGCAAAATCACTGCCTTTGACCTGTTGTCCATGATCCTTTTGGTGCAGACCAGGATTCATTTCATCAACCATAACCCCCAAGTCCTCTGCAGGTCTGCTCTCATTCACTTCTCCAGCTACAGTTCTTCTACAAGATCATGTTGTAGAATTAACTTTTCATGCATGGATGTATTCCCAGATTTAACTGACATCCATTGTATTCTACCTAGCAAAAGACCGGCAAATCTGAAGGTTGTCTTCCTGTCATGAGCAAGGAATTTCATGGGATACACAAGTGGTCAATACCAACAGCAGTCAAAGCAGTCAGATGTCTTATAGCTTGATCCTAGTCATCTGCAAGCCCCATAGACTACAAATCTCATTTGTCTTTAGAAGCTTGACTTTACCATGTATCTGCACATAATTAAATGCTTCTGATTTCAAATACCACAGTATGATAATCATTAGCCCATGCTAAATTCTGTTTATAGTAACCACCCTCAGATTTGGATAGCATTCTGAAAAGTGGTAAGCTAAACATTTTCAGGAATCTTTAGAAATGCAGTGAGAGGAAAAATAAAATGACATTTACAAGCAAGAGAGAATTTCCTTTTCAATAATTCCAGGAAAGGCTATTCTTATAGCAGGGATTATACTACAAATAAGAAATGGTATAGACTTAACCCATTTTCATTACAGTCTTAAGAATGTCATGCCTTTGCTATTAGTAGATTTTCTCCAGAGTCCAGGCGGAAGTAGATGTGTTCAGAAAGACCTCAGGAGTATCCTGGTTTTCTGGCAGCAATTTGAAATATAGTTCTCATTAGATTGGTGCCTCTTTTTTTTTTCTAGAATTAAATATATTTTGCCTTCAAAAGAAATCCTGTTACCTTTGTTTTAAGTGGCACAGTAGTACTCTTCAGATCCCATTGTCAGAACCAACATTCTGTTGTTTCTATCTCAGTTTACTTTTTGATATGATGATTGTCTAACTAGAAGTCTGATATTCAAATTTAACAGAAAGGAAAGGAAGGCACCTTCATGCTTTCCCTATTCTTCATATCCAAAGACAGCAGAAAGGATGATCTCACCATGATTTCAATGAGAGCAAGACTGGATCATCAGAACATTGGGTTTTGGGCACGGGGATCAGGTCTATCTCTGTAGTCTGAATGGTGCCAAACACAATAGATGTGCCAAGCAGACACTAAACACTTATAGCAATGAGGAAACCACATACGAGTGTTGTGGGTTTTATCTGGTATATTTAATGAAACAATGTATTATCACAGGTTTAAGGCTGTCTCCAAAACAATCCAATGTCAGGGGGAGCACTGTAAGGTTACCCTGCACTATGAAAGCATGATGACCCCTAGACAGCCCCCATATATGGAGTAGTACACTGGCTTCTGGTCATTTCACATTCCCCCCATACCCATACCTCTGCTGCACGGAACCCTTCACTTTCCCTCTCTGTCCCCTCACTTTGTCCCAAATGGGACAATGGAAAAGAAGCAAGACTGGAACAAAACCTGCCTCTCATATATATGCAACCCAATCTTCCTCAAACTCCCAAGCAGATTTTCAGATGAGATAGGAGAGCAGAGTCTTTTCAGTGCTAAGCAGAATTCTGCCCCTTGCTGATGTATTTCTGGGTAGGATGTTTTGCTGGGTTTGGTTTTTTGCTTTTCAAGCCAGTAGCAGATGGCTCACCAGTCTGATTTTATCTAACAATTCCCCTGCTCCTGCATTGCCTTCATGGACCACTCCACAGCCACAGTATGGGGCAGTTTCAGAGTTTTCTAGTGCATAATTGTCACATCTTTTCAGAATCGCAAAGTGAGATACTGAAAACAGAAAGTTATTTTAAGTTTCAGGCTTATTTCTACCCAAGGTTTCCTTCTACATTCAATTTCTTTCTAAGCTGTGAACCGTTCAAGCTACACTTTTCATATAGCTGAAAGCAGATTTGATTAATATGATTTCTTTGTGAAAATCTGAGAAGATTAAGGAGCAGTGATGTAGAGAACATATGCCCTTTCTCAACATGACATTCTCTAATATTATACAGGGGTCTGCAGATCCTTCCACTCATTATATTGTTCCCACTAGTGGTATCTAAATAGAGAAAAACCTATCATCAGGGAAGAATTTCATTTTCTTCATATTATAGTTCCAATCTCGTGTGCAGGTCAACAAATCTGCAGCTGTGTATCGATTTCATTCTGTAACTAGGCAGGAAAGGACACATTTCAAGGGAGTATTTGCAGATTGTTTTTCCTTTGTATTACAGGGTCTTTTTGTGATGGTCCCTTAGAAAAAAATTAAGATTGGCCAGATAACTTCTATGCTCACTGAAGCAAAATGCCAAATAAATATGTTTACAGGCACATCAGTTTTACTATTCTTTCTCTGTGTATCCCAGAGTGTTACTAACCATGGAAGCACTTTCCAAAATCAGTGGGGGGAAAAAATCAGTCTGGTATTGATTGAATATGGTTTCTCATCTGTCTCATGACCTTTTCCATCAGATATATAATTAGAAATGGAAAGGTCTTACCTGCATGCTTGCAGTACCCTTCAGAATACAGATAGAAGGTTTGGTTCAGTGCTGAGATACAAGGAAAGCACACAGTCAGTAGATTTTAGGATATGGCAATGTCAGTATTTGTTCCTTAAAATGAGAAATATAGACCATGCCAGCACTTTCAAGCTAATTCAGCATAGTATCAGTAGTTCTCTTAACTGTATTAATGTAATATTTGGATTGGAATGCACATTGTAGAGGATAAACATGGTTTGCAGCCCCCTATAGCACAGGAAAACATCAAACCTGATGATTGCATGATATGATCTTTGTCACTTGCTGCTGCAGGGACATTTCTATGTCAAACAGTCAACATGATTTGCTAACCAGTCATTAAGGAGAGGATTATGATGCCTGTTTCCAAAAGCGTTTATATGAGTTCCTTGTGGTGAGTCAGGTTACCACTTCAGAAAGGCTGGAATCTTAAGCAGCCATATTTAACATAGACTCTTGCAAGGTTAGGGCAAAAGCATTTCTGACTTTGACACCTATACTTCCTTGCTTTTCATTCTATTTAAAGGTTTGTACAAATGTTATTATGAAGTGAACCTTACCCCATATATACATAATGCATTAAACTACAGAATCATATGCCTTTCCCAATGTGAAAAGCACAGATGTTGGTTATGGAACCACAGAAAAGTTAAATGTGTTTCACTTTCAGATACTTCTGACATGAAAATATTCTAGCAAAGTACCAGAGAAGTTGTTATCAAAAATCAGTGCTTTAAGACAGATGCGTTCTTCCTGTGTGGGGCCTGCAGCTCAGCAGAATATGTTTGTTGGCTCACTACTTGTGACTCCTGTACAAAATTGTTTGAGAGACTGTTTAAGGATGGGTAAACCAGCTTTTTAGGATGCTCGATTAGTTTGGATTATAAGATACTGTCAGCCTCCTGTAATTAATTGCTGTGTGGTTTCTAACCAACTAAAATTATCACAGACTCCGAGGAGAAGCCATTGCACATGATGGGTGGCTGAAGAGACTGATCCAGCTTTTGAGACTGTCATTCCTTTTAGAAATCTTTTCCCACAATCTGCACGACTCCACAGACTACAGGGGCATAACATCTGATTGACAGTATCTCCAAATCTCATCTCTTTCAAAATTCATACACACAAACACACAAACTTTTTAAAACAGATGACATTCCTTTCTGATTTCAGATACCTGTTCAAACCTCTGAGGATTCTGATTAAGCAGTGTGCAAAATGTAAATAATTCAGATCATTTCAACTCCCTGCTTTGATTTCTGACTTTTACAAAGGTGTTGTATCTGTTCTAGGAGAATAGCTTTATTGAGCCACCATAAAGAAGAGTTTTCTAATTCAGTGGTATGCAACTGTCCTAGTTGTGAATTAATGCAAGCAGTTTCTATTGGCATCACTATAAATATTTTCAAACATAGATGTGAACGGAAATAACATTTCACAACCAAGTATATACAGAAAACATTTTAGATAAAGTTCTTCAACTTGTTTTGACTAGAAATATAACTGGTTAGTAAAACAATACCATGAATATCAGACTGACAGACACAGTGACAGAGAGACATGCACATTTTCAGTGAGGATGAAACATGTATGAATGATGATTCATCACATCTGCAAAAAACAAATAAATCCCCCACCAAAACAGCATAAAATGAAAAACACGAGTTAGTATTGTTTCTAAAGTCCTAGTCTTCCTGTAAAGGAAAATAAAAATAAAACGATGGTTTGCCTGCAAAAGACGTGATACGATGCCACCTTCTGGTTAAAATGTGAAGAAAAATACACCAGCTTTGTACTGAACGCTTTTATCTACTTTCACATGTGCATAACTAGATCATTTTGTGTATGATTTCACAACAGCCACACCGTGGATTGCTTGGACTGGAAGATTACTGTATATCCACAACTGAACTCTCTGTAGCCTGAACTAAAGGCAGAGTCTTGCTACTCGACTCTCTGAGTTCAGTACAAGTTTCACATCTAAAGACAAGAATCTCTTTATTTCATATGTTAGCAATAGGGTTTGGCCTCCAATTTTAACACACTCGTTTTTCATAGAGTATCACATTTTTTAAATAATATTTCTTTATTCAAATATTTAGCAATTTTGGCAGCACAAATGTTTTAAAATTTGGCCTTTGTGAATTTTCTATTGAGAGCCTCATGTGTTATTATACTCATATAGCCACAAACTCCTAACTCTGCAACATGCAGAGATATTTTCATAGAAGCTTGGACATATGCAAGATTTAAATGTTTCCCAGTTTAACCAAAATGAGAATCATTTGCCATTAGGAAAGTCAGCAGCTCTTTTAAGATTCATTCAATACCTCACTCCTCTGGTCCTTTTGAACTACCAAGCACTTTAAAACAGTGACAGGATCAACGTAAAGATATTAATACTGCTTATTAAACAGAAGAGCTTAGAATAGTTAATAATTAATACCGTACACCCCCCCCACACACACACACATATCAAATTTCTTAAATAACTTTCAGTCCAGGGGCAGGGTTTGTCCACTCACTTTCACTTTTGAAGAAACTCTAGGACTTAATTCAAGATACTGAGAATTTTCCTGAAACCTTCACCTACTCCAGGATCTTTTATAAGGAGGGAACACCCCTTGTGTGTTAGTTCAGTGTCCCATCCCTTCACTTCCAGGCTGCATAGTCCAATGGCAGAATTTCTACAGAAATTCTCTCTACGGAGACAAGCAGAGGGAGAAAGCCAAAGAGGATTGAACGCGGTGAGTAGAATTGGTGGTGTTTCCCACCAATGTTTCACTCTCTTACTTCAGAATGCCACTTGCCTTATCGATATTCTCTGAATGTGCCAAGCAAAGAAGAAAGTGGGAGAGGCGTGGAGAGGCATCAGCCACTGCTCTGGAGGACCAGCAGAGGGAAGCTCCATGAATGCACCAGTATGATCACAGTTGTTCCAAATATTTCTACGTCTTTAGGCTTAGAAATGTTAGAATTGTTTCTGAGGGGTAATAAAATCCTGACCAAGAATTTGAGCTCTATGTATGATATGAGAATAAAGCTGATCAATGGAGAGAATTATTGTATTCTAAAACGACAGCGATGAGGGCACTGTGACAATTACTGGGTATTTATTCAAGTGATTTTCCTTGAGGAATTTTAATGAGGATTTCACACTCCATAACCACATGTTTTAGGTTCTGTCAGTAAAAATGTTAAATGCTTCTGTTAAAGTAATGTGACACTGCTTTTACTGCACTACTCTTTGCAAGGGAATGATCTCGTTGCAAGACGAGAACATGACCACTTTTTTTCAGATGTCCTTGGAATGTTTTCAATTATTTATGTTGTGGCTGAATCCCTCAACATTCCAAAAAAAAACCCAGACAAAAATGACAATGCCAGCCTCATAGTGGAACAGTTGTAGAAATTCCTTCAACTTTCCATGCATAAGTTTCCCTGTGCTCTCCATGTAGCTGGCAGCCACATTGTGCATAATGCACAAGAAATACATATGGTGAGATTAGAAGTGGCAAAATCCATCAACTTCTATAGAGAAAGTTCCAAAGTTAAACTAATTTATTTGCAATTATAGCCATCACATGTTGAGGCCAAAGGACCAGACATCTCTGTAGGTCTACTCACAATGATCACATCCCTGCATGTAAATGAACAGGCTACAGAGTGAAGCACTGATCTGCCCTCAGAGAGAGTGCAGAACACTCCCCTGGCCTGGGCGTCGTTTAAGGGATGGGGAACTGGAGACAGGATGGCAAGAGGGAAGCCGCACTTTTTTGAGTGAGAAGAGAACAGGCGCAACGAGTGACATGCCGTTTGGTCTTGGGCTGAAAGGATGGGTTTTGGCCTATGTTATGTACTCGTCAAGGGGCTTTCTGTAAGGGAAAACTATCTCTAATTAGCAACAGTGACATACCAGTAGTAAACTAATGCAGTATCGAGCCAACAGCAGTGACTGACATCTGCTGCTCCAAGGGAAGGTGGAAAAAGGGACTTGGCTCAGCTAAAAGTGCCATGCACCACATGGGGGAGGGAAAATCCTTGCTAATAATGTCTGTGGGGACTAACATGCTCTCTAGGCTTATGCCACCTCACATGCCTCCCAGGTACCTAGCTAGGAGAAAAGCAGTAACAGCTCTGGCTCACAGGGATTCACAGTCTCACAGGGAAGCTTCTTTCCCTCACAGCTCTCCCTCTAACCACCTTGCAAATAAGCATGTGGGGAGCTCGCTCCTCTGCATGGCCAAGTGAGATTAGAGACTATTTCATTCGTGCAGGCCTTTTGGCAAGCACCCACTGAAGTGAGTGATTACACAAAAAGTCAGTTATTTTTGTGTTAAAATAAACTCCCTTTTTTAAAAGGAATCAACAAAGCAAATTTTCCATGAAGTCATTAAACAAATTTTAGTTTAAAAGAATTTATCAGCACTGAAGGATTCAAAGAAAGAGAAGAATTAGGGAAGCCATAGCCAGTCAGAAGAGAAGAAAAGAGAAGAGAGGAGGGAGAAAAGGGAAGCAGATTTCTTCTGAGTGTTTCCTTAAGCTGAGGAAGTCAAAATGATCATGAAGAAGAAAGGGAAAATGTGGCATCTGCATTAATCGGCATTAAGCACTTAAAACAAGAATCTTCAATAACTGTGCAAATTTAAATTTTTGAGCTTCTCCTTTCTACCCTTCCTCGTTGATATTCATGGGGCAGTAGCCATTATTTGCAAACAAAGATAAAACCCAGTATTTACTCTTGCTGGAAAATGCAGCTATAATTTGTTGTGAATGCATTCAATTTAGTGTGAAGCACTTTGTAAACTTTCATAATATAATCCAAAAAAGAGCTAGACAAACAAATAGGGTGTTTTGGTTCAGTCACCAAATAAAAAGGAAAACAAAATGTAATCAGTTGAGTTTGAATCAAAACACATAATTTATGTTTTTTTGAAAAATAGGTGGGGCTTTTTTCAGGATAAAGCTAATCTCTAATGATTTTTACTTTCATTTTAAAACCTTTCCATTTCTGTGAGCCATTATTAAACAATAAAAAGAAGGCTTTTTTGAAAATGTCTAAAAGTAAGCCTCCTAGTACTTCTAAAATAAAATGTTTTTTATTCAGAAAATTCAGAAACTAAACTTTTCTTCTTTTAATAGAGTATTTGTTTTACTCTTTATTCAGCTGAATTTATTTGCATATGATTCATATTTGCAAACAACTTCAGTCCTCTAAAAAATTCTGTTTTGTACTATTAACCCAAAACATTTCATACAATTTCAGTAAAAACCGGGAACTACTTCCTATTTGTCTGGAGTTCAATTCTGCACTGGAAGACTCAGGATATATTTTGAAAATTATTGTTTATTTGCTTGGCTTGGCCTGACTTTGCTTGGTTGAGTACACCCAGGCCAGGTTCCAGTAGATCCTGGAGTGACTTATATGTTTGTCTGCAAAGTCCTGAATGTCTTTTCAAGGGGTTTCATGCTGGGTGCTAAAATCTCTCAGCAGATGAGAATGACTCTACCATTCAGGTCTACTGGCTCTGAAAGGCCCCAAACACAGGACAAGTTCAGACAGAGCTTCTGATAATACACACAAAAGGACATTTACCACCTCAGATATCAGGATTCAGAGCTGTGCTATACATACCAGAGGTGGCCTGATGAGAAGTCACCCCTTAAGGCTGCTAGTAGAGTGGGAAAAACAAGGAAAAGAATGCTGCTGGGAATGTACATTCCTGTCTTTGCCCCCAACACTAGCAAGTGCTCCAGACACCTCAGCAGAAGCAAACATGAGTTTCCAAGCTATGGCAAAGGAAGAGCAACCACAGACACCTAAGGATGATCATAAGTCCAACCAAAGGACCATTTGGTTCAGCATCCTGGACCTAGCAGTGGGCAAAAGAGGCTGGGGAAGCACGTAAATGAGGACAAACATGCAGTAATGTCCCCCTGGCTTCAAGCTCTCTCCTAGCTCCAATATTTTCTGAGCCAAAACCAGCATCTTTGTGTTTTACAGCCTTTTAATGGACTCTTCTTCTGTGGATTTAAATAATTTCGTTTGAAGCCATGTAAACTTCCAGCATCCTCAGAACCCTTTGTTAATGCCATCAACAATGCAACTACCCTTTCTGTGAAAAAAACCCAACTTGCTTCTGTTTGTCAAACCCGCTACTCCATGGCCCTATTTGTGCTACCTCCCTTGTGCAACTCATAATTTAGATTCTTATTCCCTCCTTCCTCAGGCAACTCTCTTCCTACTCAGAATACCCCATTTATGTAGTCAATCCTCATTTGGAAACTATTTTATAGATTTGAGAGTGCTGTCACCATTTTCTAGTTCTGCTTTATCCTTTTTGAGATGCAGGAGACAAGATCACATTCAGTTTCCAAGGTATGTCCAACTCAGAGACTTTACAAAGTGCCTTCTATCCTTCTCTCAAGAATTCCAACTCTCAGTTCCAGGGTCAACCCCAGATGCATCAATTTACGTCTTCCAACACTGAATTATATCTGCCATTTTATCATCCAGCTAGCACCTTGAGATCCTTTCAAAACTGAATTGCTAATTCTGTCTGAAAGAGCTGCATCACCTCATTTTGTTGACTTCCTTAACCAGACCTGTATGTATTTGAAAGCACAGAATTCAGCAATTATCTTTGCGGGTTTCCACTGGTGCATCAATCAGGAAAGCCAACACATTAATCTTTTGGTTTCTTTTCTAGCTCCAAACTTGCTATTTAAACATGCTAGGACCCTTCATTTTGTGCCGTGGTACTTTATTTCCTTCAAAGTGTTTGATGAAAACTTCTTCAAAATCCTTCAGGAAAATACAGTAGAACATATCAACAGGATTTTCCCATCCAATGCTGATTGACTCCTTTAATGAAATCCATGGGTTTTAAGAATAATTCCTTTCGTAAACACAAGGCTTGTGTCCTACTCAGTAAATCATATATAAGTGTGTTCACTGGTTCTGTTCTTTATTATAACAATCATATTTACATATGTTCGTTGTTTCTATTCTTTATTATAACTACCACCAGTTTGCAAAATGCACTTGTCAGATTTACTAAGATTTGTATATCCTCAACTCCTGCATCAAATCTTTTTTTCAAATTGTGTAATTTTCTTCTCATAAGCAAGGGGGAAATTTTAGAAGACTGTATGCCAAAACTGATAGTTCACTCATTTCATAGCTGACTTCCTATATAATGCTTAAGTGAACACCACTTGCTCTGGCTCATCTGTTACTGTTCCTAGTTTAAAAAAACCAACTCAAAATATTGCTAACTATTGTTACCCAGTTTCTTCAAAGACCTCTTTTTTTGCTGACACTTCATTCTATAACAGATCTCAGGTGTCCTATTAAAATTTTCTGGAGCAAGAATCTGTCTAGACTCCTACAGTGAATATGGCTTTAAATAGTTGATTAATTTTTCCCCCCTGCTTTTATAGTTGTATCATAGTGTTTAAAAAAGTGGTTTTAAACTCTTTAGCTAAAAGTGCAAGGATGGTCACCCAATAACCAGTCAGCTGTGGTACTATCCCATGTGTATTACTGTCATAAATTAACATGGGGGGGAAAGGGATATACAAGATATTATTAAAAAATAATTATTTCTTACTGTCTAATGATGAGTGAAATGATGGTAATCCTGATTTCACAGTATTTATTTCTATCACATCACAGCTATTTACATACAGCCATCACAGAGAGTATGAGGACTCGCCAACCTGAACTGAAATATCCAGGCAGGATTTGTGGAGCACACACCCAGCGCACTCTCCTCAGTACCCTTCCCACTTCCCCACTTCCTTTTTGGAGACAGCTATGACATTGACTCTTTGCTAGTCAAGCAGAACTCTTTTTTTTTTTTCTTTAAAATCTTCTTTACCTCCCCCAAAGCATCTGTGAACTCTGAACCACAGACTGGCCAAATTTGTTTTATCTGCAAAATATGACTATTCAATATAAACATTGCCTTTCTCAAGCAGGCTCAGTTTAAGATATAAAATGGGGTAAAAGTATAGATTAGATATTGCTGAAACTAAGTTTGAAGTTGTCATATTTAAGTTAAACATTCATGAAATCAGAATCCTTTATTTGAAGCAGAGATTGATAAAAAAAGCAAAAAGGAATAGTCAAAAGTAGATTCAAATAGGAGATGTCTATGCTTATTTGCTTAGGTCAGAGTGTTTCCCACCACACAGAGCCAAAGGCATTTCCCTCCTCATCAAGGTTTACACAGGAAAGAAACCTGGCTGTCTGAGCTAGAGTGATGCACTTCCCTATTTAAACATTTTGAGGAGTGAGTCTAGGGTGGTCAGAGCTCACTTGCCATACAGAGGCCAGACAGTGACATGTCCTGTCATTATGTCTGACAGCTGTAGCTTTTATGTAGCTTAGTCATAGAAATTACTCATCCTACCTTCCATCAAAAGCAAGACTACCATATAGTGGTGTGGGAATAAGGTCCTTCTCAACATGTGGCACATATGCCTGTGCAATTTTTCTCCCACTCACACCCAAATTGGTAGCTCTTCTGTAAGAGGATAACAGCTTAACAGTGGAGGAAGATGTTTTCTATTGTTGGTCAAAGTCAATCTCAAATTCTGTCATTTATTTTAAGGAGTAAGTTTTGGCTAAAAGTCAAGAGCAAGTGAAAATATTTTTAGCATAAGACCTTTCAGTGGAAAATGAGGATACTTCTATCATCTATCTATCTATCTATCTATCTATCTATCTATCTATCTATCTATCTATCTATCTATCTATCTATCTATCTATCTGTAGAATACTGCTTCACTAATTTTCCTTTTTAAAGGAAACCTTGAAAGAAGGTTTTGAAATTGTCAAAACATTTTTTGGCATTTTTTTCAACTTTTTTTTTTTTAATTTCAGCTTTGGAGTATTAAAAAGTGGAAAACCATAAAACCTATAAGGACTGAATTGAACGAAGACATGGTGAACCTATTGCAGTATTTCAGCTACTGCACTCTGATTACCCATTGCATTATATTCTTATTTAACAAATGCATTTTGAATTTTCAGTCTGCTTTTAAACAAGAAGACTCTTCAAAATAGTGAAAATCCGCACAAAACAGGCAAATTGATTCTCCTTCCAATTCCATCCAAAAAGTTAAATTCAGAATTGTCCACTGTCCTGTGCTATTTTTGGCCACAGATTAACAAGTGTTGTAGAGCAGAGCACACAATGTGGGTCATTGTGACAGGTAAGAAAACACACAAACCCTTATAAGAGAATCCTGAAGCTAAACATTGAAGTGATATTCACTGAAGTGTGTACTGTTGTATATTCTAGCAATCTGGTATCTAACTTTACTTAAATTTAGGAGCCAAAATGTGACCTTGGTGAACCGCATGGAAATTTTGCTCAAAGAGTAGGTGGGACCTAGACCTGGCCTCAAATTTCTGCATAGAAGTAGAATTGATTTGAGGGTTTGCATAAGGAACAAATGTTTTATCAAAGCATCCTATCTCACTTTCAACCCACTGCTGCTGCCCCTGCTGTTACCATGCTGACCCCTCGTTCACGCCACAATATTGGTTCCTTCTGAAAATGAGATTCGAGCTCAGGATTTTACCGATAACTTTCAAGGTTGTTCAAGCCTCGACCCTTCTGTTCTTACATAACCTGGTCCACAATTCTGTTTCCTTTCATAACCTACTTTCTGTTCCTCATTTATCTCTGCTCCCACATCCCTTTTTAAGTTGACTATGTCGAAATACGGTGCTTTGGCACAGTTGACCCCAGCATGGTGGAACTCCATTCCTCTTGATATCTACAGATATGGGAGATAAAAATCCCTCCCTCTACCTCTCCAAGATTTTGACGGCCTGTCTCATAGGGGACAAAGTGTGGTCAGGCCATGTGATATAGCTTTCATTTCCCCCAGACCTCCTCCCTCTTCAATTTTTTTAAGTTAAGGTCAGGCTGTGTAAAAGAATCAGAGCTCACAGCAGAATAATTGGAGTCATCTGAGACTCACACAAAGGTCATGTAGGTTAGTGCTTTTGAGGAATCTATGATAAGGCAGTGCCTGAGACAGATTTGTGATCCAAGCCAATATTTCTTCTTAGTATAATTTATGGGAGATTTCTAAATAAATTGTAATAGGGACAAATCCCCTTCTGTGCTTCTTATCATAAAGTTTATGAGAGTTTTGTGCAATATTGCATGTGCAAAGTTCATGTCCTCTTGTTTCCCTGAAAGTATTTGCAACTGTTATTACAGTCTAACTCTGCTACTGAGAGCTTTCTTCTCACATAAATAACTGGAGGACACCTCGACTATGTTTAAGAATTCATTCCTCTTTTAACACATTGCCTTTTGAAAGAGCATGCTTTGATTTTCAGAGAAATATAAATTAACTGGGAAAATTATAACTTCAACACTGTAGCAATTTAGCTTAGAAAAATGCCTTTGTTTTACTTATACAATTTTGTATTTCAGAAAACCTTGGAAACAGTTGCACTGCTCACAGGTTTGTCAAACTATAAAAGGAAAAACTGTCCTTTCATTTTTTCCTATATAATGGCATTTTTCATTACTATTCCGGTTAGTTTCATTTTGATTATGAATTTTATGATCATAAGTAGTCACAACAGTTAAGTATGTTTCTTTACAAAGCTGTTTATTCCTTTAAATCATTGATCGCATGTCCAAGTTACAGGGGCCAGGACATCACCATGTGGGTGTAAACAAAACTGTGTATTCTACACCCTCTGTGTCATTTCTGAGGGACTGATAATAATGGACCATTTGCAGCAGCTGCCCAGGGCACACCTGACACCTCAGGCTACAAGCTGGGTGTTAAAGAACCCTGTGAGACAGAGGAGTGTTTCTGTCTTCACACCAGTGACTCAGCTGTGATAACTCCCCTTCAGGGAGGCATCAGCACCTTCACACCCAGCCTGAGGGGCCATTAGGGACTGACATAAAAGGCAGCTGCAATGACCTAGACCATCAAAGATTCCAAAAATATCCCATGACTCACAGAGTTAAATCAGCCATTGCAAAACATCCCGCTCTGGGAGAGGTACTGGGCATTACCACCTGAAACTGAGCATATATAATCTTCAGGTTTGGGGACTTCTGATACCACTCATTGGATCCAGAAGAACAGCAAAACGTCAACAGGACTACCACTGCCACTCTCAACAACACTGCAATCCTTATTTTGACAGAACTGTGACCATCATCCTCACCAACAGGTTTTTCTTTCCTTTTACTTTGTACTCAGGAAGACCACGTGGTGCTCAGCACAGGGGCAAACAACACCATTATGTTCATGTCCCAGGGTGCTGCTTTATACATCTGTCTTTGTGGGTTAAAAACCAGTATTCTCTGGATCATTATATTTATTGTAATCTTTTTAGTAAACTGTAACTCTAACTTGGAACCTCTTTTGAGTTTGGTTCATTTCTCCCAACAATTTACTTTTAAGCCAGCACATCCCATGACAGCAGATTCTTGAATGAGGGCTCCAGTATGGTAAGTACTGAAGAGGGGCTGAACAAGATTCTTCACCAGGATTGTTTTGTAAATAGCTTGATTATTTATTTTTGTTAAGTAAGGCTTCAAAATTCATAAGAACCATTTCTAAGAGTATCTTGAATGTGCTGCTTCTACCCTTACCAAAGTGCACAGTTTCCTGTATTTTTTGACCAAGCTCTGTAGAGACAAAACTTTAATATAGGTCAGGAACGAAACATATACCTTGTGGGACTAAATTTTCTCTGGACAGGAAATAGAGACCCTGGTGTGGATGAAAAACTTGACCAGAGCTTGGGAGTTTGTAAAAACATACCAAAAAAAAAAATAAATAATCGTGATTTCACCTTAACTTCTCTTAGAAATAAGTGTGTCTCTTTCTGACAGTGAACACTTCTCACCTGATGCCAGCTTGTCATCGTATAAAACTTGCTAGGTCACACAGTAGACAGAAAAAACTTTATCTCTTGCACTTAGACTTTTGGCAACTCTGGAAATAAGATAAAGCAACAAATAGTAATTTCTATGTGGAATTAAAACCTCTGTTTCAGCATTACCTGGAACTCAAGCAAAATAGCTCTTTCAAGGGTATATTTGGAAAATCAGTGCTACTTTCGTCCTACTTATGGTTCACCTTTCCAGCTGTGCAGTGCCCTGACTTGTGTCTGCCATTTCAGTGCAGTCAAATATCCACAGTGATACAAAAAAGCTCAGACTTGCATTGAACTTTATCAATTTGTGAAGTCTCACAGGCTCTGGTGATTTGGGTCTTTCAAAGAACAGTTCAGTTAAGCCCTGCCTTGGCAAGAACAAAGACTTGATAAATGTTTATCTCTTCATACCACACTTCCCTCCTAAACCGACTGCCATGTCATCAAAAATTCCACCCAAAAATGGGTGGAATTCAGAGTGATGACTGTATCTTAATCATATGGGGTTTTGCTGAAGAAAATGATTCTTCACCAGTCCCTCACAGTAGGCCTTTACTTTATAAACACAATTAGGCACTGCTTTCAAAGTTTGTTTTCTGCATATTTTACAGACTTTTGCAGTGATGCAGGATTATTAGGTTGGCTAACCAGCAAATATATGAGTTATAAACATTCCTCAGGAGTGCAGCGTCCCACAGCTTAAAGAAGGGCTCCAGGAATTCTTTTTCCCCACTCTTTTCCAGATCTTCTGAAGTGTAACAGATGGTTGTTATTATTTCTCTTTTTGGTTTCTATTCCTTTTATCTTTACCCAAAGTATTTCACCACCACATATTTGTACTGTCAAATTGCACCATGGTGGAATTATGCACACTTTTGGAATGTGGGATGATCTCTTCAGTTCTTCAGCCTTCCTACCACTTCCAGATAAATCCTCCTTTTTGCTGACATTCTACTTCTGAGAATCATCTTACAAATTATATACTTTTTCATCCTCCCAAATCACAGTCTCTGCATTTTAGAGTAACTTTCAGCTATACTGTTGGGTTTTTTTTCCTTACTTTCCATTTACAATAAAACATCTGAATATTAAAATACTTAGAACACACAAAGTTCTTTACCATAAATTTGGTGCCAGAAAGCATCTCAAACTGTACAAAAGGCATTATCCCACAGGATTTCTATTGTTCATGTAACCACCAGGTTTGTCATTGCTCTGATATGTTGCTTTTTTCCTCCAGACATAATCCTGAAGTGAGGAAAAATTTTCACATATACCATTCAAATTTTTGTTTCTCTCTTTATGGGATCATGACTTTCTTGTAGGGAAATTATCCCATCCTTCATTTTTATACGGGCTCTTCCAACAGTGAAAGATACCTTTCAGTTGTTACCATATCATCTGATATACATTCAAAAATTAACAGTACTATGGGGGAAAAAATTAAATCTGTGGTCTGTTCATAATTCCTGTAACAAAACCATCAGCTGGTACTCAGATAGTTGATCTCCATTTATACTACTCTACTGATGCACATTACATTGTTGGATTCATTTGTTCAGTATGGCTATAATTAATTTCACAAATTTCTTCATTATTCAAACAGATCTTCCAGCGTAGACATGTTTCATATTATACTTTTATCATAACTATTAAATAATCTGATCTAGTTCAGCTCAGTTATTCTTTATCCCTTGCATTTACACTACAAAACCATTCATTCTGAGCAGTAAAGTGAGACACATTTTATTCACATCCTACACTCTTCTGAAGATAAACATGTTTATAAAAATTCTCGTTATGGTTTGAGTTTGTGGTATGGGGTTAAAGAAATGACAAATTCACTTTGGAGAAAATACTTCTTCAGAATGCTTCACCCCACTTCTGGTCCCAAGAGCTGTGCCTTCAATGTGCTTGAAAAGATTTCTGTGTTGGCAACAGGAACGTGGGTTTTAATTTGAACAAAACAGGTATTATAGAAGAAGCTGCATATGAAAGCAGCAAAAAGCCTTTGAGGTTCAAGAGGCCTTTATTATCCTCCTAAGGGGCCTGTTTAGCTCTGGCATGAAAAGTAATTTGTATACATCTAGTCTTCTTTATTTTCATAGGAATAATTATTTATTTCTGTTACAGTTTTCCTTCTGTTGCTACTTTCTCCCTAGTGCAGTTTAACCTCTTTGTAACATAGAGTTACAAAACATTGCTTGCAACATTAATTTCAAAGAGGTATCTCAACCTTCTTTGAAGGTGGCTTTAGTTCAGTGTATGCAGCATTTCTCCTGCTTTAAGACTTTTTTCCCAAATTTAGTTAGCTATTTTTATCAAAGATGAGCAGAACTGCTGACAGGACAAAAAGTAGGAAAAACGGGGTCACACAAATGTGAAAAGGAACAGATCAGAGATGACAGCCTGAGTTGTGGGTTATTGTAAGGTGTGTGCACTCCTGATAGAAGTTATCTTCCTAATATGCATAGGGACATCCTCGCTACTCTATCTTTACATACACAGTCCAAATGTCAACATGGCTAACACAATAAAGGGCCAAGGTGGCAGGCAAAAAATGGCATCTAGAAATGATCAAATATCAAAGAATTTATGTGAAACTTAGATTTTAAAATTAGATAATCCAGAGGTGTCTGAATTATTTGTGTACCTGATTAATCACTGTTTGAAGCTGGGAAGCTGGAAGCAAAATGAAGTGAGTGGCAATCCCTAAACTGAATGATGCCCTAAGTAATTCATAGAGGGCCATATAATTATAGGAAAAGAGAATATTTTTTTTTCCAAAGTTGTCAGCTCTCTGTGCTCAGTTCTTGTTTGCAAAAACAAAAGCTAGGTAATTCGTCTTTCTTACACTCTCTTCAATAACACACAATGCTTCTGTAACTCAAAATTCTCTCATTACTTTGGTACTAATTGAAGCAGAATATGATCTACTTTCCTTTTCCTCTAAAAAGCTGGTTTAGATCTGCTGCACAGAAAACAAACCATAAAAATGTGGTTTTGTCAGTTTTATGCAAGCAGACAGGACTTAAAGACATATGGGGTTAAAGGCTGAAACACTTTCTATTCATCATCCAGCTCTAGTTTTCAAGCATTTGGCTGTTCAATTTTGCAAGCACAAGACACCAATTATACGTGGAAACTGAGAAATTAGAACTCTTATGGAGCCCAAGTATTTGTATAAGGGCACAATTTAAAAAAAAATAAAAAATCTCAATTGAAAGTGTGTAAGCGGACATACAAGGACTGCAATATGGTTTGAAAATGTACTTGAATAAGACAGAATTTGTTAAATGTTTGTTGACAGAGCCCCTATACGTGTATATGGGAGGCAGTGATTCCAAAAATGCCCTTAAAGGATATAAGAATTTCTCTATATCTTTATGGATAGCTGCCTTTGTTTTTTTAAATACTCAGTGCCTCTGGGCATTTTCAAGAATTAATATTATCCAGCTCCATAGTGATATAAAATGAGTGAAAAGCACTGAGTTGAACATTCCACAAACATATATAATGAGTATTTAAGTTCTGGAAATTGTGTGCACTGCAAACAACTACTAGGTTTTGCTACATTTAAAATCATAATCTTGATATGGGGCTTGATTTTCAGAACAGTCTTGTAAGTCTTATAAGAAACTGCGGCAATTTTCCAAGTAAAAATTTTCACAAGTCTGTTATTCCATGATTGATTCTCCTTCCAAAAACCAAAAGCGAACTCATCCAATAACAAGGAAATGGAAACTATTCTTTTTTGTTTCCATTTCTTCTTCAAGTGTCAGGTCTCTGACTCCCCCCTTGATACATACATCGAACTAACTTGCAAAGTTTTACCCCTACTCAGATATGAATGACCATGACCACAAACAAATGATCTCAGGATACAGCTCATATAGACTGAAAGCCAATAGCTCCACTAACCAGGGACTCTTTGCATCCCCAGTTCATCAAAGCCTAAATTCTGCTCAGAAAAAATGCAGTGAATTTGGGACAAGACCTTACAAGTTCATCCAGCAGTGCTTGCTGAAACCTGATGAGCTCTTTCTAATGACAAATAGACAGGTAAATATTTATAAGCTAATTGTTTCTCGACTAATCTTCTGAACACATCCCATGTCCATATGAAACACAGGACTATGACAATCCTTTTAATAAGAGCTGCGAAACCAGGAGCCTTTTGATTCATTTTACCCAAATACAAGACTTGGGTTTGGATCAGACAATTTTCTGTGGGTTGAGAATTTTAAGAGCTGACTCTCGCTTTCTGAAAAGTTTAATTGTGCATGAAACTTGAAAAGTTTGCTTATAATGATTAGAAGCCAATGTTCATATACTGTCTGTGCAAACCAGGAATCACAGTGTAGCTCCCAGCATTCCTTCTCATTGTGAATATCACTCTCTTGAAAAGATAGGATGAAAACTGTTGCTACAGTGATTTCAGGACAGGATAGTGAATTAAGTAGAAATAGTTGCATTAAATCTATTTACAAAGTGACTGTGTATAACAGACTAGGATGAGCTGGCATTGCCCCTCAGAAAGAAGTGACAATCAGTTCCAAAAAGAAAACTTGTGAATGCTTTGAGGTTTATGAAAAACACATTATTTTTTTAGTATGTTTGTACATCAGAAACAGTGTTCACTTATGAGTGGGATTATGCCCTACTTCTGTATCAGCAGCAGGTCACAATACAGGAGACATCCTACAATCAAAGCCTCCTCTGCCAGTGCTGCTTCTTTCATTCAGGGCTCCTCTCTAAAGAATGCCATAAGAAGAAGACATATGGCAATATTAACTGTCTGCATTACACAACTTATACCAACAAAAACTTTTATATTTCTTTTTTCTTTTTCTATTATCTTTGACTCTTGAAGAATGACAGAGGAAGGATTCCTCTAGAAAGGAAAATGAACCAAGTATTTGTCTAATATTCAATAATGCTGCAATGAAGAATGGGGTAATTTTCTGTCTTCAGAGAAGGTGCGGATTAGGCTGCTTTTAGCTTCTTATCAAAGTTTCTACTGACTGGCTACAGAGCATGTCCCCTGCCATATGTACCCCAAAATGTAAATTCAGGGGCAGAAACAGTAAACAAAAGGAAAAAGTGTTCCACTGCAATTTTAAATGATGTCAATTCAAGTAGCAATACTACTCAGTTTCAATAGTAGTAACCAGAACATAACTGAAAATTTAAGAGTAGGGTTTTTCTTCTTTTTTTTTTTTCTGAAGGTTTTGGGTTTTTGTTGTTTTGTTGGGTTTTCTAAGAGCCCTGTTTTTTCAGCTTCATATTTAGTTTTGGATATCTGAGATATAGTGGAAGCAAAGTCAAAGAGAAGGTGAAAAAACTTTACTTACTAAAAGAACATTTATTTTAGTCATCTTGATTAGTCTGAGTTATTATGTCAAACAATTATTATTCTGTTTATGGAATGTAACACCTCCATAGACCAGATGCTCAAAATATGTCTCAAGTCAGTGTCTAGATATGCAAAGCAAAATCCCTTGCAGGTGCCCTTTTTGCTGTTAGCAGTTGAGAGCCTTAACATCAGTCAGGCTATTTAAAAAACAAAACAAACAAAAAACCCAAGCCAGGCTCAATTGGTGCAGAGGCGTTCTGGTTTTAAAAACTGTTATTTGTTAACACAAAAGGTAGCTGACAGAAGAGCACACATGTGTGACCTAGGCAGATATGAACAGAGGTCACACTAGGTCTCTGAAAATCTGACCTTCACTAAATTTGCAATACTTCCTCCTTATGTTATCCTAACAATATTATACTTGTTAGATTGTAATGAGCTAGATTTAAGGTTAACTCTGCCTGGTAGTTTAGGTACTTTAATCTTTCAGAGCTCTACGTTTAGGCAAAGTCAAGGATGTGGATCCTTCAGCTGTACCAGAAATCTCCAGTGAATATTCTCCCCTCATTCAGTGAATATTCTCCCTTCATTACACACAGTGAAATTTCATTAATATCAATATTGGTTTGGTGCATAGCATGTACAATACAGATCTATACTGAAGCTTAAGAAACACAATTTTTCTTGATGTATTAAACTTCAGGGGGGTTTTTGGTTCTTTTCCTATCCACTCTCCTCAAGGATCACACTAAATTGCTTGCAGACTTTGTATAAAATTATAAATTGAGGGCAAAAGAAAAAATCAATGATGGAGACCTGTAGTGATTAATATGTCACTAACAAACAAACTTTCCCAATTTCCCTATGTCTTATTTGCTCATTTTCTGAGAGACACTGAAAAATAGCTTTAAAAACATAAAGTGAAATATAGTCCTTTCTTTCTGGGGAATAAAATCCACAAGTTTAAATCATTAAACTATAATTATACTCTGAACACTGGAAGGATTTACAGTAAAAATATCAGGTTGAGATTAAGTCAATAAAATTAATCACTCGTTACCCTGAAGGAGCAAAAGGGTTGAAAAATGCTACAAAATTGAAAGCTACCATGAGCAAAGGGACTCAGGGAATTCATTTTAATTCACCACAGCCAAGTTCAAATACAAGCTGTTCTTTGTTATTCAACCTGAGGTATTATTTTTCATACAGACACTCACATCTGACCAAGCCATAATCACATACTGTAAAGCTTTCTTTATCTGATTGTAGAAGTTTCCTGTTTTAACTATATATTAACAATGAATGAACTGCATATGGATGGGGTGGTGTCACAGCGTGGGCTATATTCTGCTCACATAACCACATCTATGAGTGTGTTACGTGCCTCAAAGCTGGGACTCAAGCAATGGGTAGTAATAAAAGTGGCCTTCGGTCGCTGCTCTCTCTCCCTTACATGGGCCTAACAGATATTTTATATCATGAATCCCTTGCTTTTCCAGAAGCACAGACAGATCTCCTGCAGTGGTCTAAGAGAAGGTTATGAATTGCAATAACCCTTTCTCTCTCATCTGGGTTTAATGATTGACCATACAGTCTAAAACTACTTCTCAACCCCCAAGGTATGTTCTACCCGTGAGAAACTGCTAACAGCAAATGTAGCCATCTTCCCTCCAAGGACCCTCATGCTATGATGATGGGCAGAGGCTTCTTAATAGAAATAATCTGAGAAATGAGTTGTGAATTTAAAGGGTTGGGAAGGACTTAGGAAAGGTTGTGTAAAGGACATGTGATCAACTCTCTAAGAAGTAATTTGTAATTCAAATAGAACGTGTTTGTGCTTTTGGATCTGAAGTGACCTGATCCATCTGCTCTGAAAATCAAGATGTCTGTGAAGTGTGGGAATGTGCACTATGGTTGAATTCTAATTTGGCTGCAGACATGTAGGTTCTTCCTCTAGTCCTGAGAAAATTAAAACCAATTAATGAGATCTCTTTTTGCTTCAGTGTAGTACATTAGCCAACTGATTTTACAGCTACAAAAGTGGGGACAGCTGTGTTTGAAGACTTGGAAGCAAAGGAGAGAATTGCTTAATGTGTAATGCAAAGTAACACTTCCAAGTGAAATTAACCAAAGTTCAAGGATTTTTTTCAACGAGTGCTTTGAAAAACTACCAACTCAGGAACTATTTATGTTACCAGAAATAGTGAAGTAGAGAGTGCATGAAAAAGTATATATGCCATTGCTCATTCATAAGCAAAATCAAACACCACAACCAGTATTTACAGTGAAATAATTTCAGTGAGAACATAACCTATTATGGGCCTGACACAGCATTCTTTCCAGAATATTCACAAGAATTAGCAGAAACCTTTGTTTGTTTACAAGATTTCCACCAAAGCTAGTTTAAATAGACAGATATTTTTTAAAGATTTCCAGAAACATATAGCAGCCATCTGCAGGCAAGTTTATTTCTGAAAAGACATTTATGAATTTGCATCCAACATAAATAAAGAGCTGTTAGGCAATTAAGTTGGAAAATGTGCATTTTTCAGACAGAAAATAAACATTTTTTTCCAGCCAGTTGATGTACAAGTGCCACTACTTAAAATGTGAAAACTTAACTTTCTGGACCCAATGTTGAGACTGAATTTCTGCTTGAAAACCAGAATGTGTGATCTTTACTATACGGATCTCTTTTGTTATAATTTTCATCAGCTATTACCTTTTGCCTGAAGTATTTTGTCCTTGTTTCTGTCCCCACCAATGTTTCCTATCTTTTACACTCTTCGTGTTTGAAGAACATCCAGCTATTCCTTCAGACATGCAAGACCTAAAACGATGCAACAGTATTTATTGAGCTGAAGATCTGTTAAGATATCTTTGAAATAGGTTAAGTAGAAACTATTTGGCTTTAAAATATCACGTGTCCCATCTGCGCAGCTCCCTGTGAGGAAATTGATAAATTTTTGTGATAGAAAATTGTGAAAGAAAAGGAGATAGTTACAAGTCATGTTTTTTTCTGAGGTGTCTATAAGGTCTTGGTGCAGCAGCAGATCATAAGATGACTTTCCACCTCTACATGAAACCCTACTAGCATTATTAATAGGAAATTGCATTGATGCATTTCTTGCAATTAATTACACAGGCTCGGGTACTCTTCTGGGAATATAAAATGAGTGACTGATGAGGAATGTGATACAAGGTTCTTGATTCTCTTGTCCACCTGGACTAAAAATGCATTTCTTATGCAAGGAAAAAGGAGATGGGACAGGTATGCTGGGCTTGCTAAGGGGAAAAAAAAAAAAAAAAACCAAAAAAACAACCCAAGTCTTTTGAACATGGTTATCTTTAAAATAATACCTACACATTGTAGCTGTGCTCAAAGCTATTAAAGCTTAGAAGAATAAAACCATTACAATTTTTTTAACAGTAGAATTTAGGTGTGGTTCCCCAACCTGCTCATGGAATAAAAATGCATTTGCAAGGAATGAGCTAATGGTTTCTGAGCTGTACTGTACCACTCCCTAAAATCTCTAACAACATTAGCAGCTAGTCCACATTATTCCAATCTTTGTTGTATTAACTTTCACCCACACTAATATTTATATAATCTGTGGTATTTACCTAGTTTACCTTAAACTTTGTTTTAGAGAACCAAGTGGATGTGAATGGCAGGTCCATTAGTGTCTGTTGCACATGACGATCTAGATGCAGACTCTGGCTACACAATTATACATACAGCTACTGAGTGCCAGAATGAGGCCCTATATCTTATATGTGTACCCTAAGACTCAAAACTATCCACCATCAGAAAGAGAAGCCTGTGCTACCTAGGTTTGGTTTTGTGTGGTACATTTTTATATTCTTAATGTTTGCATTTTCACACTATTTCTCACAGCCTCAGCTAAGGGTCAGGACCCCCTGTGTTAGATACAGTACAAACACAGAAGAAAGCTTCTGACTAAAAGGACTTAGTAAGACAAAAAGTGGAACAGGCACACTTTGTCAGAGAGGAGCACAGAGACAACAAAACAAGTAAGACCCTATTTGTTCACTACACAGAGAATGAAATCAGCAAGTCTATTTCAGGTGCTGTCTAACTTCTGCTCCCTGTCCACTCAACATACTGAGAGAGATGAAAAGTAACCCTTGATGTTGTAAGTGATAGGCACCATAGATTGAATTTGCACCCCTTGCCTCTGATTAACAAGTGACAATTCTCTGCAGAGTGGAAACCATAAATTATGTATATATATTTGGAAAGAATGGCAAATGCTGCAATAACAGGTGGAATCCAAACTCCTCTCCTAAATAACATGTACTGTGACACAAAGGCTTCCTGCAACAGAAACACACTGAGAGACAGCTGAGAGCATTCAGGTAGTAGAACACAGAGTCCTACCACATGAGAGATCTGCAAACAAAGATGAAGGAGGCACCACTCCAACCCAGGGACTGTGACTGCTGTGTCCTACCTCTGAATGATGGTACAGCTCAGCTTTCAGTCCCCACTTCATTGTCCTTCATCTCTGTGCAAGCATTAAACTTTTCCACCTGGCTCTTCTTTCCCTCTAAATGATGTTCCTTATGACAAAAAGGGTGAATTTTAACCTATAGAGGAGCACAAAAACACAATACTATGTAGGTGCACAATGTACATGTAAGATATTGAATATCCAGCCCTCCAGTACCTAAATCCTCACTGTAAACCATAATAAAGTCAAGCTAAGAATAGTCCCCTGATGTTCCAGTATTTCTCATCATTGATTTTCTATATAGGTTGGAGTAAAAGGTTTCCCAGAGTCAGCTTGTAAAAAAGAGCTGGAGTCTCCATGGATTACTTTCTTGTTAAATGAGATTTAAAGTACTACTGCCTTCTGAATATAGACGAAATGAGACAAAACCTTTCATGTCCTGAAGGCTGATTTAAAAAAAAAAAATCTAAAAAGTTGTCTATGAACTAAGAAAAAGTAAAAGAGGGAGAAAAAGGAAAATTAAAAGAAGATAAAACTATAAAATGTAAAAATAGAGTAGAAGTAGAGAAAGGGAAAGGGGAATAGAAAGGAAAAAGGAAAAGAAAGGAGGGGAAGGAAAAATGCAAAAGGAAAAAAACAGAAAAGAGAAAAGCAAGGAAGCCATACTTAGGGTTTAAATTTTACATTCCTTAAGAATCCTGCTTATTTAAACCAGATTTTGGAAACCTTGCTTAGTTTCAGACTGTAAAGCAACAATATGCAATGCTAAAGATATTTCCTTTTGGAGTACTAATCCAGAATCTCCTTTTTTTTTCTTGATTTAAGAATATTTGAATTGGAAAGATTATATACTTTTTAGTTCACTTAAGCAAGCAGTTTTCTTCAAAAATATCTAGATTTCTGTTAGCACTGCTAACTACTTCATCTTCCTTCCTATGCTCATACACGTCATGTCTGGAGCAAACCAAAATATGAACCACATGTTTCATATAAACAGTTAGATGCCTTGCATATAGATTGTGCTTAGCTGGAACAACTATAAAGGAATAAACCAAAAGGAAATGGTAGGTGAAAGACTCAGCATTTTAGTAACAAAGCAGAAACATAAGCAATTAATCATTAATATGGAAAAAAGTGGATAGCAATAGGAGGAGGAAAGTAGTTACTACAAGAGAGGGAAAGATTTACTTAGGCTTCCATTTGAGGTGAGCCTCACCCAACCACAGTTTGAGTCTTGTTTAAAATACACATCCAATGCCACACTCTGCCTTGACAGAACCAGTGTCAAACCCTAAACATTAATTTTCCATAGATATGAATAAGAAGAGAATTTGTCCTTTCATCATTCCATAAATTTGCTGAATGTGTTGTTTACATTTCAAGTGTTCAGAATTAAAGACAACAGTATAAGTCAGACAGGATTTCGATCCTAATTGCATCTGGTAAAACACAGAGGAACTCTACTAAAATAAACTCTGATACTTAATTTTGTTAAGTAAACTTCAGTAGAATGACATAGATTTATCATTGCGTAACTCAGATCAAAAGCTAATTCAGTCAAAAGCAGTATTAGAGTGCGTAGTGCCAGACTTGTCAAGCCTCATACTTCACACATGAGACATTCTTCTGGCTCCATCTTGCTCTCTTCAGTGTGGTGTTTCAGTCTCAGGCGACCACACAACAGCTCCTCAGCTTCCCTCCAGCTCCGGGACCCAACATCAGATACATATGTTTAGACTGCTGACAAATTGAGTTTGGCAGATGGGGTCTGGCATGGGGAGGGAGGGATGCTGGAGCATGATCCACAGCTGGGAGAGGTTACTCCTGGGGGAGATCCCACCCTCCAAGTCCTGCAGGTAGGCAGCAGTTCCCCCACTGCAGCCTCACACCACTCTCTTCCCCACATCATCTCAAGTGCCACGTTCTAAAAGCACAAAAGTCCTGTAAAACTAAAACTGAGCTCTTACTTGATGATAAAAATATGCAAAGGAAATTACTTCTATGATTCTCTTTGCATTGAAAAGTTTGCTAAACGGAACCTTAGATAAAGTGTCACCACAGTAAAAAATTTTGCATTTTCTGGTTCATAACTATGGAGTTTTCCATAGAGATCACCATGGCGATGCACTATCAATTCAGTGGATAACCTCTGTGGAATCTATTTTCCTCCTAAAAAGACAAGAAAAGAAAACTGAACACTGAACATTGCTAAAGAATGCTAAATGCATATTCTTTTTATTTTCTAGGCTAGCAGTCACATTCAAGCCAAAAAATGAGAGGCAAATGAATACCAAAACGTTCTGAGAAGGGCCATCCCAGTACATTATGTAAACATATATAGCAACTCTTTCAGTTCTTCTTTAATCATGCTTAATAAAACCATTGCTGCTTTCTGAAAAGTTTTTGCAATATCTACCTGGTCACTGGATATCCCACTGTTGATTAAATTACTAAACAAAATATTCCTGTATAGCTAAACCAAATTATCTAATAATAGCAATCTCTATTACAGTCATACTTCTCATTTTCATTCACAGAGATAGACCTTCTACTTTGAGATCATTTCCTGCAAATGGAAAAAAAAAAATTAAAATAAGAACAATGAGATTCAGGATTTGACTTGCTGGAGGCTACAAAAAGGTTAAGAGCCAGATTCTGTCTCCATTTTATCAGGGCTGGGAAGTGCAGGGGCTGGGAGACAGGGTAGGGGGTCAAAGCATAGTGAACTTCAGTTACTCTTTTATCTCCCTCTTTCATCCATTATCTTCATCACCCAAGTGAAATTGTCCTTTAAGGATAATTAGGAAGCAGTTTAGTTTAGAGCAGCCCTGTGGCTGTCCTAAAACAAATGCTTAGAAGAAGAATGATAGAAAATACGCTCATTTTTTTCCAACATGGAAGTACATGAGATTTAATGAAAAATATACAGAATTAAAACCAGAGAAAGCTCAAGATTTCCTGACTCCTAGTTCTGTCTGAAATCCTTTATCCTTCATCCAGGCATAGAAGTACTTCAGAGCTTCATTTAAACTAAAAGCTCTAAATGGGTTCTCTACCAGATGAGGGTATAGGTTCTTGGACTACAAATTAGGAGACAAAAGTCATTGAAGTTCAGCAATGATCAACTTTCCAGTTCACTGTCAATACCATGAAACAGATTGAAAATACTGTTTGATGATAAATCATAATAAGCCTTTTTTGAATTTTCCTCAAAAAAAAAAAGTAACTTTTGAGGAAAAAATAAAAGTTCAACTTTTTTCACTTGAGTGCTCTTCCCATTCTTAAAGAAAAAAAAAATCTTCAAGATGATGAAAAGATACATGTCAGGCAGTCTGCATCTTACTGATGCTAACCTAATCTATCAACAGCCTGGGAAATACGTGCCTTGACAAAAGGAAGCAGATGTGCTCTTAAGCCTCCTAAAGTGAACTATGGGATGGGTATTCTCAATCATCCAGAATGGTTTCTCTGGTGCCCTTATGTCTCTTGGTAAAGACTGAACAGAGTATTTGTCATGAAATCAGACTTTCACTTGGGATTTGTGTACTTTTTAGTCCTTTGATCATGTGTCTCATATTTTACCTTAACTGAAGCTTCACAGACTTTTGAAGACAATCATTGCTTTACATTTTTCATCAGAAAGAGCTACTGGCACAAGCAATCATCCCCCTCTGCAAGCGCTCCTCTTGAAATGCAGGAAGTCACTTGCACAGCCTACTGACAGGCAAATAGTTTACAGTAGGTGCCAGATTTGGGCTATTTTAAAAGAACGGTTGTTAATGCTGCTTCTTGGTGATTGAGGGCTTGTTTAATCTTTCACTGGTCAGACCGAAGAGAGGTGAGAAAACACCTTTAATTCCAAAAAGGGAGTAGTATTTAATACACGTTGTTCATGACCAAGATACCATGGCTTGTGTAAGATGGTGTGCAGAGGGCAGTCACTGAGCTCTGCCTGGCACTCCTTCCAGCACTATGTATATGCCAGCCTAAGGCAATCTTAGCCCATTTTTAAGACAGGAAAGCTGCCTTTACCGGTTTTCAGTGAAACTATTTTCCTGTTTCATCAGCATGTGGATGAGAAAGAGCCATGCTTTGCTAGAGAAGCTAGGTGTCCCACTCAAATATCTGAGAACAGAAAAAAAAAATACATCTTGTATTTAAACACAATACACACCATGGACCCAATTCCCTTTGGTCTTGTAGAAAGCACAGGCTGGAGAGCAGGTCAGTGCAGCCATCAGTGAACTTTCTCCTTATTGTGAAGAAAGTATGAGCTAGAGTGAAGTCAGTCCTAGCTCTTCTATCAGCAATTTTCTGCTAGAGGGTGCCCTTTATCATTGTTCTGCAGATTCATCAGAACAAGAGAATACATAGTCAGGATATTCTGCACTGCAGCAAACCCAGACTGACATTTAACTACTGTTCTAAACTCCACCAAAGCTAGTCATTCAGAAATTCAGAGGTCTATAAATGGTTCATTTCCCCTGTACACATAGCGCCCTTGGCAAAACAGTATGTGTAGTGCAGTACAGCAATCCTCTTACCCTGACTGAGAAAGAGTATTGCTTTTGTTTGAATAGAACCTCCTTTGCAAGGTATTTAGAAGTGTGGTATATTGGATTGATCACAGAACAAAGCATTGTCCACCATCACACAGAAGACCTTAAGTCTTTTGTTCATAGGAGTAAAAAATCCGCAGGGCAAGTGATTACTTATTAATATCATATAATGAGACAGACAGAGCTCTGGCCGAAATACAGGTCTCTTGCCACACAGATCCATGTGCAAATCGCTAGGCCGCTGTTCCTACAATCAGATTACTTAACCTTTGCATGCCTCATTCTCCCCCAAAGTAAAACAATATGCTGTAATATTCTTTCATCTTTCATTGGCATAACTGGAGTGCTGAACATTCACAGCACACTTTGAAAATATAAGGTACTCTGTAAGAAAGCAAAAAAAAAAAATTATAATGGTTTACTGCTTGGTTGTATACAGAAAAAAAACAAGAACATGCAGTAAAATTAGTGCCAGCATCTTCCACAGAGGCAGTACCATAGGAGCCTTCCAAAGCTCAGACCAACTTAGGACAGACACCACAAATTAATTCATTCTGTGGCACTTTCCAACTCTGGAACTGGACCCAAGGGAACCAGTATAGATGTTTACTGTGATTTGACATCCTTCTTTATGCAGCTAAAATGTTCACTGACAAAAGGCAGTGCTTTATTGTGCCAACTACAGAAAATGAGTTATTTTGTAGAAAATTGACCTGCGATTCTGGAGTTCTTGATTCAGCTGCCTTCTCCACTATATATTCCTGTAGGACTTTGAGCTAGTCAACTGTTCTTTACATTCCTCAGTTCCCCATATGTAGCCATTTCACCAGCAAAGTTGCTGAGATCAACAAAGCAATTGCTGGAGAAAATTCCACAGTAAGTATTGTAGATTGTATATGACTATCAGGGCATAAGGGATATAAAATCTATGGCTCTGTATCTTCTAGACAGAAAGTCAATGCAACTGTTCAATTCTGCAAAGTTAAAAATTTCAGCTGGTTCTATTTAACATTTTTCTAAACATCCAATTTCTTCTTTCCCTTAGCTGCCAAAGTTTTGTGATTAGAAAACATTTTGTTCTCAAAGTCTCGCCATGCTTTCATTGCCATGTTTTTATGAGCTAAGTGACAGAGGAGATAAATGAAGGCTCAGCCATTCATGGTGGTTTTTTTTTTTTTAAAAAAAGCAGTTAAAAACTTCTTAACAATTGGGGATAAAAGCAGCAAGACAGATGATTATCTAGTGGTTACTTCCATGAAGTGATCTTGAAGGAAAAGTATTTAAGGAAAAATTAAAAAAAAATATATTATCCTTCAATTGTTTAATTTGTTTTATGAAATAAAAACACTCCCTTTTCCCCATCCCCTTTAATTTCCTTATATAACCCTCCAAGTCAACTACGTAGGTACAGGTAATGTGAAGGAAATATAACCTGATAGTGTAAGTATAAGCCATGATGAATATGAAGATTGTAGTGAAGTTAAAAAATCATTTACTAGTAATAAAAACAAAATTTAAATTGTATCTTGTTTACTGAATTGCCAGAAATTAAAATATAGCATGTTTATACCTAAACAAATTTTCTGTGTACTCTTGGACTTCCAAATTAGCTACTCACTGTATTTTGCAATTCAGTGCTGATGTTTAGACTGAATTTTGGTGTTGCACTCACCCCATCTAGCTGCAAGCAGCAGGAAGGCCAGCTAGACAAAGGCAGAACTATCCCTATGAGAAGAAGTGCAAATCTGATTTAACTAAAAGACAGACGTTTATTTTTTACAGGAATAAAGTTTAAGACATTTTGAGTCGTGATGTCTCAGTATTGATTAATAACCCACTGAGAGTATGTTCTATTGTGTTTCGCTAACACGGTTGAGGTACTGCAGCACTTTGCAGAAAATTTATGTCAGAAAAGCATTCTTGGAGGTGCACAGTCATACACTGAGAAGTTAAGAAATGTAAAAGCTAAAATTCTTTGGAGAACTTAACTCATCCCTTCAATTTGTATGCACTATGTTTCAAACTTTTATTAGTACAATGGTACACTACCTTCCCCCACGGAAAAACAAACCAAACACAGATCAATAACTTGTTGATCTCAATTCTCAGCTGCTTACACAGCCGCACTCCCCATATCCGCTGTCTAGCTCAGTCTCCTTGAGAACCACATAGTCCTTGCCCCTGGGCACATGGAGGAAGGTTCCTCTGCCCATTTCATAGAATCACAGATCACAGAATATTCTGAGTTGGAAGGGACTCACTAGGATCATCAAAGTCCAACTCCCAGTTGAGTAAGTTTTAGTAGGACTTTTATTTTCAGACAATGCTTCTTGCTAAGAAAGAATTCAACAGAGCTGCCCTTTCCTTTTCCATGTCCCATTTGTTCACACTGCCACACAAAGGGAATGAATTAATACAGAGCAGGGGAGAAAGGAACAGAGAGCGTAGCAGAATATTCAAGAATGAGCATGGTTAAGATAACTGCAGGAATAGGTCTTGACATGTAAAAGGGATTCAAGACTAATGGGCATTCTGAAAGTAAACCAGGGTACAAAACAACTGTGTTTGTACATGCTAGTTATATATTTACTTCTGCCTAGTAAAAGGTTATAAGAGTTTCCTGTGCTTTTATAGTACATTATTAGTCATTTGTAGATGGTATAGAGAAGAAATCATTTGTAGTGAAACAAAATACTGGCAGGAGGGGCAGGGAGGAGAGGGGAGGAGTGGAGTTTCAGTTCATAAACTGCAAATACATAGTTTCAAATGAAATATATTAAATAGTGATCAACTGAAAGCATTATTTTTTGTACTTGAGAGTTTCCCCTTGTGAAAGAACAGAGGTAACTTGATGGGTTGCTGCAATTAGAAATCACTGATTTTTTAAAAAAAACTTTTTCTTTTTAAAGAGACATCTAAATTTAAGACGAACCAGCAGTTAACCAGGACCTATCCTGCCATCATGTTTCAAGAGAACAACCAATAAAGAAGGAAGTTGAGTTTAGGGAATCCATTCATAAACTTGATAGCAGAAAAAGAGCTTGCTGACAGTGAGAAAAAGCAGAGACAAAGTGCAAAACCATGTCTCCAGAAATACCCCTAAATGTGATAGTGCATGCAGTCTGGTGGTCTGTACAAGTGAGAGAGAGCAGGGAAGCAGGAAGCCAGGAACAAAGATAAGACGGTAAACCAACAAACTGCAATGAGTTCCACATAGAGCCTAGAGAGTGAATAAAGTGCCCACTGCTGTTCTCATCCTTTTGGGATAGTTTCACCTATAAGGAGACTAAAGAACTGATCGTGTTACTATTCATTATAATATTTTTTTAAATCTGCAATCAATTTTTTTTTAATTAATGGCAGTTGCAATACTAGAGCCACATTGGCATATTTATGTGTGTTGTGCCATGAAAGTCAGCTCAGTCACTCCAGCCTGTATCAGGAGTGCATTTGTACTATTGCTAACGAGCAGGGGTCTGTGACTGGCTCATTTTCCCTCATGTGTGAAGATCTCACAAGAGCCTACTCTCTCAACACTAGTGATTTCTGTGTCAAACCAGCCCTGAAAATTCCTTCTCCTAAAGTTCTGTGCTAAAAGAATCAATAATGCACTCTGTACTTTCTCTTTTAAATGTGAATTTCAGAAGCTTAGCAGGAAAATAGAACTGAACAGGAACTACATGTTTTATCATTAATAACTTTCCTCATCCCATTCTCCCCTTATTGCTTGTTTCCATAACATAAGGAGTTATATTGAGTCAACTCTGATTGCAAACTCTTTGGGACAGTCTTCCCATGTTTGATAAACACTTGCCATGTTTTAGGAAGCTATATTAAAAATTAGAATTGGCATGAATCTACCTAACAAAGCGCACACCCAATCCTCTTAGCCTAAGATGCCATCCTTCCTTGGGATGTCATGCAGACCCACACAACTGGATTAAATTTGTCAGCAGTGAGCTCCAATAAGGTAAAATAATAGTTTGTAGCTTCTTGTACAGTTACAATAGAATTCCAGATGGTGGCAAATCTCCTTCTGTTCCAGGTTTCCGCCAAGGGAAAAAATGTTTTTGAAACAAATAATTTTAAGGGAGCATATGGCATATAAAAAAATAAATATCTAGGGCATCAAAAGCCCAAAGCAATTTTTATTTTGACTGCCAAAGAAAGTTTTTAAATTTCTTTTTGGCTTTGCATACAAAGGGACCATTGTGAGGCTTTTAGCAGCACTTTCTCCATCCCCACTTCATCTCAGAAAACCAGAATTAATAATTAAAAGCCTTTTTAAAATACCATAAACATAGGATTTGCATGCCAATGTTTCCACTCTATTAACATGAAACATTTGGAATTTCTTTCACCCTCAGACTTTAAGTCAACTGTGGCAGGAGCCACTGAACAGACCCTTTTGCTTGTTTTGCCCTGGCTGCCAGTACCTCAGCTAATCTAGAACCTTTTTAACCCATTCCTTTGAACAGCAATTTGCAGGCAGGCTTCTTAAGTGAAGTGAGATCTGATTTCTCTTGCTGTTGCAACTGCTTTTTCAAGGGCCTCTCTCAGACAGAAAAGTTTTATCCTACCTTAAACTAGTCACTCTCTCCTAAGACAGATTTACAAGTAGTAAGTTTTCAGTTGACACACTGTATTTGAGCCTCTTCTTAAATTTTCTTTTTCTGATTTCATACTCCGTCAGACAGGAGCTAATTGTGCACTTATTTGACTGGAAATCAGGATATTGCTTTTTGCAAGGATTCTACTCTCAATATCTTACAGACTATATGCCATTCACGTGTATCAATCTCAATAACAGCAAACATACTATTTGGCAAAATTGATGTGTTATTTTTTACAAACTACCATGTTGGTTTCTATTTATCTTGTTATTACTCTTTCTAAAATGGGGAGGGGAAAGAAAAATAAAGTGAAATTACCATGTCCCTTCTGAGGGAATCTTTTAAGCACCACTTATGACTCTCTCTACAGTAAATTGGACCTTCCTGAATAGCTAACATATCTAAGATCATCTGGTAGCAGAGAGGATTTGTTCTCCTATAGCTCACATCTGCATGCTTCCTACATATGAAAACATGACCTCCCACTATGCAGTGTAATGAAGTCAAGTCATTAATATTGTTGTCTTTTTAATTATCTTTGTTACTGGGATCTCAGAGCTTCAGGAGTAGAAGCTTAGCAAACACTGAAACATCTACAAATAGGAGTAAGTCAAGCCCAGGTCAACACCTAAAATATACTGAAAGCAAGGACACCTGCTTAACAGAAGCAACCAAATTAAATCAAGTGTTTTCTGCTGTCATCAGCCTACACAAAATGCATAGAAGTCTGCCAGGATATTGAGGACAGCCTCACCTCTAAATTTACCAACACATTTATAAATTCTCTATTCTGCCACAGTGGAAAGGGCAGAACTCTCATTTCTGTTGACAGAAATTTATTTGTAAGGAAATTTCTAAAAGTTCACACAGGCAGCAAATTCTAGTGCAATTACCACTCTTTGGGAGCTCTGTGCTAACTCGTCTTTTCTTCAAATCCCTTTACTTCAGAAATCATGGTAGAATTTCTCTCCTGAAATGTATTCTTGGTAGAAAAGGAACACTGCCATTTACCAGCTCTGGCTGGCTGGTTTTGGCTGTAGCTCAGGAGAAAAGCCTGGCTCCATCTTCCCTGTGACTGCTGTTTAGGGAGCAGACTTTGGATTTCCCACCATTCTGTCTTCCCTTGCCCAGGCTAGACAAATGCAGTTCCTTTAGCATCTCCCCATTTGTTAGATGCTCCAGTTCCCTCCGTGTGTCTCAGTGGTCCTACTAGGATCTCTCCATTTTATCAATGTCTCAACTTCATTCCCCTGCAGTCTCAAAGCACATCCTATTACCAGGATGACTTGACCAGCATTCAGAGGACACAATGAGACAGGATATATGAGCATCTACAGAGATGTACATTTTGGCTTTATAATCAAAAGTGTCAAATGGGTGATCTTTTTTTACCAAAAAAGGTCATGACTGCTTTGAAACATGCTGTTTCTTCATATTTCATATGTACAGTAAATAGTTGAAACATAATACCACATTAATTATTTCCCAAAGGATTCCATACTCTGATCTCCTGCTGTCAAATACAATGAGCTTGCTAATAACTAAGGATCACTCATTTTTTCCATTTAAAAACTACTAATTCTGTATTTTCCCTTCAAAAATTTCTGCTTTCACATACACAGTAATAAAGAACTTAGGGGGTTTTATTTTATCCTCTTCATTACTTAAATAGAAAGAAAATACATATTGCATAACAAAAAGTTTGTGTTGGGGTGAATGATATGCAAACTTGTCATTATTTGTAATTTATCATGTTTTTAAACTATAACTTCTAAAAATTGTTTAAACATATCTCCAATTTTTGTCCTAATGATTTATTACATTAATTGTCTTCCAGTGCTAAAAAGGAAACAATTGCTGTTCAACTCTGGCCTGTTTAATTCCAATTTTTACTCCTTATAAATGTGTTACAGTTCTTCCATTGGCAGTCACTAAAACTCTCTATAAAGGCAGCATTTACTGCAGTTTCTCTCAGAGCCAAGGAATACATATGCAGCTTGACATATTAAGTTTTCAAGCATTGACCCAGCAGTTATTAGAACTATTGCTCTTACTATTTTATACTGTCTTAAAAGTGTGTGGTTTATGTCAATTTTCATGTGTTCGCCATAAAGAAAAAAAAAGGCATTGCATAAATGTTGAAATGGGCAAGAAGTCTACACACAGTCACTGTAGGTCTCTAGGATCTCTACTTTTTTGGTCACTGGGAAAACAACACTAAGAGAAATAAACCGAGTCTCTTTAAACCACTGGAGGGCCTTCTCAACTTAATTATATAGCAACTGCAGATATATAAAACCTTATATTTTAAAAAAGAGGTGATTCTATTCATTCCTGAGAGATGTGCATCCATTTTCTCTTACATCACCTGTCCCTTTAAATAATAACAGCTAGGCAATAAAAAATACTATTTTTGCACTCTGATTTCTTGCTGTAAAGAAGTTCAGCCTTCTAATCCTAACATTTTTTGAATCACAGTTAAGACAAAAGTGAAACTAAAGTTCTCATTAAAAGACAAAGTGCCTCAACATTTCTCTTTCTGAGGAGTCAGGATCAGGACTTCTTGGCACCCATTCCCTCCCCAGGCATTCTAACAAGATGAAATAGTAAGAAAAGCACCACAGTGGAAGAAAACTAACAAAGAACAATGTCTACAGAAACTCCATGAGGTTACTTACTTTCTACTCCATAGGACTAAAACATTTCTAGAAATGGCATTTAACAAGTACTTGATTTTCACTGCATAACAGGTGACCTCATGCATCAGGTATGTCATCAACCAGTTCTAATCTGCTCAAAAGTATTTGTGGTCCTCTGTTTAACTAATCACAAAGGTTTTTAGATAACAATCCAAGAAAGTAAAAACCAGTACTCTTTTTCTGCACATGGCCTTCATTAAAAGAATGAAGAAAAGACTCTAGGTAATTTTCCGGAATATTTTTAATTTTCTCATCACCCACAGTAAGTATTTCCCAGTGTTTTTCAAGAAACTCATGAGGTGGCCCATGGCGAATGTTAGATGACGGTGGTAATGAGCAGACTGGTCTTCAGGAATTGCTTCAGACCCTGCTTATGATCAATCTCCTTAGAACTCCCAATGGCTGTTGTCTAACTATTTTGACATCCATTCAGACGTAAGCCAAGTTGCCCTTCATGTGATTCTGCACCACCACTACTGTATTATCTTCTTTCTGGAGTCAGAGAAGGCACCAGCCTGAAGACAGCTCCCAGTGACAATCTAGTAAGTAGAAATCAATTATGTTAGAGAAGCAAAGCATTCCTCACATGTATCAACCAGCTGACTGCCATGGAGATCAGAAACTGCATATACCCTCATGTGACTTTTCTTGCATAGTTCTTCATCTGGAGGTAACAAAAAGAAAAACCATACAATGCAACCAAGTTGAAGCAAAGATAAAAATGTACTGAGGCTTATTTCTTTCAAAAGAGCTACAGATTAAAAAGATAAAAACCTCTAACCAAAACAAGAGAAGGCAAACAATTATTTTTAAAAATGACTCAAGATTATCCTACAAGTTAGTAGTAACTCAAACTATTAAAAAGTTAATTTGTACTTCAAACTCAAAGGACAATATAGGGCTGTTTGATCTTATCATGAAGCCAAATTAATTTACATTGAAGTTTCAAAGCGTCATTTGTAAGAAATGTAAAACAAATCTCCAACCCTCAAAGAATAGCAAATATAAATTGAACCTTCTGCTAAACTTTGCCAGTTCTGCACGGCCTAAGTCCTAGAGTACTCAGCTTCATGCGCTCCATCCTGAGAACCTGAGTATAAAATATGGCCTATGTCATCCAGAATTGCCCATTAATGTTTTTGCCCAAGACTCTGCAGCCATGCATTATAGATACCTGCTAAGTAAGAGTTCAAGGAGTCCTGTAAGGCGAGTATCTAGCTGTTTTTTCACAGCAGTCTCATTCCAAAGAGGTTTTGTCAAGAAAAATGAGATATCACAATACCTGGTTCTGGTTCATAATACCTTTTTTCCATGGTTAGAAAGAAATTACACATTTCATTTTGTAAAGATTAACTATTTTATCAAATCATATTATGGCAATGAGTTCAAAAATTCCATAACAGTAAAAAGCACATCTTTACAGAGTTTCTCTTCACTGTTTTGAAGAAGTTTTCAATGTCATTTCAACTGAGTTTCAGAATAATGTGTCATTTCTTGGACTTTTAAAGTTAGTTTTTCAAAAAGCCCATGTTTTTTTCAATTTTCCAGCATGGTCACACAGCTCAGGAAATTACATCACTCTCCTACTACCAAAAATCAGGTTGGAAGTCCTAAATTTCAGTACACTTTCTCAGCCAGAGATGCAAACAGCCTTCTGAAGTGAATGAAACCTTTGTCCTACTCAGTGAAACTGGGAATTTTCATACCTTTTTTAAGAACTCTAAAAAACTTACCTGTTGAATATGTTTAAAAAGTAAGTTTCAAAAAATAAAAATCTCAAAAGACACAAAATAAGTTTCAGAAGGGGATTCAGACCTCTCAGGATTAATTGCTGGCAATGGTCCTGCATTTTAAATAACAACTTATTTAATCTTAAAAAAAACCCACAACACTATTCAAAATATGATCCTTTATTTCATAATAATTAACAACAAACCTGGAAATTCAGAATAGAAAATGGGCACTGCAGTAACACCAACAGGAACACTTCTTCCCCCAAGTGTCATATCGACAATTTGGGAAACACTTAAGCTGAAGATCAACACGCACCAGCACAGTAATCAAAATGTAGCTATCTATATATGTTTACAGTTAATGGTGATCAAAATTACAGTCCAATCCAGGTGACTATCCAGTACATGTTTACTATTGGGCAAGCTGTTTCACTCTCTGGTCTCTGTTCCCTGTGTTGCAAGTAACTGTTGTAGCATGAGATGGGATAGGTCATAAGCTATATTCACAATAAAGCAGTATCTGAGGCCATCTATGAAAAAACCTCATCAAGATTTCTTCTATTTCTTCCACAAGTTTGGTATGTTGTTGTTTGTTGTTGGGGGGTTTTTTTGTTTGTTTGTTTTTTTTCTGAATGGTATGAAGTGGGTTCAATTCAAACGGTTATAAATAACGTTCATGCCACTGAATTTTCCTACTGTTAAACCTAGTCAGTGAATTCAGACTAAAAAGCCTTAAAAATCCCAGTGATAACCCCTCAAGTGCATGGAAACAACATCTTAATTGCCTTCAAGTAGCAGACACATACATCCATAAATCCTTGTCTATTCCATACTGGAGATAAAAAACTTAATTCACAACATCCAGAGCACATCATATAGAACACTGATGAAAATCACCACAGTTCTTTAATCAGTAATGAATGCTGTGAGGTCTACTCATGTTCAAAAGCACTTAGCATGTTTCAGTGACATTCCCCAGCAATACAAGGGCAGTGTTTACAGAACTAAACTTACGGCATTACAGGAACATGAAGTACCACACGTCATTTCCAGCTCCACAGCAATTGAAGAGCCTGTGAGGAACCACTTCAGACCTTAGACATTGCCATTTCCTACAACATACAGTGAACACAAGGTCATGCAATATCCTGGAACAATATGGTTGAGCCTACTCCTTTAGCAAATATAAATCAAGTTCTGGCACTGTTTTGTTCTCTCCCTTCACCCCTAAAGCCCTGCACACAAGCTTACGAGTTAAGCAATATTGCTTATTTATTACATCAGAAACCTCTGTTTTCTATCTTGGTGTCAGGGATACAACCCCTGTTCATAACGACTCAGCTACACATCAGCCACACTTCTACAGAACTGTTGCAACTCATGCCTCCAAACAACAAGGAAAGCGAGTGGAAAGTCACCCAGGGTCATTTCACTGGGGCCACTGAATGAAGCAGCTCCCCAAATGACTAGCTGTCTTTTTCCGCCCCTAATGCAAGCTTCCCAGGCTTTGGCTTTACCTGTGCCAGTGGTCCAGGATGTGCTTTATTTTGTTTACACTGAGCTATAGCCCCAACACAGACACAATACAGATTGGCCCTGGATAATCATGGATCTGCTATTTCTAGTGCTGCTCAGACACACAGGGGCACAATAGCTGCATTACAGCTCTGTCATAAAAATGCACAACTAGCCTTGTTAGTGGATGAGAGAAGCTAGGACACAAAGTATAGAATTACAAGGGTAAATATTTTTTTTATGCACAGGAGGTGTACCAGCCAAAATGGGGCACCATGAATGTGGTTTTACACAAATTCTTCTATCCTTCAAACATTCAGGTACAACACAATTTGACTAATCACTGACACCCACACTGCTGATTAGCAATCCCACTAAAACTTTGTAAAGCAGCTATATCTTTGCAACATTCTTGCTGCTTGTCTGCTGATCCAGATGTCCCTGGAGTCAGTCTTGCTAGATAACTAGGACATGAGACAACACTAAAAGGGTTTCAAAGACATGTCAGAGAGGCTGGGATGCTGGTGTTATCTTGGTTGTCCAGGCATATCCTTTATCCTTTATAGACAGCTCTAAGCTTCCAAGAAGCAAAGGCCCTTACTTCCAGGCCCAGGTAGTCCTTTGGTTTGCTTTACTTACCCATGAACAATACTAAAGTGCCCAGTAAAATTCCTACCTCATGACATTCCAGTATATAACATGAGCCAACATATACATTAGTTAACTTAGTTAATAGGCTTTCACACTAGAAAGTCTGACTGATACAGTTATTAGGAAGGGTAATTTTCGTAACAATTCCCTGATGTGCTGCAGCTGCAGGCAGGCAGGCAGGCAGGCAGGCAGGCAGGCAGCGGGAAGGCAGCTGGGCTTGCTGCTGTTGCCTCTGTAAGAGGCAACAAAGGGTTCTCTGGTTTCTGCTTTTCCCTTGCGCCAGCACAGAGGACGGCCCCGTCTGTCACCCCTTTTCCCAGTGAAACTGCCCTGCAGAAGCAGCCCACACCTTTACATGACCCCATCAAACCTCATCAAGGACCCGTTTGCACCTCAGCGACTACGAGCCACATGCGCGACCAGAAGTCGTGGGGCTCTTTAGGGCCTCTGAATTTCAAATAAAAAGCCTGCCACCCGCGGAGCTCGGTGAAGGGGCAGGGGACACTGCCCTGCCTTTCCCCGCGGCCGCCGCTCCCAGGCTTTGTTCCCGGCTCGGCCGCTTCCCAGAGCTCTTTTAATCATCACTTCATTTGTAACTGAGCCAGCTACCAGAAGATGGCAGCAGAAGATAAAATATCCCTGAATGTTGGTCCCAGCCGATCGGCGGTGTCCCCCCGAAGCCTTTCACAATAAGGTTCCGATTTACTGCAGCAAGCGGTGTGCTACAAAGCTCTCGTACTCCACTGATGGAGTTTTTAAACGGTCGGGTAGAAAACAACTTGTTTAAAGAATGTTCAAGCTTGGTGACAACAAAAGCTGGATCCATGTTGAGGAAGCAGGAGCCCGGACCAATGGCTGGCCAGCACCAGGGCCTGGTGGTTTGAGTCACGGAATCATCGAATGGTTTGGGCTGGAAGAGACCTTTTAAAGGTCAACTAAATTCAAACTTCCCCAACCATGGGCAGGGACACCTTCCCACTAGACCAGGTTGTTCAGGGCTCCATCCAACCTGGCCTTGAACACTTCCAAGGATGGGGCATCCACAACTTCCCTGGATAAACTATTTCAGTGACTCACTACTCTTACAGTAAATAATTTCTACCTAATATTTATTTTAGACCTACTTTCTTTTGAAATGATTCCCCCTTGTCCTGTCAAGCCCTTTTAAAAAGTCCATCTTTCTTGTAGGCTCCTTTCAGGTACTGGAAGGCAGCAATAAGGTCATCCCAAAGACTTTTCTTCTCCAGGCTGAATTAAATCTTTTTGCCAGTGTTACTGATGTATCTGGAATTCTACTCACTTCTCTCAGCTCTGCTCTGTCTGGGACACTCTTTATTTGAGGTGGCCGAAGGTTTCCCTGTAAGTACCAAAGTTAAGTTCAGGAAATTAATTGTTCTTACCAGTACTCATGGGATTACCTGACATGCCATAAATAATACTAAAAATGGCATGGCTCCCAGAATGATACAACATTTTAGGAGTTATTAGGTAATTATGTTTTTAATGCATTTTGAGAACTTGCTAAAAGATGCAAGTCTCCTCAATTGACCATATATAACACCAGAATAAGAGGAAACTAACTAGCTTTTATACCTTCATGTGCAATAGGCATAAGATAATCATTTTCTGAACCTTTCTGTAAACTTGGACAATTACAACCAATTATAAAGAAATGGGTACTATAATAGTTTTACATATATCAGATACAAATTTTGTAGTAGAAATTAATCTTTTGTTGGTACCTCAAATATCAGATGCCATTTTGAAGTTTCTGGGTCACTTAATTAATTATCTGTATTAGTTGCAAGCTTACTTAAATTACCTTCTGTGATATATTATGCCTGCAGAATAAATTATTCATCTCACAAAACTTCTTAGCTAAAGAGTCTTGCCTCTTTCTAGCTACAGTATTTACATCAAAGCAGCAAACAAATACCATGGTATATACCTTAAGTAATTAAATGATAAGGAACGGACTCAGCTATGCCCCCAAAAAGATATGTGGAACTTACAATTTGTCAAACTACAAATTGTATAAGCCCAGCATTCAGAAAACAAGGACACACATCTCCAGGAGGTATGTGCTATTGTAATAGTGCAAGAGGTCCATGCTTTACAACATAGTTCAAGGTAGTCCTAACATAAATAACACATCTCAAATATCCCTGATGTAAAAGTTTGTATAACATGTAGTCAGACTACCTAAATACAATAGGTGAAGTTCTATCTGAAATTTGAATTGCCTTGCACTTGCTAACAGCTAATTAACATAATTTGGTAATCCTCCCTCAGCAGTACCTACAATGGGTCTCTGAAACTGGGAAATTTACATATTTTGCCTGAATCACCTGCCTGCTGCAAACATGCCAAGTAAGCATCACCGGGAAACTGCAGTGCCAAGGCTCAGTGCAGCTGCAGAGCAGATAGTAGGGGACAGAGCTGGCACAACAGACTGTGGCAAAGACAGAGGTAAGCTAGCCATTAAGTCAACCTCATACTCTTTGTGCAAGTTCACACAGGTGGAGGCAAATCTGTTTGGTTTACAAGCACTCTGATGGGTATGCGCTGTGGCCCTGCTTTACCGACAGTACAATCAGCCATAGAACTCCCACTAGGTTCAGTGGAAGCAGGTGCATGTCCTGATCAAATAAAACCTCCAGCATCTTTTACACCTGATCCCTTTAATGTTTACTATAATTGAAGGTGTTATCCTGCCAGGTAGGTTTTGTACAGGAGATCTAGTGCCACAGCAGAACTGCTGGGCATAATGTGATAGTGGGGAAAGATAGTCTTGCTTTAGTATGTGTTCTCTCCACATAAACATACCCCCTCTCCCTTGCCCTTGTCTCAGATGGGCAATATGATTAGTCCTAATATAAGAGCACGAGATGGGAATTGCAGGAGGAACTCTGGGTGCTGGTATAAGTGATGGGAGAGCTGTGATGATTGTGATTGTCTTTGGTACACATCAGCCTACAAAATCATAAAACGCTGCTGAGACTGGGCCGACTGGGCAAACTAGTCTCTTGAGGTTGCCAGCAGCTCCCCTGTCCCTGTCCTGTTCCCATCGGCCCCCCTCCAGGGATGCCTGCAGAATATGTCCAGTCCTGAGACTGGGAACACTCACTTTAGGATGGGTGAGTAAACGTGCTAAGATCCTGTAAAACACAAAGATAAAATTCTAAAGTAACATAGATGCTCTGAATTTTGCAAGGACAAAGACTGTAAACCTGTGTTTCTAGCTGAGCCTGCTTGTATTATAACCCTTTATACCTGCTTATATCATATATTGCATTGACAACATTTAGATGCTGTATTAGCAACAAATCTAATCATAATAATTCACACAATCAGTTTCATGTTTCTTGCGCCTTGCCAACAGTCTTCTCTCTACCATCCTGCTACACATATGTATCAGAAGGTGCATATCCATTAGCAGGAGGACTACTCCTTTACCATACTATGTTTTCCATAGTATTTATACGTGTGATTTACCTGCACCATGTTGTGATCTGACAGCCCTTTGATTCTGGCTTCAGTGGACTATGACAGAATTTGAATTTCTTAACTAGAACTTTGTGAATATCACATTTGGTCTTTAGACTTCATCTTTTGGCTTTGCAGTCCACGAAAGGGCCACGATGAGAGTCGTCAGGCATATCTTCATTGAACAGTGAATAAAGGAAACAGAAAAGGTAGGAAGCATGGGGAGTCTCATTGTTAGAGAAAATGCTGTAGATGAAGAGGTGTTTGTCCTTCTTCAGACAAAGACAACTGAAAATGAGGTCTGATATTCGAAGATGGTTCAGTGCAATTTTGTATGAACATTTTCATTAATCAATGTATTTCTATACAAAAATAAGCCTAGGCCAACACACCAGTTATTTCTATTTTGAAGAACGTCTGATCTGTATTTCTTACCTCATTAGTCTGGTTCACTTCACATATTTACATGTTTAACTTACATCAATACAGTGAGTGTTAGAGAACTAATAATGTTTTAAAGCAGTTATTAGCCTGACTCTTGGGCACTATCTTACATTCTTAGGCAAATGAATATTTTTGGTTGATTCTGAGAATTAAACAAACAAGATTAATGCCTTTCTGTAACTGAAAGTTTAATTGGCTAACCAAGTTGTGAATTCCAGTCAGCTTGCCCTGCACGAATGATATAAGAGGAATTAAAATAGCTGAAATACAAAACCATGCTTTATGGATTTCTTTTTCCCCTGAGAGAGAAAGCCCTGTGTTTCTAATGTTGAGAGAATATGGAAATATTATTCCCTGGGATATTTTATCCACTAGTAATTTCCACAGTACTCTGTATTATAGTTTGTCAATCTCATTTTCATGACTTTCATAGTCACGAATTAGGCGTTAAACTAAAATCTATTAGAATTACATGGATATGAGTACGTAAGTGAGAGGAAAACTAGGCCCATCAATTCCTAGTATTAACTCAAGAACCCATATATTTATAGGATTTGGGAAGTTTGTAGTTATCTTCTAAATGGGATATTTACCAATAAAGGAATTACTATCAAAGTGTCATGCATGTGTGAAATTCTACTGACACCTAATAGCTTGTTCTGCAACAGTGGCCTCTAACAGCAAGAGGAATGTCATTGACACAGAAAAGGTGATTTATTTTTCCCTCGAGTGTCTCTGAGCCTTTGTAGTTGCTGGGAAAAACTTCTATGTCTACAGGCTTTGTGTGAAGTACTTTATGTTACTGATTTTTAAGGAATGAACTCAAATAAAGATGTATTTCTATAAAAGTATTTCCTCTAATTCTTTGTCTTATTTTTGTTTGATATTTTGCCACACATTTTTTCTCTAGTGAAATGGAAAAGTCTGAGAACTTTAACTAAAACATATGCTTGCTTCAAATATGAAACAATGTATAATGCAGAGATTTGTCATTCCCTATGATGGATGATGTTTTCTTTTGACATCAATGGTATTCATTTGAGGATATTGTTTTGTAAACACAGGAATGCACATTACCTATACTGATCAACAAATGATTTCAGACTTTACCATGAAATGTAATTTGGTTCAGGAGGAATGGAAAATCCTTTAAAATGTCAGATTGTAGGTTTAGTTTACTTTGACAGTAAGATAGGTGTGGAATGCTGCTGCTGGGACACCTAATTTGTTGGTTTTTGGGGTTTTTTTTGCCTTGTTCCTGGGCAGCAATACTGTGCAAATAATGTTTTCTTTTGTAATTTTTTTTCTGTTTTGGGCGTGTCTGGTCTTTGCTGGAAAATTCAGCCATGGAAAGAATGTATACTAAATGGATTGTATTCAAAAGATTGGAAGGCTGAGATCTAAGTTAATTTAGAAATATTTTTAATTTTGCATTTAATAAAGTAGAATGATTCCAAATGGAGAATAAGGAATCTGTTCACGTTGCAGGTGGCACACGTTCCTGGCAAGCCTTTTTTTTTTCCTTTGTGTGTAAGCCTGTACCTTCCACTGCACCATCACAAACGAACAGACTTCAGGGGTAGCTGAAAGAAAAAAGCACAATAGGACCACGTGATACAAATTGCTGTTAGCTTTGCAAGGCACACATTTAGTAGACTATTAAATAATCCCAGAATATTGCTTTGTATTTGCTGAGGTATAGAAATTGTATTAGCATTTAATTGCCACGTGCCATACTCCCCATTGTGATTGTAGCACACTTCTTCCAGACGCCCTGGCACAACGAGCGCATGCTAAGTAATTTAAACAGGGGGCTACACATCCTTTGTTGTGATCCTTACATAGTCTGCGGCACACGCCCGGGAAGCTTTGCTGCTGTGCTGCCAAGCTTTAGATCGAGCTTTAAGAACCCTGCAATTTAGTGAGCAAGAAAACACCCAGAAAATCAGAACTGTCAGAAACAGCCTTGTCACCAGAGACGCTGGATTCGCGGGGCAGCAGGACTCGGGTACTGTCCGCTCGGAGCTCCGCACCGCGGGCACAGCCGGCCAGGGGAGGCTCTTTGGTGGGCACAGGCACCCCCGCCCCTCTGCGGAGCGGTGTGCGGGGGACGAGCGGAGGGATGAGCGGAGGGGTGCGCAGGGAGTGATCGGGAGGGGTGAGCGGGGGGTGAGCGGAGGAGTGTGAGAGGGGTGAGCGGGGGGGTGTGCGGGGAGTATGCCCGCCGCTGCCCCGCGGGGCGCAGACCGGTCCCTGCGGGGGCAGTCCCTCCGGCGGGCAGGCGGGGGTCGCCGCCGGGCTTGGCCGGGGCTCGGGGAGGGGCGGCCGGCGGCGGGAGGAGGAGGAGGAGCGGCGGCCGCACGTCACTTTCCCCGGCCGCGTGTTTACGTGGAGCAGAAGATGGCGGCGCCGGTGGCCCCGCCAGGACAGCTGTCGTCGCTGTGAGGAGGGACGGGACGGGACCGCAGAACGAGCGTGTGCGCCCCGGGTGAGGGGAGGGCGCGGGGCGAGCCCCTCCTCCTGCCGCCCGTGACACCCTGCTCTCCCGCACAGACGCCATGGAGGACGAGGAGAGGCTGAAGAAGCTGGAGGCTGGGAAAGCCAAGGTAGGAGGCGGCGTGGCGGGAGGCAGCGGGAGGCAGCGGGGTGCGGGGGCGGGCTGTCTGCGGGGCGGTGCGGCGGCGAGCGGGGCTGCGGCAGGCGCTGGGCGCCGGGCCCCGCCGCGAACACGCGAACAAAGCCGCGGGCGGAGCAGG
>JAWWMP010000081.1:22375458-22427212 GCA_035047865.1 Dendrocincla tyrannina
AAAGCCGCGGGCGGAGCAGGCTCCGAGCGGCCCCGCCGCGGGGATGGGGCACGGCACGGCACAGGTGCCCTCGGTGGGCCGGGCGGGCACAGCCCCGACGGCTCTGCCGCGGCGCCGGGCGCAGGGAGAGCCGAGGGGGAGGAGCGGGTTAACCCGCTTATCCTTCACACCCGGGGCGCGCACCCAGCTTGCCTCGTAAGCCTGGGAAACCCCATGAACCTTTAGGGAAGTTTATAAACCCGACAGCTGTTCCTCGGTGCGGAGCTGCTGCCGCGGGAGAGCCGTGGGAGGCGGGGGGTGAGCGGTGCCTTTGCCGGGACCGCGGGGCACCTGCCGGCCCCGTCCCGCACACTTGCCGGCCCCGTTCCGCACACTTGCCGGCCCCGTCCCGCACACCTGCGCCCGTCCCGCACACCTGCGCCCGGCCCGGCCCGCCCCGCCCCGCCCCGCGCTGTCAGCCGGCTCACACCGTGCCCTGCGGGTTTACACAAGTGCTAATCGGGGAGCTTATTCTGCTCCTTAAGCACGGCTCAGTACACACCGGCTGAACAGCGTTTCGCCTTCTGGGCAGCAGACCGGTTACTGTGCTTTAGGAGGACCTCTTTTTTACTTCAAAGAAAGCTTTGGTGTGGTCGATGAGATAAGATAATTAATGGCATCCTAGGAAAATAAGATAAAATTAGTGTTTTGGCATTAGGTTATCATTTATTTCCTTCTTGCAATCATTGCTAAATGATAAAAGTTCCGAAGTTGGTCAGTCATTCATGCTGAAGATATGCGTATAACTTGGCAGGAGTTAATAGTACAGCAACAAGAAGACAAGCCAAAAATGAAACTATGAAACATCATCATTGCCTTATTTATGTGGATTATGGAAAAGAACATATAGTTCATTTGCAAAGTATTGAATAGGTATTTTGCTATATTAGGAAAAGCCTTTGTAACTTAGTGTCTTTCTGTTTGGGTTCAAAATATCCATTGGGAAACTCTCCTAGACAGAGCTATGTGTTTGTATAGGAAAACCTGTTCTTTAAATGCTTAGTGTAAGAATGGTGTTTGCACAGCATTATGCAGTATGCATAAAAGGCACTGGGACAAATTAGATCCTGGTGGCAGTACATTTTTTCACACACAGATTGGCTAATTCTTTTGCAGAAAATTAGGAAATAGTTCACAAAGAAAATGGTTGGAGTAGATTTGGCATTATTGTAAACCACAATGAAAAATTTATCAAGAGAGTTTAGATTTTTCTGTTCATGTTGACCTGATACAGACAATTAATGACAGTCACTGAAAATTGAACCAAAAGTCAGGACTCCAGCAGAACTTCAGTGGTTTCCTTCATACTTTGAGAAAAGACTTGTACACACTTTGCTAATTAGTTTTGCATTTTGAAAGTACTGTCATAGCTCTTACTGTTGTTCTAGTCTTTTGTGTCTAAAACTTAATGATGTTCTTGTAAGTAAGTATATGCCTGAAGACTTTAGTATTCTATGTTTTTAAACATCCCCTGTGGTTTAAGTCATTATCACTCTTTAAAACTGTATGTGATTTATGTGGGAAAAGACTATAAAAGCAGTATTAGTTTTTCAGATTTTTCACCGGTGTTTTGTGTACCATTTACCCCTTTTTTTAAACATGTGAATGATGTAACGAAATGTGTTGTACACATTATTGTCACAGTCTTCCAGTGACAACTCACTGATAAAGGTGGAAGAGAAGAAATTGTATTAGCAGAGAATGGAAGCAGGAGTTGCCCCTGCAGCTGCTTTTCTCTTTTTCAGACACATTCACAGTAGTGTAATCGGTGTGTCTCCTAAAATTGCTTGGCTCCAGTGAATATTTTCTGAATACCACAGCAATGAGCATCCAGAAAACTTTTGAACCTAACTACCTGAGAATTGTTTAAATAAAATAGCTGGAAAAATGTATTGAAGTAGGTGTTGTTACTGTGCTGCAAGTGTAGGATTGCTATACTGTAGATACCTTAAAGCATCTACCTGAAATTACACATTTTAAATAGAAATAAGATATTCTGTAAAGTGCTGGATGAATTATAGGTAATTGGGAGTCTGGTAAAAAAGCCTAGTATGTGTCATGGAAGTGGCTGGTACATTGCTAACAGTGGAGTTATTGTTAAATATTGAGACTTGGAGTCCTCTTTGCTTTGGGTTTGTTTTTGTTTTTTTCTTGAAAAGTAGGTGCTGCCAGATCTTACTATGTGCATAGCAAACAGTATGAACTTTCTGTAAAGCAACTATTTGGCTGTTTCCCGATCATAATGTCAATAGGCGAACTGTGGAGTTTGGTTTTGTGTGAATTTATCTGCAACTGAACTTTTTCTTCCTAAGACACTGTCTCCCCACATAGCTCTTTTACACAGAAGTGTATTAAGAATGGATTTTCTGCAACTGATTTCTTCTGAGTTCTCCTTTATTGTTACTGGAAATGAGAAGATGCATCGTGAATCTTACCTTCATTGAACAGTGCTAAGCATACTCAAGCCTGGCTCAATGGGTCTCAGTGTGAACACACAGCCTTTGCCAATACATCATTTAAGAAATGGATTAAAAACTCTTGATGGAGACTAACCAATGTTCATGTGCACCTGCTGATTTTTGAAGACTACACCAAGTCTGTATTATGAAGCAGTTGCACCACATGTTGTTCTTCTGTCTGTTACAAGCCGGAAAAGGCAAGGGAGGCACGAAGTTAAAGCCTAGTAAATTATATACTCTTTTTCCAGACCTGTAGTCATTAATTTTCTTTTACCGCAAGGTAAATGTGCTGGATGTTAACCCAGCCTGTGTAAATGTCTGTCTCCCTCCCATTAAAATGATCTCATTGTGTTTATAGCACTATCTTCTCCCCAAACAGGCAATTTCTCCATCTTGTATCATGATGTGATTATGGTGGAGCAAGAAGAGTGTTTGTTAGAAAGGCTGGTTAAGGGAAGCAGGGTGGACTGTGATGGAAGGTGGAAGGAAGAGGATGTGTGCCAGCAACAGAAATAGATGCATGCTATTAGGTTGATCAGAGCCTTAAAACACAGCAACATTAGAAATCAGATATGTTCTGTGCCTTGCTGAGGAGAGTCTGCAATATTGTTGATGGCCTCAGATAGTGTAGATGTATCTGGTCTTAAAAAAGATTACATAGAATGGTGGTTGAAGATCTTGGTATGATATTTATGGGAACGCATACTACGTGTGCATGCCTGTGTGCATCAGTTTGCATGGAAATCTCATCTAACAGAGGATACTATTTATGGTAGTTGGCTTGGGTATTTTAATTCCATGTATTTATTTAGCAGCTTAGTAGCTGGCGTTTCATATGAGGATGTGGCACTATTGTGATCAACTTTCAAAACTATACAGAGTAGTTTGCTAGCTTCAGAATAAAAACATCAGTGACTGAATTCCCTTGTGAGAAAATGGCTGAGGGTATTTTGATGTAAAGCTTTTGAAATTTATAAAAATATTTTGATTTAGTTTATATGCACACAGACAGACGTGATAGGCACAATTGTTATAACTGGTAAAACTGAGGTGAAGCTATCAATAGGAAGTTTTATGGAATGATCCATTTTAAAATACTGAAATTTTGTTTGTAAAGTATTTAAATATGTGTTTCAATTTCTGTTGAGCAAAGGGCACGCTCCTTAGCTGTAACATACTTTGTAAGTTCTGCCAGGTCGATCTAGGATTTCTGTTCTAGTGTTTAAAAAGCATAATTTAATGGATTTGCAAAGCTTCTATGTATGTTTATGATACATTGTAGCAGTGTTCAAAGAAACTGTGTAACTGTTGGAAAAACTTAAATTAGGAAAACGGTTTATTTAAGCACTTGAGCATAGAATAAGCAGTGTTACTGCTTTTGATTTATACCAGAGAATTGCTGAGCAGACAGAACAGTGAAGTTGGTTTGGGAAGCTGTAATGACAGTCAGTGGACGAGTACTACAGGTTGTATAACTAATTGGACAAGTTATCTTCACAAATTGAATAGTAAAAATAAATAATTACATATTTTGTCATCTGGTCGTGCATGTAAATATCTGAGGCGCCTAAAGATGAAAATGATATGTATGATTAAAATAGCATTGTCTAAGAGTCTGGGAATGTTCGCTACATGTTTGTTACATGTTACTCTCTTGAGGGGAGAAGAAGATTTTACCTGCTCATCCCTAGCCTCTTTGGACCGGGCAGTTTTAGAATTCTCAAGGAAACGTGTTGATCTGGGTTTTTTTAAACAAAACACTCAGGTAAAGCATGGAATAGTTATGTGACACAGTGATTAAAGCTTTAATTTAAAAAACCCATAAGAACTCGAAATATAGACTGCTTGTAAAAGGCAGTGCTTTTAAATGTCCTGTAATTTACCTGAAGAGGAAAAAAAGAAGTGTCTTGGTGGTTATTAAGAGTTTTTGATCACAGAAGTCAAATTAAATAGATCTAAATCTTATATTTCATTAAAAAGCTGTGCTGCTAACGCATGATCTTTTGCTTTGAAGTATAAACAGTTCATTTTGCTTATTCTGTTTGCCTCAAATAACTTGAACAAAACTAACTAAAGAGAATCATGGAAGCAAAAATTACCTTTTCAGTCGGTGTTTTCTTAGTATGCTTTTCTCTTAAAATAGGAAGTCATATTTGCCATATCACAAAGTGCTGATTTCATTATAAAGCCCTAGTCATTGCTGTCACTCTTCATAAAGTTTAAAGGGGAGCAGCTTTTTGAGTTAAAAGTTCACAGAATGGGCTATACCTGAAGATGCTGATGTGTATTAAAGGACAAGAAAGGAAGCAACTGGATCTCTTAAGAGTTTCCTTGAAAGGTGTGGGTGAGCTTGGGCTCAACAGAGCCTAATCTCTTTGTTTAAAACAAAGCAGAAGAGTGCAGTAAAACTATGAAAAAATGCTGTAATGAAGAACAATTTATTTGCACATAAAGATCTTCACAAACTTGTGCCTAATTCCTAGGCATTCCTCTATTGTACTGCTAAGCTGTTTCTTCTTCTAGGTTCTTCTGAAGTTGGGGATTTTGACTCCTCTTCTTTTACAGGCTTCAATCTGCTGTCTCTCCTTTGCATCTCTGTCAATTTTAAATGCAAATAATGGGAGGAATGTGGAATTGCCTGTGTATATTTTGATTATGAGCATAAGTAAGCTTAAAAGCTGATTTTTGTCTTGAAGAGAAAATCAGATATAAGGACTGAACAGTACCCTGTAGAAAAAATGTGGTTTTAAAACTCTTTGAATATAAGCAGATAGAGCAGAAATTGAGTAGAACTAAGAGAGAAACAATGTGTGAGGTGTTCAGTTTGTCGTGTGTGTATTTGGTTTTGTTCAGAGCAGTGGGTATCTTCATTTTATTGTAGAAAAAAGGATTTTTATATATTTGAGATGTACGTAAATTCTATCTATATAATTGATTATGGGGTGGTATGTAAGCTTCGATGAGAGATTGAATGGAAAGGTTATCTGTGAAACTATTTTCAAGGCACATTGTGATACCAGTAGCAGAGAAATGGGTATGACTAGCTTAATTTTTCTTTTAAGGATAATAGAACTACTAGGAGAACAACTAACTCTTTGCAGGTTAGTCAGTGATCTTTTTTTGTTTTGAAAAAATAAAAAGAAAGTTATCATTTTTTGTCACGTGTTCAAGTGTTTTGTGGACTCTGTTGAGTCTTCGTGAAAAAAATACTTGAATTGAAATTTGAGATTTCAGCTCTCTTTTCAATTGGCACAACTAGAACTCTTCCCATTTTCTAAGCGTGTTTTCTGGTTTTTTCCATATCCTTGTTTTGGTCTCCATTTTCCTCATTCCAGAGATCTGTTCTTGCTTTTAACACAGGGCTTAATCATTGGTTTTAAAGGTATATTGATAACAGCATTTTGGTTCAAAGCTTGAAAGTAACTGTCTATCTTACAATAGTGATGCAAGGTAGAATGAGCTCAAACTCATACTTGCCTTCTTCTGAGAATGCAGAGAAATATCACTTCAAAATAAGCTTCGTTCTTTTGCCAGTTTAGCGAGAACTGTTCTTTAATCCAAGATGCCAGTGAATTTCACAAAAATAGAGAAATAAGTCAACACAATATTGTTAGAAGCACCACAAAACCAAGAAATTGCATTGTAAAAATGCAATTTAAAATATTTTCTTTATGCTCCTCGTTAGGAGAAGGAATTACGGAAAAGAAAGCACAAAGTTGCTCTTTGCCTACTTTCAACACTTTCTTCATTTTAGCACTAGCCTCTCCCTCATTTCTATGGTCTGCTTTCCAACCACTTATTTTTTTTAGTACGGGTTTTGCAATGGCAAAACAGAAATGACTGCATTATTTGTTTCTCTCAGTTATAACAGAATCTAGACAAGTTTGTTTATACTGATTTGGAAATCAGCTTGGTCACCACCACAAATTCTTTCTGAAGATCTTTCAGTGAAGTGTATCTGATACTCCAAGGGAAGTACAGTGGATCTTTGGGCATATGTAGGTGTTGCCAGAAAATCCCATATTTTTTCCCCCCCAGAAAGTAACCAAACAACTGTTTGCTTTTAAATATTGATATACAAAGGTATTAACTGCAGGGTAATATATGGTTACTCTAGTATCTTAAGAGTTTAGAATAGTGAAAAATTTGATGAAAATCAGGGCAAAAGAAAAAAGGCTGCTGAAGTAGGTCCAACTTTGTTGTCCTACCTTATATTGCAATATAAGATTATATAGTAGTAACACAATTGTTGGAAATCTTGATTTAGGGTCGGCAAGCTCTGTCTTAAATAACTACCTTACATAGAGGATTTCGAGATATTTGTATGTATTTGTTTCAAAATAATTTTGTTACTGGTACAAGCTAATGTGTCAGTTTGAATTTGGAAAGATAAATGTACCACAGTTCAGTGAAACACAGCTGAAAATTGCAGTCTTTTGACTGCCATGCTGAAATATAAAGTAAGTAGATCTTGAATTTTATGGTGATGAGACACATTCTGTTGACTGCTAAGTGCTAGCATGCCATATGGTGTTGCTGGTTCTGGTGTTCCTGTTTCTCAAAGAAACCTTAATCTTCATTTTCACCTGATTTCTTGAGAAGCCAACATTTTATATTATAAACTACCTTTCCTACAACCAGTGGAGAAAAGACAGAAGAATGAATAAAAGTGTTCAGATTTCTTAGAACTCTTAGTTTGTTGGACACACAGAGTTAGTTCTGCTTCCCTCCTCTTCTAAAGAGGAGCCCCAACAGGCTTCCAGATGCAACAAATTCAGTAGTTGTCAGTCGGGCAAAAGAATGTGAGACTGAAACCAAACACTAAGCTTAGGACAGTGGGGAAGTGATCAAATCACAGTTGTAACAACCCTAAGTTGTAGCATCATCACAAAACAAAGAGGAGGTGATCTATAGGACCATGCTTCTAAATCTCAAAAAGTGAAGAAATTTTAAGATTCTCCACAACTGGAGATAATAATGTTGAAGAGAATATGTCATGGTTTTGAGATATTTTCAGAGAAAAGCCTAGATTTGATGAAAACTACTGCCATGGCAAAAATATGGCATATCTCTAAAACTACAATAGCAAGCAAAAGACCCTGGAAGACTGGTGGAGTTGAAGAGATGAAGTAGATGAGATCCTGGGACTAAGTATGTTTCTGTGCAAATGTTGATAAAATAGGTATTTCAGAGAATAAACAAAGTAAATTGCATAAGACTTTATTCAAATCTGACTTCATTGATAGGCTATGATTTAATAGAAGAGGTTATTCTTTCATCCTGGTTTTATTTGCTGAACTTTTAGCTTGTCTTTTCTGTGAAGAAACCTCCAGTATTGAACCACAAAACAAGGGGAAAATATTTAAATATTTCCTAAATCCATTTTGATTGTCTAAGAGAGATAGCCAGTTTAACGTTAAAACCATGCATTTACATATATATATGTATTCAAATATATTGTGAATATATGTTTTAAATTAAAAGGTATATAGGGGAAATATCTTATTAATATAGGTAAGCTCCATAACAATGATAAGAAAACCCTGCCTTGGTATGTTCAGTTGTATGCTGTACTGGCTATCCTAGTTTACTATGTTAAAAGAAATAAGGGAAGTCCTGATACAAGACTCCTCAAAGAGGGATGTGTTAGATTTTCTTCATCTTTTGGAATATATTCCAGGAATTCAATTTAACTTTCTTTAAAAAAAAAAGTCTACTACAAGTCTGTAGTTTTGTGAGCAGTATCAATGTCTTTGTGAGTTCGCTTTTTTCATTATTCAGCAGCGTGAAAAAAGTAATAAAAGCCTGTCAAAATAATACAAGCCTGTCAAGCCTTGCACACTGAGCATGAAATTCATGCAGTTGGTTCTGTCCTTATGTCTGCTCTGCTCGTTGCAGAGCTGTCTTTCACAAGCTACAGAGTTTGGGGGCTTTATTCTCACTCTGTTCAGTGCCACATGGTATGAATTAATGTAAAAGTGTTATAAACAAGGTGGGAAAATGATGAGGTGCAACTGAGTTTGACTTGTTCTACAGTATTTTACAACTTATTTAAGAAAAATCAAACCCACAAAACATTTTTTAAGATGAAAATTTTAGTTTCGTTCAGTTTTTATACAAAGCTGAAGCACAGAGGTGCCCAAAATGCCTATGAATAATCTCCTTAAAATGTATTGAAATTCTCCAGGCTACTTTTGAAAACTCAACACAATGTTTGTGAAAAGATTGCATTAACAATTGGATGGAAATTATCACATCACTTGTGTTTATCAACAAGGAGTGGCTGTTAGTTCCTGCTTGGCTTAAACAGAATTCAAACTATTGATCTGAAAAGCTGATTGTCTTGTTGCTGAAGATGTAACCTCTCGGACTCTTTGTGAGTTCTGTGGTGCTTGTCAACTTGAAAAAAATTATAATCTTCTGTTTATTAATAAAGTCTTATTTAGACAGTCTGTTCATTCTAAAGATGCCTTTTTCTTACAGACTTCTTGGTTAATGAGAAATTAGATATGAGCATAACTCTTCTGCCTTAACATATTCTCCCTACCTTTAAGGTTTTTTTCTCAATTTTTGATCTTTAAATATCTCGGGTCATAGCTCCATTTTTACTAAAGAGGACACAGTGTGGAGGGAAGAAATATAGATGTATTCTACATAAATACAACTAAATTGATTTCCTCTTGGGAGGAAATGTTAAATTTTCATGACTTGGGGTAACATAAGCAGTACATAGAATTTCAAAGTAAATTGACAGTGGATGCTTTTTCTAACATCCAAAAATACTTTCTTCACCCCTTTTCAGCCACTATGTAATAAACTCTTCTTTCTCATTTGATATATAGACTAAGTTCTCTAGAAATGGTAGATTTTAAAGGTTAAATAATTATAATTTGCATTTGACTATGATAAGTTGCAATGTGTTGTGGAAGAATGGACTATGGGATCTGGAATTAAATATCGATTAGGATCCCACAGGAAGCAGTGGTTGCCTGACCATGGTTTTCTTTACATGGGTCAGGATTTTTGTTGTAGGATTCGAATCAGTATTCATGATTTTTCAGAAGCAGCTGATTGCCCACAACCCTGGCCCCCTGGAAGCTACACTGATGCTTGATAATACACTGTGACCAAGGCTGCAATCATCAGACTCTGCATGTATTAGGGAGTCTCAAAAGACTGGCAAAGATTGCTCTTTAAACAGAACAGACTTCTCTAAATGAATTGTCAACATTAACGTCTTTGGGGATCTGCACATCTGTTAATATGAAACGACCTTTAGGTAACTAGGTCTGATCCAGACAGAACTTGCTGAAAATGTTAAAATTTTTGGTATTGTTTGACATGGTCTTGTAAGCAAACTAAAGATTTGGTCTAGGTACAATCATAATTTCCTGGTTACAACTGAATAAAAAATCGTACTTAGCATTATTTGTTTTAATGTAGCTTTTTTAAGACCAAAGTAGGTGGTCTTTCAATCTTTCACAAAGCCTGTATCACTCAGTATTTACATTATAAAAAGTGGAAAGAATGTGTGGTTGTATGTAGACAGTACTAAACTGAAGTGGATGGCACACACAGTGAAGAGGCTTAGAATTCAAAATTATCATGTACAAAAGTACGTAGAAGCAACACTCAAGGCTTTTTTTGCCTCTTTGACAATAAGGACTGTCCTTGGGCTTCCCAGGTCCCTGAGTTTAATGTCAGAATTGGAGGAGTGAAGCATTATCCACTGTACAGAAGGTCAGGCTGGGGACCACTTAAGTCATTTTGATGTATACACATTTATGGGACTGAGTATGATGTATCCCAGCATCCTGCAGGAGATGGGTACTGTTGTTACAAGGCTATTTCCTTGCTCATCTTTAAAAGGTCGTTGTCATTGGAGATTTCAGATAAAGCAAGGGAAAAGCAAGCATCGGATCTATCTTCAAGGGCGGTGGGAAGGAGGATCTGGGAATCTATTGGAAGGCCAGCCTGGCTGCAGCCTCTGGGAAGGTTACTCCAGATCCTCCTGGAAGCCAGGTTCAAGCACTTGAAGGGCAAGAGCATGATTAGAACTTATCAAAGACAAGTTAATTGTCCTCTCTGATGAACTGGGTGTCTGAGTGGAGAGAATGGTGGGCATTGTTTACCTTGACTTTAGGAAGGCATTTGATGTGTTCTGTTACAGGCTATTTGTAACCAAGGTGGAAACAGGTGGTTTGGCTAAGTGGACTGCAAGGTGGGCAGAAAATTATCTGGACTGCTATTCTCAGAGTGCTGAAGTAAATCGCAGCTGGTGGCCAGTGATGTTCCTCAGGTGTCGAAATCGTGGCTGATACTGTTTGATGTTTTTTAAATGACCTGCAGAATAGGAGGGAATGTACTGTCACCCGTTCATGGATGAGACCAAGTTAGGGAGAGCTGTTAATGAATTGAAGCATAGGGCTTCTTTCCAGAAAGACTTTGACTTTAGATACAGGTTTATTCTTCCCACTCAGCTGAAATAACGTATTCCTTTTATTATTCAAATACTGGATTTCACAAGCGCCAGATTAGACCCAACATAAAGCTAATTTAAGAAAACACAAATAAGTAGGCATATATTCAGTAGTTCAGTACTATACTGCATCCTAAGGAGCTGGGTAATCTATGCAACAAAAGGATTTTATAAAAAAATAACATTTTTGATGTAATGCAGTAAGATGATGAGCAGTTAAGATAACTTAGGAAAGTGTTTCACTCTTTCCATGCTCCCTAAAATAAGTCTATATTTTTGAGTGTTGTCTTCATCTACTTGGTTTGGGGAAGGATACCTTTTTAATTTGGACAGTGTCCGTGAAGCTCTATCTATGTGGGGACAATGGGTTTCAACAATTTTATTAGGAACCCACTTGAAGTAATGTACAGAATGCTATAAAACAGGTGAAAGTACATTTATTCTGGTGATTTTTCCCCAGTTGAAAACATAAACATTTTCCTTATAGTTATTTCTTACATAAATATATGTAAACCAAAATATAAACTAGTATGGTATACTCAAAATCAAATATAATGCAAGTAATTTGTAGTTAGGATACTGTTGGTAGAAACATGATATGTTATTAGAATCATATCGTTACTTTCCATCTTGAAGCTTTATATTTTTCTATTTTTTTATATTTTTATTTATGTTGTTTATAGTTTAATGTTAATAGTTCAATATTTATAAGAATTAAAAGGGTTAACATTAATTTTTTAACACATAAGATAATAAGTGGAATAAATTTTCTTCATTACATATAAACTTGCAAGTTGCCAGGGATTTGATTGACAAGCACTGTATGGAGTTCCTGGCAACCATTGCTTTTGCATGCTTTTGTATTTTTATAACTAGCTTCTAACTGGCAGGCACAGATGGCCATAGATTGTGATTTTTGTGTTTCTGAATTAAGAGAAAACATTTATATGGTGTTTTAAATTTCATTGTCTAAATATCTTGTGTTAACTACTCTCTATGGATTTTGATATTAATTCTAAGTGAGTGTGGGCTTTTTGGAAACAACTATTTTTTTGCTAATAATATGAAAGTATTCTGTGCCCAGCTAATAATTAGAACATTTGTTCTAAAGTAACTTCTCATTAAGCAATCAATGTTATTTTGTGAATTTTAAAAGAATTTCACCCCAAAAAAGTAGCTTTTAAGTTTTTATTGGGAAAGAATTTATCAGATTTGACACTATCAAGCCTTTATCTTGCTGATCACGAAGAATGTTCTTCCACAAAGCCAAAATTGGTTGTTTCAGTGGTATTAAAGTCATAGGGTCATAAAGTATTTAGGACTGCTCTAACCTAGAGTTTAAAATGCTTTTAGAGAAATCCTGTGAACTTCTGTGTGAAGGATCTGACTTTTTCTGCCCACTATATAACTTCTTCTTTTTCTGCCTGCTATATAACTTCTTCCCCCCTCAGATTCTTAGTAAAAATGAGGACTAAACTCTGTATTCTAGGATGTGATAAGTTGCAATTACACATGGCTAATAAGAAGAAAAATTATATTTGCGGAGAAAAATTACTGCATATTAGATATGAAAATAATTTTTTCTTTTACCAGAACAAAACTTTGCTTTTTCTATCTATTATTACTGAAACTCAGATCGAAGTTTAGCATTACTGTGGGCTCAAGGAAGAAATAGGCTCACTTTTTCACTGCCTCATAATTTCAGGAATGTTTTCTTAAGGTTCTTTTTTTTAGAAGAAGGGCCAGCATATGAAAAAAATTAAGGAACAAGCAGAGATTTATTAACTGCTTGACTGCTTGCAGTATTTAATTGCATAGTTTCATTGCTTTTTAGACTATACCTATCCTGGACTTGAATATTTTTAAGACCTAAATGTAGTGGAATGAACATGCTTAATGCTTAACTGTGTTACTCTACTGAAGTTGTTTTCTTAAAATAAATTGTTATCCTATAAGAACTCCGAGGGATTAATTAAAGGCGTCTCCAGCTGTTGATTTAACTATATTTAGTTAAATAGCTGATACAACTATATGCTTGTTAAAGAACAGGTGTTAAGCCAGTTGCTTTAAGAAGAAATAAAGTGAAGTTACTACCTAAGCCATGCTCAGTTAGTAAGTTTATTTTGGTGGTACAGAAGGCACCATACTTACTGACACGTCTGATGACTCTGTTGCTTTCCAAAAATTAAAGTTGTGAACAGATTAATGTTTTAATGCCTATATTTAACCACTATGTTGCTACTATGCTGTAAAACATGTTTGTTTGGTTGGGTTTTTTTGAAGCCCAGCTAAAGCTTGTTATCTGTGAAAGTCCAGTACTTCTTTCTGTATTTCTCTTTCTTGTCACGTGGGACATATTCATCTTTATGGTTCGTTTAAATAATTCATTGTGAACAGTTCATGAAGTCTGGTTCTGCAGGTAAGAATGAGAAAAACTGATCCTTGTTGTAACTCATTTGACTGCACTGGGTCTGCAGAAATCAACATCACTAAATGTAAAGCCTAAACTACAATATTGTTAAATCAAACACAATACTGAAAAAAAAAAGCACATATAAAATTGGAAGCTACTACATACTTTTAATGCTTAAGTAACCTGAGGGCCATCTCTTTTTTGCCTTCTGTTCAGGAGGGCAGTATTTTACTTTCACAGGATAATTTGTTTCACAAGGCTGATTTCATCAGGAATTGAGTGGGAGAAAAGTACTTAAAATCTTAACGACATTTGTACTTATACAGCCTTACAAAAATGTCAGTGCAGAAGATTGTGAAGAGTTCATCTTTATGAAATATTGTACTATTATAGCTTCTACCTAATGATTTTTCTGCCAAGTGTATTTTGTAGGCATTCATCTATCCCAGAGGCATTAAGGTGTGACACCTTTAGTAAGTCCCAGGCTCATTTGTTTGTTTGCTTGCTTTTGTTTTGTCTTTATCTTCATATGATCGCATTTTATGGAGCACAAGCTTTGTCTTGATTGCTCTGTATGCCTTAGACCAGTAGAGATAAAAAGCAATCTACTCTTCCATTTGGTTGGTGTCATGTGTAGCATGTGTACTCTGCCTGATTTAGTCTACTACATGTCACCAGTGGCTTCGTTTTATTAGTTTTATTCTTAAGTTCTAGCACAGTATTAGGCAGCTATTCATTAAGGTGAAGGGGAATCAAATTGTTATACATTGGTACTGTGATAGGTAAGGTGGTAAGCTCCTTTTGGAGCTCAGAAATTTTATTTATTATTCTATCCATCATAGCCTCCACATAGTTCAGCTGCTAAGTGTTACTAAGATAGGATCATTTGATATCTTGACTTAAATCACCAGAGATCAAATTATCTATTCACTTCCTAAAGTCTGTCTTGTTTGTATCAGCAAAACATATCACATCCTGTGTTTTCATTCAGTAGGAAAGTGATACTAAAATCGTAGTGGACTCTCACATGCACTTTAGAAACAACAACTGTTTCAGTTAATAGAACCTCATCCTCATTTACATCTTGTTTAGGGTTCTGCATTTCAGTGAGCTGACTGTCCTTACATGGATGTCAGAGCTGAACTTACCCATTGCCCTGTGTGGATACTGAAACACTCCAGAAGAGTGCCTGAAGATAAATATTGATACTTTTGTTTCTAAAGGACTGTTGAGATAACATGTTCATACAGTCCAATGAACAGTACTGTAACTGTATGAAAAACAATTAATGCTTTCAGAGTATCTCAATCTAATATTAAGATTGATTTTTTTCAAGAATGAATTAATATACAAACCCAGCTTCTGGGCAAATTTTCAAAATGCTTTCATGAGGTGTGAGCAATGGCATGGCAAAGCAGTAAAGTTTTCTAGTTCAAAGAATTGATGGAGAACATCATACAACTACTTAACTAGCAGTTTAGAAAAGAAAGTAGTAATATTTTTTCCCCTCAGTCTTTTATAAGATTAAAATATATTTGAAACATTTGTATCTCATTTGTTAAAATTTATTTGACAAAATTTTAGCTCTGTCCTGGAATTTATTCGCTGTAGCAAGTTGGATTATTTTAGAAAGGCTAAGAGAGTAGAGGGGGAAACATTTTTCTTAAATGCATTTGTGAATCCATTTGTTAACATAAGTCTTCCTCCTTCCCTAACACCCTACCAAAAATTCTTTCAAAAGGTTTTAGGACACTGAAGACTGACTTTGTGCTGTTGGGTTTTTTCAGCCTAGCTAAAGATTGTTTCTGGATTCAGTTTTTGATTGAAGTTGGTGTTGATAAACCTAGTGGAATAGGAGTGTGTTAGTGCATAACTCTTTTTGCCTTCCCATTCTTACTGAGCCTGGCCAAAGGCAAAGACACCAAAAAAGGTGTCTTTGGAGATGGCTGGTGACCTTCATCACTTAATGGAGAGTAAACAAGACTGTTTTATGTCATCTCCCTTGGCCTTGATGGCCAAAGACTTCCTATGTTTCAGGTTTCAAGTATGCATGATCTGTCTTTTCTTAGAGAGCAGCATGAAACAAGCTTCTGTTGCCCTCTCATTTTTGTCATTAACAGCTTGGCTCAATCCATTTACTGCCTCTTCAGTTTGGGGACATATGGTGCCATTGTGAGTCAGATGCTTTTTTGACCCTCTGCATCAGCAGAGGCAGTTATACAGCATTCAGTGTGAGAAGAATGAAGTTAAAAAGTAGATAGGAACAATATTTAAATCATGGATGTAGGAGCAGTTTAGTTAAGAGACCAGCTGAGGAATTGTTTTAGAGGTTAGTTTGAGGCATTGCTTTTCTTGACGCAGTCCAGCATTGAAATGCACTTGGTGTACTTGTGTCAGTCATTGTAACCTGACTTGAGAGAAATTTTCATACACTTAACTTCCATTCCTTGTCCAGAAAATAACCCAGCTGTAATGAACTTAGCTGCTGCTAGATCTGTTCTTATTTAAACTCTTGGGACAGGGAGGAGAAGACCAGATCAGAACCACACTAATTCTGAGGCTTTCCAGCTCACAGTGCCATCTGGAGGGGTTCATTCAAGTTCAGTGCCCTTGGTTATTAGCTCTGCCAACGGTGCTCTAACTTGATAGAGGCTGCTAAAAAGAATTGCCCTAGATGCTGTTCCTCTCATCTTGCGTTGACCATCATAATACTTTGGCTATGAATGTAAATTGTGGTGATGCCATTGGTTTTCTTTGGAGCACTGCAAGGGAATGGCTGTCTCTGAAGCTGAAAGATTCACAAGCTTGTATTTAGGTGGAGACTATAGCATTTCTTCTTTGGAAATTTTCATAGTCTTATTGTCATCTTCTAATACTCGCAAACCACTGAAATCTCTGTAAGGGGACACATTCTAAGGTCTTGCTGTAGCTGTTTGGGAAAATATATCTGGGAAAATACATCTACTCATAAAAATGAGTAGATTTGAAATACCTCATTCCTGTGTGATTATTTCTTGCTCATTCAGCCTAATGTTTCCCATGTAGTAGATTCAGTATCTGTTGAATGGCACAAATAAAGCTCCACTTGGCTCAACAGATAAGCAGATTGAAACTTGCAAAGAACATTAATTCTTCACTTAGAGTTTGGATTTTCAGCTATGTGACATAATATGTTGGATGTATTTGCAGGTTGCTTTCTCAGTTATCTTCTTTAGGTCTTTATTTCAGGATTTGAAAAGGGTTGTGATACTCTCCTATTTGTGGATTAGCAGAATAGAATAGAATAGGTAGGCTTCACTAAAAAGATATCTGTTTATCCTCTGTATTTGATAATTTTTCATTCATCTCACAGTGTTACCATTTTCTCAGTTATAGGCATCAGGAAACTAGAAAAAGCAGACAGCACTGTAAATTTGCCTACACTTCAGGAGTTAGTGCGTTGGCAACAGAGCCCTCTGTGCTTACACCTTTTGAGAATATGACAAAAAGTGACAAAGTGCCTCTTTCTTCTCTAATAGAGTTACCACTGAACTCTTCAGCACCTTTTTAGAGTACAGACTTTCAAGCTTTTACAAAACTTGGTGGCCTAACAGCAAATGAGTTTTAAACAGTAGGCGAGATTTACTGCCTAAATCTCAGTGTTGCTGTCTCCCAGACTCCCTTCCTTATCCTTCCTGAGGGCCTCTTATCTGCTGCTGTGGAACATAAAAATATGACTATATATTGGAATCACAAAACCAGGTCATGGGTGAGAGATTATGGCAGGTATTTTTTCAGTTATCCAGGATAAGGTGAAATAGATAAGCTTAAACCACAGCAAATGTCCAGCTTCTGAACCATGTCAAAATTTCAAATTCAGATTGGCTTTTTTGGTTTGTGACTACTGGTGTGCATATCAGGACATATATGTGCTTAATAAATGATCAAAACAACCCCCACCTCAGGCCCTACCTTTTGTTCTTCGTGTGTCACTGAAAGCCTCTGTAGAAGTAAGTGCTTACCTATGGTTAAGGGGAGTAGTGACCTATCATTACTAGGGCAGGTGATTCTTAAATTAATCCTTCACCTTTTAAGACAAGGTGTCAGTCTGTCTACATGTTTTAGTTTCACTTTCATTCTCGGTACTCTTTCAGAATTTATTATCATTTAGTGATGAGGAGTAGGAGCATTGCAATTGGAAAAGCCTGTCACAGGACTGTTTATGATCCTGCATGAGTTTTGTGATGTATCTGAGTGTTGTCATGTCCTTGCAGCCAGAGTCTGTCTGATTCTGTGACATTGTCATAGTTATCACTAGTACAGTACAGTTTGCCACAATGCATTTTATATGTTCAGATGCAGCCTGTAGAAGACTCTTTAACATTCACTCTATATGCAGAATAAATACACCTTTCTGAGACAAATTTGTGGGTTTTGTATTGTTAGCAAGTCTCAAGCAACACCTGACAAAGAATGCTATTTCACTTTTTCCTACCCTCCATATGCTCAGTTGCAGATACTGCTCCTGTGGAGAGTCTTCTAGATTAAAAGTTTAAATACTATGCAGTTTAAATACTAATGCAGTTAAAGACTGCATTTTTTATTTTGCATTGAAGCACTGAAGCTAGAATTTGTTTGTTAAGCCCACTGGACTTTTTTCCACTGTATTGTGGCTCACATTCTCAAATAATAAATGGTATTATTATTATTATCAAATTCTGTTTTACAAAACAGGATTGCATGCGGTCTTTTTAGTCATGCAATAAGTAGTTAATCGCAAACTTGGTGTTCAGGCAGTTGGATTCGTATCTTAGTCATTTGCTATGGCAGGTGTTGAGAGTCATTTCAAAGTCTGATGGTTTCTCTTCTTTGCTGCCAGGATAGGCTGCTCGTTCATGGTTAGCTTGCTTGATTAACTCATGGGTAACTCTCGAGTCCTCTTCAGCAGAGCTACGGTCTCAGTTTAAAAAAAAACCCAACAAGATGTCTGTCAAGGAAAGTGAGGAATTTTCCTGGAGTCAAAAGGGGACCCCCCTCTCCTTTAGCAACCACAATCCTTGAAATGAACAGGCTTCAGGCACTAAAAAAAAGAGGATAAATATATAGAGGATACATATATATTATATATATATGTAGAGAGAGAGGATAAATATATAGAACAAAAAGAAACAGAACAAACACGACCACCGTAACAAAACTTTCAGCTGGGTCCTTTCGGTGCAGTTACAGCCACGGCCAGCAGGGGGCGCTGCGGGGCCCCGATCACGTGTGGTCCCCCCGGCATTCCCGATCCCCCCGCCAAGGGAGAGAGAGAATCACCCCCCAGGGAAAGAAAAGAACCAGAACTAGCCAGCCTACCACCACCCCCTTTTTTCCTAATTTTTTTTCTTTTCCTTCCCCTCCTTCCTTTTTGTTGGTGCCTCAGCCAAAGTTACCCAGGGAAAAAAACGGAGCCTCCCACACTGCCTCAAGCTATAGGCAAAAGAAACAAAGAAAGGTCCCACCTTTGCAAAGAAAGCAAAGGAAGAGCCGTTAGAATCTGAGCTAGAAAACAATGAAGCCTTGTTGTTTGTTTCTCTCTCCATGGCTGAGACTTGCCTTCCCCCATGTGTCAGTGTGAAAAATTTACCTAGAAGTTTGAAACTATTAGAGCTACACATCACCCCAGTCAGGCCCTAGCTGCTGCTGCAGTGAGGGATCATGCCATCCCAGGTGCAGGACTTGATGTTTATTTTTATCAAATCACATACAGTTCTTGTCATCTTAGTCTTCCAGCATGTTGAGGTCTCTCTGTATGGTGGTTCTTCCTTCTGGTGTGTCTGGCTTTTGTCCAGTTTGTTGTGATCCATGAACTTAGTTAAGTGTGCTCGGTTTCATCATCCAGATTGTCTATAGATATACCAAATATTATAGGGCTCTCAATTTGACTTTGAGCCATTAAACCACTGTTTTTAGTTAGAGATCAGAAGATTCAGAAGTCCTTGTCTGCTTACATGGGACAGAACACTTCTCACTGGTACCAGAATGTTTGATAAAGAACAAGTCCCCTTCTGTGAGTAGGACACATTCACCTGAAGTTTAAACAATATCTGGAACATCTTTTGAAGTTACAGTAGTTGAGAAATGCAAGACCATGATGTAGATCATTCATGCTTTTACTCTACTGTGTAGAAATTAGAAATAGCAGCTTGCCTATAGCAGCTTGTCTGAGGTTCCTTTTTGTTGTCAGTCTGCAAGTTTGTGACTCATCCCTCTATACTTGTTCTTTAAAGAAGAGTAAAAACAGAGATTTTGTACTCGAGGAACTGTGAGAGGTGAACAGACCCCATTCGTCCTTTAAGAGGGGCCTATGCAGCACTGAATTTGAGTTGTGTTTGTTTTTAGAAAGTTAAAGTTTGAATTTAATAACGTTTATGTAGAGATACATGAAGTGTGACTGTACAGCTATACTTGTACAGAATGTGCTGCCTGTTAATTTCTTCTCTTAACAATTAGAATTTTTTTTCAAACAGTAGCTACAGCAAATATTGCTTATCTTATAACATCCTTCTTTGAAGGCACTGAGAAATTTCAATTCTTGTGAACTGTAATACCTCTGAAAATGAGACTATCCAGATCTATTACATTGTCTGAGAATGTTAAGGAGTAATAAGCACTCATAAAGCAGCTTCCAGTTTTAAATGGTGCTTAATGTGTTTCTGTTTTAAAAAGTCTTTTAAGCATGTGGAATAAAAATATGGCTATTGGTGCTTTATAAATGTAGCTTCTTTGATTTTCATTAGGTTTTTTCAGTATTTTCTTGTACTGGTATATGGGCAGTGATTAAGTGTTGCAGCTTCTGTTCAGATTTTTTTTTTCTAAATGCTTAAGAGGAGATTGTTTTGCATTCTGTTAGAGCTGAATTTTATTTTAATATAGACTTTTACTCTAGAAATAGTTCAGTCAGACCATATTTGAAATTAATCAATGGATGGTGTAACCCATCAATCTAGATTGATGGCACAAGTGCCGAGGATCAGAATCTACTGAAAGTAGCTGAATAAATAAATAATACTGCTGTTGTAATTATAGCAGTACATTAACTATCATAATTGATATGGTTTACACAAGTCATGTTTTATCTATGAGCTTGGAATTGCAAGTTTTTAGTTAATTTAGTTGCAAAAGCTGAGAGTCAAGGAGAAAAATCAATTGTTCTTCACTATAGAAAAACACTGATGGAATTTTCAGTGTTGGTGTTCAGTACTTCTTGCAGGATCCGAGGAAGGTCTTACCAGCATGATGGGAGAAGCTAGAGGCAATGTGCTGGCAGATAAGTGAATAGTGATGAAAGGCACTCTAGACTGGTTTTCAGATGTGCTAAAATCTATGGTAAAGTTGGATCATGGCTGACTCTGTTCCCAATGCTTTCCCAGGGTAAGGTGCTTATTCTCTTGCACCTTGGAGGCATATCAAGGCAGAGAGCCTATTCTGAGTGTCCTTCACCTTCTGTTTTTTTGGATCCTTCCCCCTCCATGAGTACCTTCTGTGTTTACATACTTTGCCCTTGCTTGCAGCTTTCGGAACTCGACAGAGACTTGACATTGCATTGTTTCAAAACTGCAGATTCAGGACGGACTGAAGCAGCATTAAATTCCCCAGGCTTAGTTCAAGCTGATGTGCCTGGAAGACAGGATAAGACATTGTACCAGTGTGTATTTGTTCCATGTTTTGTTCACACTGAAAAATATATTTTTTCTAGAAATACAAACTCTGGAAGTATTTTTCTGTTTAATTGAAAGTTTTAATTCTACAAAATTTGTTCTCCTTAGCTCCTATGACTACTGGCAGACTTTTTCTTGCTTGTCATTGAAACATAGATCCTCAACTGTAGTTCATGAGAAGGAATTTGGTGTCTGAGACTGCCCTGTTTTGATGTGAGCATCATAGAGTGTATTTGGTCAGCTGTAGCTTTTCATTATGCCACTTCTCTCATTTCTGTTTTTAAAAGTTTGATTAAAAATGTGAATTTAAACTTATCTTTCATTAGTAACTAGACAGTTTTGTGTATACCTGAATGTGTGGGGTAAAAAGTGCTATGATTTGTGCATGCATCCATCACTAATAGTGCAGTTATTTCCAAAGTACTAGATGCTCATACAGAAATTGTCAGTTGAGAACTTGTGTAATGCAAAAACGTAATGTTTTCATTTTCACGTGTTTGTCTTTCATATATGCCCATCCTCATCAGTGTTTAAACAGAAAAAAATAGGGTTTGCTTATAACTGCCATAGTAGATTTTAATCTGTTAGTTCTGAAGAAGTGAAAGTCGACAACTTAATTTTGAAAGGAGAGAAATCTGGCAGGCCCAGATGCCTCAGTTAAACTATGCAAAATACTTGAGGAGGGACAGGGAGTAATTCACTTGTCCTTGAGCTACACGTCTAATTTTGTAGACAAATAAAGACTGTAAAGCTGCTTTAAAAAAGCCAACTTAAGTTTCCATTACTGAAGGTTTCAATCAAGTTGGGAGAGTTCTTGACCAGTGACACGACATGTCATTCATTATTTAAAAATAAAAGTAAAACCAGCGAAATCTCTCCATACACTTGACACTTGAAGTCAGATTGTCTGCTTTCTGTCTTTGGGCTTTTGATCAAATTCTGCTTGTCTTTTGGTTAAACTGAAAATACTTTGTTGAGGTAAATTTACAGTTTTAGGAGAATGTAGTACTGTCCATGGGAGACAACTGAAACCTTCACCCTTCCCATTTTTGAGAAGCTAAATCTCTGTTTAGTTGGGTTTTGGGGTTTTTTTGTTGTTTGGTTGATTGATTGTTTTGGGGTTTTTTTCTCTTAAACTTTGAAGTAGGAGGAGACTATCCTTTCTTTTCCTGTTCAGAATTTTTGGATTTAATAGATTTTTGGTGAATGAAAAGATAATGAAAGACACCTATTTAAAAAGTGGGGAAAAAAAATCATGACATTGAATTAGAGAAGTAATAGAGAGAAGTAAGTATTAAATACTTAGGTGAGCATATTTGGCTCAGCAAATCTTCAGGTCCTCCTCCTGTAAACAGCAGGAGCCATATGTCAAGCTGTCAGTCCTTAAGAATGGAGAGGAGCCTGAAGAAACACACAAAGAAGCACAAATAAAGGAACAGCATAAATCAGCTACAAGACAGAACCGATCTGTCAGCAATGCATTTATTTAGATTGGAGCTTCTCAGCTCTTTTGGGGCCAGATGAGAACCAGAGAGCACTTCAAGTGACGGCTTGCGCTGTAACCAAACGGTGACTGGGAAAGGGGATCCGTGTGTCCTGCTTGACTTGTGTGTTCTTGAAGAAGTTGGATGGAAACCTGGCTTTCTCGACTGGTGAATATCATGAACAAGCGTGCTATCTTTTCTATATATTTTTCTTAAAATTGCAACATATGTATAACCCCCCCCAATAATATTTGGGTATTAGTTGATGTTAAAAGTTTAAAGCTTTAGGATCTTTGTATGCTTTACATTGGAGCTACATTTATAAAACATGTTGTAGCACTTGATCTTGGATTCTTCAGTTGTAAAGTAATGGTTCTTGTTTTCAGATTTTATTGATAGGATCTATTTAATTTTGAATTTTAATTGGTAAAACCTGATGTGCTTGTTTTTCTTATCTGAACAGAAATTCTGTTCTTGTTAAGAAAAAAATATTTTAAATGGATTTTCTTGTGTAAACCACTGTAAAGTGATTAAAAGTGATAAGCTCTTCAAAAGGCAGTGTCTTACAGTATTTGAATAGCTTACATACTAATTGGTTTTTAAACTGTGTGCCTGGCTCACCTGTAACTTCTTTTTCATCAGCATGTTTTGCTACAAGGTACTGTGTCTTGTAATCTGCTCACTGTTTGGATTTGGACTATTCCCTCATTTTGTATTTTACTATTTCTTTATAAAGTTTTCGGTAAATTGATCTGCGTTTTGAGTTATAACAAACTTTTGTAAAAAAAGTGGTATATGGCACTTTCTGGAAGAGAGGTTTCCTTTTTTCTGTCTCGAATAAAAATGAAAAGGAATTTCTGTAAATTAATTTTCAAGTTCGTATAAAATTGAAAAAGGAGATCAGAGGTTATTTAATTACATTTTTCCTTTATTTTTTCCTTTACATTTGTACCTTTACCTTTGAATGTTTTGATTTCTAGGTATCAGTCTGTGGAACAGTAACTTGCTAGTATGAAACTGAGAAGGAACTAAATAATAGATTGTTGCTTTACATTTAAGATATTTAAAGCAAACTAAATAGAAAAATAATCTCATATATGCAGCATTGACTTCCAATTTATTTGCAGTAGTGATTAGTTTGAAGCTTTATGTAGAATAGTGGGTAAGCCTTTATAGGGGATGTCATTACTAATGAAAGGAAAACTTTCACCTTTAACAAGATTTTGTCTTCTATTCAGCTTGCCCAGTTTAGGCAGCGGAAGGCGCAAACTGATGGTCAAAATGGATCAAAGAAGCAGAAAAAGAAGAAGAAAACAGCAAACATCAAAGATGAAGAGTCAATACAAGATGGGATTGAAACCGATCGATCTCGAGGTGATGAAGTATCCACATGCAGCAGCCGAAGGGGAGCAGCAGCTGCTACTGCTGACTTTGCCATTATCAGGACTTTGCACAGTGGAGAAATTATCAAACACAGCCAAGCTTACACCACTGAGGTAAGTTTGTCCCAGGCTATATAAAGTTACTTTGGGGAGAGTGTAAGATAATTCATTAATTTTGAGAGTGGGAATAAAGGCATTGGATGAGATTTTGGACATTATTTCCTTGCCTCTTCTGTCTGACTTTGGTATATTTGGAGAAGGCCAATTTGTAGCTGCCCACTGGGATCATGTTTTTTTATTGTAGTCAGTGTACCGTAGTTTATGGAGAGTTTGTGGGTACTGCTTAAATGTGCATAAATTAATAATTGATAAATTAATTTTGTTTTATTAAAAGTTTGCAAATTGCAGTGGATTTTTGATCACTGCACTTTACGGCTACAGGAAAATGCAAAACTTAACATCTTCCTTGTATTCATAATTTAAGTCACTTTGGTTAATGAGGTGAAAGATTGAATTTAGAAAACACTACTTAGAATTGGATGGCTTAAGAGATTCATGAACAGTCTACTTTTACTACTTAATGAAATATTCTCCTGATTGTTGAAAGTACATGCTCTGGGGAGTTTGTAAGGCGTTCTGTGAGAAATACACTGGGAGTCCAGTTCAGTTCTGAGTGGACATGAATTCACATAATGTTGTTCCAGATACAGGGGACAAGAGATGCTGATGTTATTTACAGCATAGCTTATTCCATTTGTGAAAGCAGCACCTCTAATATGACAAGTGGCATTCTCAACAAGCACCTCAGCACAGATTCCCAGCTCTTCACAGGTGAATGCAGTCTTTTCTGAGAGATATGGTACATATGAATGCTCTGCATTTCTACTTGCCCATCCTGTGCTAGGATAGACCATTTGTAACTTTTTTTGTCTCTGGTATTTAATTTCAAGCAACTGAGGACTAACAGAGAAATTACACTTTTCAAAATTTTTTTGCATTTTTGTTAAAAAGAATTGCTTAACTTGGTGGAGGAGCAGACAGACTAAATCACACTTGCAAATGAAAACTTGTAGAGTAATTAATCCATTTACAGTTTTAAGCCTACAGTATATCAGTACAGTATCAAAACTGTTTGTAGTAACAAACAAAAACTCTTTGTAGTAACTCAAACTGTTTCAAAACTGTTTGTAGTAACTCAATAAAACTCTCTGTTCAAATCATAGATTTTCCTAGAGGAGGTATCAAATTTTTAGGAGTATTTAATAACAGAATAACTATTTTCATAACTGAAGATGGGGCTTTCTTGCCATCTAGGAAAAGAGAAAGGTGAACTTTATTAAATGTAGCAGGTCATCTACAGCTAAAGAGAGAGATGTTTAGAGGGAATCACTAAAAATGTTGTTTTAATAATGTAATAGTCTACATAAATATGACAACTGTATTATGTAACTTTCTTAAGTATATTTTGAAGTTGCAGATGGACTCTGTTGATGTACTTGCTTTGTTGGGGTAAATATCTCTACTACAATTGAAGAAACAGGATAAAGTACAGTCATAGAATAACTTAAGTTGTAAGGGACCTCCGAGGTCATCTAGTCCAATCCTGTGCTCAAAGCAGATCTAATGAGATGAGTTTGGTCCTAGTGGCCTATATTGTCCTCTGAATGCGTACAGTACAAGACAGATGATTTTAGAAATGGAAAAAATACCTGCACTGCAGTTGCTAAAGATTGCACACATAGATAGATTCTTAAGATTGGGTATGATTTTCCTGAGGTCTATCTTGTTCCCAAGCAACTTAACTTATGTTGAAATAAATAAATATGGAGATGCATATGGTTTTCTGGTACATTAGGATTTTTGGTTTTCTTTCTTTTCTAAAATGTAGCTTTGAAAGCTAATTCTCTTGAATTAGTTAGTGACTTCTAAAACAGTATTCACTTCCACAGCAAAAAACTCTGCTGCCAGTTGGGAGAGCATTTTTCTTTGTTAAATGGCGTCTGTGGGCTGCTTATTCATGTTAAATAAGTAATCCATATTTTGGAGTTGGAAGGGAATTGCTGAAGTCTCTGTGCAGTATTAATAGAGGAGGAAAATATTTGAAATAGTTTCAGTGAATCTCATAACTTACTGGTTTTAGTCTTGAAAGTGCAATGATTTGGACAGAGAGCCTGTATTACAGTAATTGGATCAACTTGCTTAGTTGAAATGGCAGCCAATGTAATAGGCAGTTTCAGGCTAATCTCTGCAATGGATAATTACAGACAGCTTCTTTGAGCTGTTTGCTTTTTCACTCAACGTTAAATCTTTATAGGCTGCTGTGTCAGGAGAGGGAGGCAGGATTACTGGAAGCATTATGCAGGACCATTTTCTAGCTAAATTTTGATTCCACTTATTTATTTCATCTTTTACTGGCATTGATATTTAGAATTGTTCTTTCTGTACCACAAAATATAGACTCAGAATATCTGACTATACTGCCTGTCTATCTAAAAATCTTGACTGGGCTCTCTTGTGGCAATTTGTGGGTAGAAGTTTATTTCCCTGCAGTTTTTCTAGTATGATTTTTTTAGTCCCCAGTGGAATTTGCATGTCCAAATGCAAGTAAAATAGGGGTTATCTTACTCAATATGAATTGCAGAAAGTGAAATAGAGACACTCCTCTGGGAGCTTCTTTCCCTTCTGAAATTAGAGGAGTTTCTTTTCAGAGAGGGCAAATGTGTTTAGAGGGTGCAAAGTTAGTTCTTTGCTGTCACCCCTTTTTTTCCCCCATGTTCCTAATGGTTGGTTCCTCTGTCTTCTGTATTCCCTTCAGTTACAGAAACTAGCTGGAAGAACTCTGGAAGAACTATCATTGTTTTGTACTGTCCCTAGCCATTCCATTTTGCCTTCTATCTGAATTTATTTGTAAGGTTTTCCATCCTCTGTTAGAGGAACAGTTTATTTACAAGATTCATTAGAGATATGCTGGTTCGTATTTCTTGGTTAAAGGATTTTGTTTCACACTAAATGTTTTTTGTCGTGTTCTCACAAACAGAATAATATGTTGTGTTTCTAGTTGCCTTTGGATTTTGCCTTTGTTTTGTTGTAACCTGGTATCTTTTGGTGTTGACATCCACAGTGTCCTTTTCCATATAGAAATAAAAATATTCTAGAAACACAGCCTGGAAAATAAATTGGATCAATGAAAATCGTGGGTTTAGGATTGTTTCTTTTTGTGACTTCTGCAATTAAAAGTGGAAGAAGGCAAAAGCCACTTCCAGAGTAAATAATTGCTGAGATCATCTTCTCTGGGAAGTCTTGAACTAATGCATTGCAGCACACTGTTTTGCAAGGATGTCCTAATGTAAGGAAGGCAAAAGAAATTAACCTGTGTCACAGTAAAATTGTCCTTGAGTCACCTGGGTAGTAAAAGCTATTATACAAAGCTTCTTAGAAAAGAAAAGTTTCAAGTTCTGTGGTGAAGAATGCCTGTTAATTGACTAAGGTTGGATTAGTAACTCGTCTTTTGTTTTTCACAGGACAAATCCATTTAGTAATAGTTAAGATTAGTTTAAGTGTTACTCAAGTAGGTGCTAAAGTTTATAGCTCCATGCTCATTGTTTCATTTCTATAAGGTGCTCCACTTGTTAGTGCCTGAGATTTTGACAGGAAGGAACAGAAAGGGATTAAGAAGGAGACACTGGGTAGGATTCTTGAGAAGAACTAAGGATGAAAAGTGACAGAAAGAAGAAAACATAAGCAGAATGGAGAAACAGAGAGGATGCCTCAGTGAGAAAAGGCGTAAGTGCTGAATGTGGGTAAGGTATTCTTATGATTGAAGCATGAAAGCAAAGAGCAGCTAAAGGCTTGACTAGAGAAGATATTTTGGGATATACAGTAAGATGGAGGATTTGAAAAAAATAATAGATAAATGTAGTAAAAATTAGCCTGGTCTCTTCAGACAATCGAGCATCCCTTGAAAAATGTTTTGAAATTGAGGAATGAAGATAAGGAAATGTTTGGAAATAGTCTGTTCAATTGTAAAGTCATTGTCACAAGCAAAGATAATATATAGTTCTGATTGAAGCCAGACATCTTTCCATTCACCATCTGGCCAGAAGATTGCCAGGGTAACTTACCAATTTTCTTTGATTCATAAGACAACCTCTGGTATTGTGCCTTCCTTTATCTCTGTGTATACTGATATATAGTAGATTTTCCTGACACAGAAATTGCCTGCATTTGAGAATGGTCTTTGCAGAGTTACAGAGTATTTCACTTTAGATTAAACTTTTATAAGACCATGTTACCAAAGAATAGAAACCTAATTGAATGCTAAGGTTACCTCTCTGATGGTGGTGTTTCCTGATGCGAGAAATTTATACACTGAGCAGTCTGGCACCTTGCTGCAGGTTATATTCAGATTTGGCAGACATCTATCTCCACTAAGATGCATGCAATTTAAATTCGATTATGGTGATTGGTCCGGGTCATAAGTTACCAGGGAATTTGAATTGAATGGTTTTTGTATTAGGAACTAAGAAAGAGATGATGAGACAATATATAAGAATAGCCGTTCATATTCAGAAAGTTCTATAAGTATTAAAGACCTGTAAAGTTATGGATAACCTAAGGAGAGGGTTTCACAACTGGAATTTTCAGTTTACATTCTCTTTACCTCACTTTCTGGTCACAGTCCTCTTATTAGACTTCTTTGTGATCCTCTGTGAATTGCTAGATATGCATTTGAAAATGGCCAAGCCAAAATAACTTGTTTTTTCTTCTGCCACTGGCTAGTATATGTTCAAGAATGAATCCAGCCTTTTGTAGTTACCTTTTTGTGACAGCTTTCACTGAGGTCATAAAAACACCAGTAATTTACTTCAGGTAGAATTCTGTTCCATGAATACTCAGTCTTGGTTCTCGCCCTTCTATCTTCATCCATTGCAATTGAAGTAGTTTAGCACTGGATGTCTGTTCTTGCAAAATGTTTTACTATCACCTACAAAAATTTCTAAATAAACACAATAATCACTTTTAAGTTCTTGTGACCAATTTTGTATATGAGTTGTTTTGTGAATCCTATGATAATGTTGGGTGTCCAGTGCCAAAGAACATGACTTCTGAGCAATGCTTAGCTGCATACAGAAACAAGTTACTCTAAAACTGACCTCCTGTCTTCCGCAGACGGATACTCCCTTTTTTGTATCAGCTTGCAATATTTCCTCTGAAGAATATATACAGATGGAATTGATTTTTAATTTTCTGAATACTTAAGTGTTATCTTTAAAGGAATCATCTGCAGAGTTGATGAAGATGGTTGCCTGTATGGAGTCTTTGAGATGTCCATTCAATGTATTTTAACTATCAATCACATTGTCAGTGAAGAAAATATTCCATAAAGAATTAAAATATAATTTAAAAAATGCCAGAAGAGAGTAACTATTTGTAGCAAGAAATTACTGTGGGATGTAGTTGGTAAAATACGTGCAAAACAATAGTCAGAGTCTAACAAATGCTACGTCAAATTCCATAAGGCACTGAGAAGACTGATGAATAGCTTTCTTGGCATCATCCCGTCAAAAAATGTTGTGTTGCCAACAATGTGTGCATATGTGATTTTTTGGAAATATTGAATATTTTCTTTCAAACCAGACCCCGGTGGCTCAGACAGATGGGTTTTGTAAAACCTAATTCCTTCTGTTGACCAAAGAAGAATTGAAGCATTCAGAATGACTAAATAGTGGAAGAAACTGTATTTTGAAATAAAGTTGGTCCGATCTTAGGAAGTGAACATAGTCACTTGAAGGGCAAGATGACTGCATGTAATGTTACAGATTCTCATAGCAAAAAAGTAGCATGCAGTCTTACAATGTTGGCAAAAATACGTGGTTTTAATAATCGAAAAACTACCTAGATCCAGGATTGAAGAAGACATTTTAGAAAGATTACTTATGCTGATAACAGATACTGTACTCCTAAACTAATGGAGGACTACATGGATTTTGACAATTTTTAGTTTTGGTCTTTTTTCTAATTTAGATTGGTATTCAGAAAGGAGCAGCAATATATTAATTTTTGAAAAATATATCTGGCGAAATTACCATTAAAAAATTAGAGAATTATTTTTAGTAGTCACCTTCCTTGGAGAATCATATTTTTGCACTCTCACCTGAACTGCAATCTACAAGTTCTTTGCCTTTTACTTAGACTATCTGCTAAGTTTGAGTTTATCCCAGAATGTAAAAATTCATTTGTCGTCTTTCTTATAAACAAGACTGTTTATATAGTTCAAAAGCATTACAAGGAAAAACTACATAAGAGGACTACTTGTGCCTGTGTTTTGCACCTTGAAGAAGTGTCTCTATTTCAGGCACTATATAAAGACTTGATGAATACTTAAACTAGGTAAATATATAAATTTGTAGGAATACTGATCATTCTTTGTGAAATCTTCTGAATTGGAACGAACCATGAAAAATTCTAGGATGATAATGGCCATGTATTTGTTATCTGTATTATGAAAAAAAGTAACAGTATGGTTTTCTCTCTTTTTATTTCTACCAGAGGGTTTTGTTCTAGACAAAGGATATAGACTATAAACAAGATGTAAATTTTTTGTATTTGTATAAATGCGTATACACACAAATATTCATATAAATATAAATATATTTTGTAAACATTAATTTTTTTTTATTCCATAGCAGAAACACTTTTGTCACCCTAGAGTTTTAAAACATACTTTTGATTTCTGTTTCAGTTTGTGGCTTTTTTTTAACGTGGACCTTTTTTATTTTTAAAACTATGTGTTGTATGAATGTTTAACTTCCACATTGATATTTTTAGTTAGTTTATCCACTTTGTACATAAAATAATTCCTTTTTTTAGGTTAATTACATTTTGGAGCTACATATTGGATTTCAAAACATGTAGAATTGATGTTGGGAGTGTAAAATCTGCAGAGTTCTCCAGGAGATCAGAGTAGCAAATTTCTTTTTAAAAAAGTCAACAAAGCAAGACAAAACACAGTTGACATTCCAGATTTCACTTATGTCCACTGATGCAAAACTGACTATATTCCTATGAAAATAATCCTAACAGAATTCAATATAAAACTGAGACTGATTTAATGTGAGGCTGGCTGTCATGCTAAGTGAATTTTGGAAAAGCCTATTATGTACATTTAATTTCTATTAAAACAGTTCTAACTCCAAGTTTTACTGCTTGAGGTGGAAAGTGTGCCTATTATTAATGCACCTTATATAGATAATTTACATGTTTTCCTACTAACATTTTGTTTCTCAAATATGATACATTTTATGTAGTTCATCAAGATACACTGTATTTAATTCAGGCATCAGCCATGGCATGTTTATGCTTAGTTCGTTAAGGCTTTGTTCCTTTCATTCCTCTAATTCATTAGATTGTAAGACTTGAGTCTTTGTCCTTTTCCTTTTCTTGGTTTCCATGAAAGCTGAAGGGTAACATGAGTGTTTTAAAATTCTAGTCAGCATCAAAAGTCTTGCACATATAAAAATGACATTCTATATATTATTATTGTTCTTAAGCTGGCAAAGTTCCCAATTAGGTAAAATCAATCAATCACAGACAAGTCCTTTTCACGCCACATCTTATTTCTTTTCAAAAAATCAAAAACAAGACCCAGAAAATTTGATTAAATTTCCAAAATGATATTGAGTACCTGTAAGTTGTTTGTAAATTTTGCCATGTAATTATAATGTTTCCGTGATCACAGTTCAAGAGAAAAGTAATTTTTTTAAAGCTGAAGTTTCAAGGAAGTGAAGGTGCATATATATCCTCTTATCAAATTCATGTACACCTCGATATTTTCAAATAATGTGTATTCTCAGAAACAGACGGAAAGTGTCTTGTTTAGAGTGCCATAATTGTAAATATTTCATTTTATTATGTTTTATTTTAGCCGGAAAGTGAGATTTCTACCACAGTAGAAGATTACAGTTCTGAGGTGAGACTGAAGTAATGTTTTTCCTAACTTCTCTTTCAGCCTTTTCTGTTACATGTTTACAGCAGTGCTGTGCATAGTTTTTCAAAGTGAGAAAGAAGGAAAGAGTGATATTATAGGCAAAGCTGTTGCATGTTGTTACCAGTATGATTGATGTACCATTAAAACAAGCATTACGTCAACTACATAATGGGATGGCTACTTTAATAAATAATGCAGTAGATACATAGACTGTTGTAGCAATATCATCCTTAAGATTATATTAATGCTTCATATTGCTGTTGGAGTAGTGACTGTGCATAATTTCTACTGATTTTCTGTGGGAAACTAACAAGTCATTTTTAATGAGTTTCAAAGCAGCCTTGCTCAGCGACTGGCTGAGTGTCAGTCTGCTGGTGGGAGGTGGTGAGTGAATGGCTTTGCATCACTTGTTGTTTGGATGTTTTATTTTCTTCCATTTGTTAAGCTGTCTTTATCTCAACCCATGAATTTTTGTTGCTTTTTCCCTTCCGATTCTCTCCTTTATCCTGCTCGTGGGGGAGTTATTGGGTGGGGGGGGTTAGCTTTAGCCAGGGTCAACCCACCACACATTGGCATCTACAGCTGTCACATTGAAGGGTACTAGCATATATGGAACTTCAATCCTGTCAAATAAAGCAGTTTGTCATGTTTGTAAGGAGTAAACTACCTCATGCACAAATGTTGGTCAAGAACATGCTTGCAAGAAATAGCCGTGGAGTATCTGAATACAGTAAACATTGTTTCCAATTAAAAAAATTAATTTTTCATGTCTCAGTCACTTTGTGTAGGGACAATCACATCTCTGTTTTGCAGATCTCTGTGCTAAACACTTTAAAACATACTGCAGAATCTTAAGCTTGGCAACAAGTAAGAGGGGATGAAGTAATGAAATGAGTGTCATTGCTGAAGTAAATTTGGTTTAGAATACTTTGTTCCTCTCTTGATTTAGCCTTTTGTAAAAGAAGATGGCTATGCATTCGTGTAACTATTTGTTCCAAGCCAGCATTATAACTGCTTACTGTGAAGCCTAAAGAATACACACAGCAGACAGTGTGCCCCTGACCTGTCACACTGCATGGTGCAAAAGGAAAATCATTACCACAGTGGGCAGTTTAGGCATGCCCTGAAAATGGGAATGACTTTTCTTTCCCAACAAAGGACCTATCTTCACTTGCTCCTTCTTCCAGCCTGTTCTCGTGATCAGTTCTATATCTGTTTTGTATCCTTTAGTTTTTTGTAAATTCTTCCCTATCTGTAATTGCTCCTGTCCATCTTTTCAGCTTCCCTTGCCCATCTCCTTTTTCTCCTTGCTTGGTTTTTTAGCTCTGTCTTTGCAGCCTTTTTCTATCCTTTCTTTGCTTTCCTCAGTCATTCTGAAGCCTAGTTTCTTTCCCAGCCTTTCCAACTTACTCCAAGCACTGTTCTTCCTTCTTTCTTATTTTAATATTTTTTCTCCCTCTGTCTTGATAACCAATTCTCTTTCATTCCCTGTTCTTAAGTTGTGATTCTCCTAATAGTCAGCTCAACCTGTCCTAAGATGCAAGCAGTAGCTTTTCTTTGTAAACTCTCATGAAATCCTGGTTAGTTTCCTTCCTAGAGTTGGTCCTGACCTTTAGTTGAATGCTTTTCTTGTCCCTCTCTTCTCAAGTTTGACTCTTTCTCACTCACTTCTTCCTCCTGACATTGTTTATAAGCACCCTCACTTTCTTCTGGTGTGTGGTAGAAGGCACTTGGGAATACCAGTGAAATGTTCCCTCATATTCATTATTGGTTGCTTTCAAATACAGAGTCCTGAAACGTGGACCCTTCGTCTGGTCAATTGCATTCATTCCTGTGGCATGTTTTTTGTGATGCAAGTTTTAAAAAATTACATCTAAGATTAATGCTTTTGAAATCAAAAATTCCAGTAGAGCTGCTAGGGAGTGCTGTAAATGAAAGAAAGAGAAGAAGTTTTTTGGGGAGGTTAGGTCCAAGGGATTGAAGCAAAGTCTACTTGGGGAAAAAAAAAGAAGTCAGTTTAAAGACTTAATACTTTTCAGAGGTAAAATGTGGTTTGTTTTGTCCAAGGAATTCAAGTAGCGAAGAATAAAAAGATTCTAACTTTCTTTTCTGTATGGTAAGATGATAGGGCAGTATGAACACACAGTTTGCTGTTAAGTTTAGCACTTTTGAACAACTGCTATGACCTTACTGTACCTTTCTGGAATCTGCACCACTATGGTATATGATTACTTTTAAATGGAATTTACAGTATGGGAAGAATGAACCCTTGAAAACAGTTGACAATGTTGGTGGTTTTCATGTATATATTTTTACAGGTGAGACATATTGCATACAGAATGAAATATAATTGTGACATTTTGATCTCTTCTGAGGTGGTAGGAAGCAGTGTTGGAGCCTGTTTGCAAAAGCTCAAGAAAACACATCTTTGCACAAGGCAACAGGATACAGGGAAGGTCTGGTACAATGCCTCATGGTAATTGTGGATGTGTTCTGATTTTGGTGTTTTGAGTTTAGTATCAGTTGAATTCAAAGCTCTCATTTTAAAATTGAGTTTTCACATCCAAACACTTAACTTTACCATGGTTCAGTCTTCAACGATTTCTGTAGGTGCCTGCAGAGGGTGTTAGGGAGCAGTTTTTCAGATACTCAAGACAATAGAATTACAGACAGATGCCTTCTGAATGTTCCTTGCAAAAGTCGCAGGTTTCCTTAAAAATGCAATGACAGATGCATTTCTAGGCACTTTTCATTCCTGCAATAGCACTTTTTACCTTTCTGAGAGTTATTTTCTAAGACATAAATAGGCAACACAAAACTTGTGAATAGTAACATGATACGAGATCTGGTGAAGAACAAGCTCAAGCAGTCAGAGTTGCTATCTTAATAAGTTCTTTTTAATTCCAGCTCATTACAATTGGTTGGTATCTTAAATGGGGAGACAACATGTTTAGGAATGCATATATTTTAGGAAGTGAATTTTCAATATGATTCGTATCAGTTGTAGTGTTACTTTTATTATTAAAAGCCCTCATGGCCACTCTGTAAATAAAATTATGTGAAGCCTTTTCAGTTGAAGAAGATGAGAGTACATTAAATTTTGTCTGTAACAATGTAATTATGAAGTTGTATAAAGTCTTGAACTTCTCTTTTTTACCTGTACATCACTTCTTTTTCAGAATGGTAAGAAGCCACACATTTGTAGAAACAGGCCTGTTGATACTTCTTTTCCCTCATTGATTAGAACATCTATATTATTTTTTTGTCAGAAATTAAGTTGAAATTGAGGTTGACATGCTTCAAATTGAAATAGGTCATAGTTTGTTTCGTTGTAGTTGATAAAATAAGTCAGAGGTTTTTAATTCTTCAGCCCCTTCTCTTGAAGAATTGGATAAAATTCAGTGATAAGTATTTCCCTCTTTAGGAAACTTATCAGACATACAATTATAAACCAATACAGTTGTCTAAGTAAAATTGAAGGACAAAGTGTATATTTATATAACAATTCTTGTCTTGAAGGAAGTATATTGTAAATACAATCTCTTGATCAGTTCTGCCACCTTTCTGATACCTACACTATCAAGGTAGTAACCAAACTGAAGACTGGTAAATCTTTCATATGAGCTTGTCTTTTGGGACAAATTACTCAGTTTGAGCAAGAATGACACCTACTTAAATAAAAATTGTGGTTAGCTATTTAAGGTTATGGTCTAAACTCAGAACTAAGGGAAGATAGGCTTTTTCCAACAGTTAGGATTTTGAGGGATTTTATAACTGTGTAAGGTTAAGTTGCCCCTAGATTTTCACTATGTCTCAATTTTATTATGTTTTAAATGACTGTTCTACCGGATTGATTTTTTTTTTGTCTCTTATTGACTCTCTTCCCAATTTGCAAAGTGTACTTCTGAAAAGATGGTTAATATGAAGTCTACAAAGGTGTTGGGCTTTTTTTTAATTTTAATGAAATTCTATACCTTAACTACTACTTAAACCTGTTGCTGTGCTATTAATATACAGAAAAATATATCAAGCCATGACACTTTAAAAAACCATTAGTTGTTATCCTTCAGAAGTTACTAACCTCGTTTATAATATAGGATTGTAATTATTTTCATCACAAGCTGAAAATGGCCCTTTGTTTATGAAGTGTAATTTTAAAAGAAACAACCTCCCCCAAAATACACTGAAATTCATTTTCCCAGGTTGACCTAATTGCTAATTTCAGCTAAGTTTCAAATAGTCAGTTGTGACATAACTAGAAGATTGAGGAGAGCTAAGGACATTGGCAAGCAGTGTTTGAGAGCTAAATATTAATTTTTATGAAGGAATCAGATGTCCAAAATGTAAAAGAAGGGGGAAAGGGGAAGAAAACATGAGGTAGAATAGTTAGTCCATTCCAGATGCTTCTGTGTATTTCTACTACCAAATCAAACAATTGTTTTATGCAAGGTCTGCTTGCCCATATGTAATAGGTTATATTATTTTTATGCATTAAGGTATTTTCTATGCTTTCCAGTGATTAAACAGTATATATTGATTTATGGTGAGCATGAATTTTCTTTTTATAAAGGGAAATCTCTATATTACTAGCATTAATGTTGTAAGTAGTTACACATTATATATTATTACGGCTATTTCTGAAGAACAGTTTCAGGTCTTCCAAGGTCTAGGGAACATTGAACAGGGTACAGTGATTTCATAAATTTAATCCTGACCTCTGGTGGCAGTTGTCATGAATTGCTGCCTTGATTCAGTGGTGCAATTTGGTTTTCCTTGTGTTTCTCAGAAAGAAGATTCCTTTCATTAAACATATGTAGCTACTGATGCAATATAACTTTATTTTTAGCCATTAAACTACAGATTTTATTTTACTTTATAATAGTAAATACTATTTCTGTGAATTATGTTGAAAATACAAGGAAAGAACAATCACACAGAATATGTTTTGAGGGACTTCCATAACCTTCTGTTGTTTCATATCCTTTGTTCACCAGAACTGTTGCTGCTGAGTAGCCAGTGTATTGTAAAATATAATATTTTCTGATTTTGTGATTATTTGCTTATGCAATTTTATCCAGAGTTCTTTTTACTTCATGACTCCATTATATTAAAATACTGTGTGGCTTGATTGTTTCTTTAAATGTTTAATCATTTGCTGGGGTGTGTAACTAAGCATCTCATAAAGTATTGGTACCTAAGGACCTTTCAGTGTTGAAGGTGAACTGCAAAGCTTTTAAGAAAGAAATTATAAGAATCTACATTAAGAGTATTTATGGATTAGCAGGTAAATCACTAGGGTCATAAGACAAAACAAAGGAGGAGTCCGGTAGGCTTTGAGTAACACGAGTAACACTCAGGTTGATGTCTGGACTACTGAATTCATGTATTGCAGAGGAGTGAAAAATTAATTTTAAATTAAGATATTTTGAAGCTAATCACTCATTCTCGACTTTCTGTCTGCTCTGACATAGCAGAATTTGTCATGCCAGGAGTTGCCTGGCTGCTCCTGAGGTTTTCCTCAGCACAGCACCCTGCTGTGGCTGTCTGGCTGCTTTTTTTCACATATAGCAGTGCAGTTTGTTGTCCTGTCATGTTTCAACTTGCACTTTGCCAGAGGACATAAGACATTTGAAAGAGTAAGGTGTCAGATAAGAAACAGTATGAGCTACCATGCTACTTGTGTGATGTCTGAGGCTGCTGTGAAATGAGGCAGGATTTCTGATGTTCAGGACAGTTGGTTTGAGTGTGTGTTACAAAATCCCTTTTATCAGTTAAAGGTCTTTTGTAGAATTTTCAGCTGCTGTGGAGTCTGGAACATCTAATGAGATAAGGATTTCATGCCCTTCCTATTAGCTCTTGTTATAAAGCATCCAAGAGTCTTTGATTGTTGCACATAGTTGTGATTTACAGGAAGAGTAGCGTGTCTACTGTGGTAGATTACAATAATAATATACTACGTCTTTATCAATTAAGCCTAAATAAAATGGGTGTTAAAAAGGGGAAAGGAAGGATTACATAATAGAGTTTCTGTTAAACTACTACTGTTGCTAATCTGGGGCATGTGCCAAAATCTGAATAAAGACTTTGGTGCCAGGCGCTGTGTAGGCACTTGTATATCTGAACATAGAGTGAACATCTGGCAATACAGGAATGAGACACAGTGCCTCTGTGAGTTGCCTGGACTGCTGTTTGCTGCAATTTTCTTTATTCTTTCTAAACTAGGGTAGTAATCCCTCTGTGGTGTCTTCTTTTTGCTGGGAAAGTCAGAAATTGGGAGGACACTGTGTCAGCTCTGCAGATTCTTCTCTAATGCACATTTATTCATTCTCTTACTACCAACTCAATGAGTATATTGATCCTATTTGTAACAGTGCACTTATTGATTTAGTCAGGCATGATAGTTCTTTGTAATTAAGCCCAGATCTAGGCTATGGCAGACATCTGAGCAGTATAGCTTTTTTTTTTGTTTTAAACATAGTATTTGCGTCTGAAATACTATGATGCCTTTCCATTTCTAGTATCATTATTTTTGTTTCAGACTCTGATGCAATAAACATCTCTGAGGAGAAATACAGCTGTTCTTGTTTTCTCATTTTGAAATATTGGTCTGCTATTTTGAAAGCCTGCCTGTCTGTTTTATGGTTACTCACAAGTACACAGCATGTTCTTTTCATTTTGATTTTTTTTTCACCTGTAACTGCTGCTTTGCTTTGTGTTTGCCTTTTGGAGAGTTGTTGTTATTGGTTTACACGGTCTGTAAAACCAAAATTCTCATAGAAGCTGGAAGGACTTGCAGTGTTAGGTGAGTGAAAGAGGATTTTTTTTTCAAATGTCTTATGTCAAATGTATCTTCTCTTTTTCAATTGCCCAAAACTGGGGATGAGAGTCCATGATACTGCCTTTCATCCACTGTCGAGAGATAGGTGGCTTTTGGAAAGAGTAAATCTTGCAGTGTGTAAAGATCTTTCAGAAGACATAACTAGGTTTAGTAATATATGAAATATTAAACATATAATTTAAAATGCAATAGTAGTGTATTTTAATAATGTAAAGTATAAAGCTTTGCATTGACCTTTAAATCTGAATTCCTTTTGTTTTTTCTAGATGTTTAGATTTGTAACAAGGTTTCTGTTTCTAGACAGTATCTATTTTTCAAATTTTGGATGTTTTACCTGTTATCTATGCTTACTTTGATCCAATTTGCTATATATAAAGCTATTTTGTATTTCAAATGAAATAAATTTTTGTAGCATAACAATTCCTGTGAGTCTGCAGGAGTTGCCACATAAGATTCAAATAAATGGGAAATAGAAAATCAAACATTATTTCAAATAATGTATTTAGAAATTGTCTTTATACAGGTAAATGGTTGCAGTTTTGAGACAAGAACAGCTATACCTGCAGACTTAATCAGGGTACAGTATTGCAAATTGAATTGTAATACTAATGGAGAGTACTAAAAACCCCAGTTTGTTTTGAACAAAAACTATGTTGCTGACTAATACGTTATTTTGCATGCTGTGCTCTGCATCTGCATTATTTGCTATATTAATGTTGTGTATAATTAAACTTGAAATGCAAACCGATTTACTCCATCTATTAAGGCTAAGATTATGAAGCAGAACTTGCAGAAAAGCTTTGTGTCAGTGCTGTTGAGATATGAATTATACTAACAAAGGAGGTTACCATGGCAATAAGATCTTTGATGTTGTGTTGTATGTTAATGTTCTAAGGTGGCATTTGGTACAGAATTTGATATTTGATTTTACTTACTGTGATAAGATATAAAAAATGGTGTGTAAAGGAACTTGGATTGATTTAGGAAGAAGAATTTGGAGTTGGAGAGATTCGTTCAGAGCGTGGAATGCAGCACTCTCACATGCAGCTAGAGGTGATGGAGAGTGAATTTACTGGGAAACAACAAGAGATCGAAGAGCTAAGCAGAGAGATAGAAGAAATGAGGGCTGCGTATGGTACAGAAGGATTGCAACAGGTATAATTACCTTATGTTGCTTTCTACTTGCTATTTGGTTACATACAAAAATGCAGACCATCAACAGAAAGAGTTTGCTCTTCATAGCAACTGTTCAGAAAGCAGTCAGTGTGTGATACAGACTTAATTGCAAATAATTTCTTCCAATGATATACCATGTGCTCTATTACTTTGAATGGCTTTTCCATCATGTGTCCTTTTTCTCTGTATTTTGTGACTAAAATTCCAGTCATCTTTGCAATGACTTTTCTTCAAATCAAGAGTGGAGAGACAGTTTTCTTCAAGAAAAGCCCTGATTCCTCTCTAGCTAGACAAACACTGTATTTCTTTAATACCTTCCTGTTCTTCCAAGATAAAAAAACCTCAAGTTTTACTCCCTAAAGAATAACATAACTGAACCAAAATGTGTTTTTTATGTCAGACTTCACAGCCTGAAATAAAAAAACTGAAAACTGTGTCAGAATGCTTTAATTGAAAACATCTGATAATTTGGGTTTACAGAGAAGCATTTCTTACTTTAGAAATACCATTAGAATATAAAGTTAGGTTTTAAAGTGAAGAATATTATTCCAGTTTGAGCCAGTGGTACAATGCACTCAAGCCAGTGATTTGTTGTGCTTCATGTCTTACTTATCTCTCTTTTAATTTGGATTCAGGTTGTGTCACTGTGCTTTCCTATTTTTTTTCGCAAAGCACTGCAGAATAACACCCCCTCCCCCAAGTTCTAATATTCAGGTATTTTCACCATTTTTATTGCATAATAATACGATAAAATAAAAATACAATGCCTGCATTTGTATTTTCTCTGTAAAAACATATGTCATGTTTTCCACCACACCACCAGTTACGTGGTTGCCCTAGAAAAGGGGTTTTATTCTGGTGTTGAATTTTAATTATTGTGTCTTGTATCTGTTGTGCTAAACATAATAGTCATAATTATAGCATAATAAAGAAAATAAGCATAATTTTTGTTTCTTACAATTGTACCTACTGTTAGTTTTTCCTGAAAGAGCGGAAAGTGAAAATGTTTGCATTTTTTAAATGGCTATAATTGCAATTTTAAAAATAAAAATATGTTAAAGCAAAATCTCTGACTTTGGGCTGTGGAACAATAATATTTTAATAGTTGCAGCATATTTTTGTGAGCTAGTGGTACAGTGGATAATATTTCCATTGAGAAATGCATATGGTTTCTTTCTCAGAAGAAACAAATTGTAAAAGGGGATTGGGGAAATAGTTGTGTGCTTTAGGTCTGCCGGTTGTGTCAAGAACAGAAATTGAATTTTAAATGTTGAAAACTATATAATGTTGTGTGGAGTGGAGCTGGCAAATTTACTTATTTGATTTCATTGAACAGATGTAAAAGCATAGGTGTGACACACTTAAGTTCCTGATCTGTGCCTGATTTTCTTTATTATAACAAAAATCTACTATTTTCACTAGGTCCATGCTTTTAACGTAGGAGTTCACTCCAGTGTTCTGAAAAGCACGTGAAAATAATTCCTCAAATTCTTTGCCTAGTTTCCCTTCTAGTTGGGACTTTTGGTTTTTATGTCATTTACCTCTAAATCAGTAAGCTTTATCTGGAGGCATTACACTGTTAGCATCCAACCCTCAGCATATAACCCTGAAGTTTTTTGGGGCAACATTGTAAAAAAAAAAAAAAAAAAAGAGAAAGTGACTAGTGGTTTAAGAAATTTGCACTGTGTAGAGATGAGGCTTCTGCTAGCCTTTAAAGAGTTCGAATTGACAAAGGGACTTTGAAGTAAGTAACATATTTATGTAAATGCACACAAAAATATTACCAATATTGTAGAATTTCTGACTGCTTGAGTGTAATCCTAGAAAAAAAATAAAACAGTTGCAAAGAAGTTTTTGTACTCTTATAATTTCTTCATCATTGCACGTTACAAAAGATTCATCTATTAAATGTGCTGTATCAGTTTTGCAGCTTGAACTGATTTTCTCATGTAGTTATGAATAATTTCTCTGGGTTCACAAGGTAGGATACTGCATGGTATCTATTCCTTTCTTTTAGTATGATGAATGCAATTTATTGCACTTTCAGTGAGAGATGGCTTGCATTTATTGTGGGAAAAGTGTGAGAACATGAGTAGTTGTACAAAATTGCTGAAACATTATTTAGTAGATATTCTGCTTTCTTTATGATGGTTTGTTTGTGTGGCCATGCTTTTTATTTTGAAGGCAAATTTAATTAATCTTCTTCAAAATTCAGATTTTTGTTATTTGTTAACTGTATTTTATGGAGAGGTCATATATTGTTAAATGAGGGGGGAAAAAAACCTGTTTCTGAAATATTTACAAATAGAGTTTGTGAAAACATAAATGCTCTCATGTGACATCTTTTAAATGGAGAGGTTGGGGATGATTTATTCCTACTTAACTAAAATTAACTAGTATTTTGTCTGTGGCTTTCATGTGCATTAATAGTTTAAATTTTATCCTTTTATAGCTGCAAGAATTTGAAGCTGCTATCAAAAAAAGAGATGACATTATCACTCAGCTCACTACTAACCTACAGCAGGCACGGAAAGAGAAGGATGAAACTATGAGGGAGTTCTTGGAGCTTACTGAGCAAAGTCAAAAACTGCAGATTCAGTTTCAGCATGTGAGTTACAGGGATACCAAGATATATTTGGGGTTGAAAACAGGTGTTGCTTTGGAAGGTCCATAAACGTCTATTTCCTGCAGAAGCCTAACATTTTCTGTGCATTTTTGAGTAATTAGTCTCTTTGTATAGATCAGCAGTCCTTTTAATGGTCCTATAGTTGTCTTTATAGTACCTGATTTATTACATGAATTAACTATAAAATGATAAAGATTAGTCTGTTTTCTGTCCTAGTATGTGGTAATAGCTTCTGATAAATACTGAATTATGGGAATTATCTTGGGGAAAAACACTTGTATGTTTAGTTCTCAGAGCTTTGGGCAGAAATCCAACGTTTTCCATTTGGAATCAAAAGACCCAGTCATCAAATTCCATGGGCCACAACTTCATGCTGCAGTCCTTCCTATATTTTTAGATAAAACCTGCCTTTTGTGGTGTTATTAGAAGGTGATTTAATAAGAAAGTTAAGCTCCAAGAAACATTTCTTCTAAAAAGTATGGTGATTGAGGTGCTACACTCAGACTATGCTTACAGTGTTGCAGTTGAATATGGTACTATTTGTGCTGGTAAAGGTCGTTGTACAGCTTATTTTGAGCTTCATGGAGACTATATTCTGAAGCCTGAGCTTTTATTATTAAAAATTTGATTTTGGGCTCAGTAGTTGCAAGTAGTTAATTTGACTGTTTAGTACTGTTTCTGAGACACTGCTGTCCTATGTTAGCTCACCATTACTACTTAATTAATATTAAATATCTTTTTATGGGTTGGCCATCCCAAATGAATGTTTCAGATCCTCCAAAAGAACTTAGAAATTTTTGCAATAATCTTTGGCCTTGTGATATGGAAGAAAGTTAAGATCCCCCTTTCTGTGTGTAGTGCAAGCTGTTTCTGAAAAACTTGATGTATTTTAGGTTTTATTTTTTTATCATTTAAGTTGCAGGCAAGTGAAGCCCTAAGGAACAGCAGCCATAGTTGCACAGCTGCTGATTTATTGCAAGCCAAACAACAGATACTTTCTCATCAGCAACAGCTAGAAGAACAAGAATGTCTGCTTAAGAATTATCAAAAAAAGAATGAAGAATTTGAAGATCAGATTACACGTCTTCAAGAAAAAATCACAACATACCAAATGGTATATCCCTTATTGTAAACGTCTCTTTTCCTAAACTCTTTTGGGGATTTTAAAGTTCCTTTGAAATATGGGGCCAGAGCACAAGTAATAAGTGTGCTGCATAAAATGAATGCAAAGATTTTAAGTTCTTAAGATTGTTTCTGTTAACTAACGCATAATGTGTGTGTAATTTAAAAGTGAAAATTTTATGTCAGTATTATGTGTTAAAAAGTTGCAGAAATACAGCAAAGTATGAAACTATGCTGTATGTTAGAATGCCTTCACTGAATTACATTATTTTAGAAAAAAAGAATAAATTACCTTTTTTGAACAATCTTTTTTGTCTTAGGGGAAGAATAAATTTTTTCTTCATGTACTTTTTTTTTATCCTTCATGGAAAACATTTTAAAAGCACCTAAAAAAATTAAATGTCGTTAAAAGTGATAAGTGACACTGGCAGGGTGGGGGAGGCTGGGAGGAGTGGAGAGGAGAAGGGGAATGATGGTGCAGGTAGGGTAGTGGTTCTCAGTTATTCCGAAGGTGCAGACAACTTCCAAATGAGATCAACAATTTATGTTTTTATTTTATCAATGATCAATAGCATTCTAAAAAAGGCTAAATAACCAAGTCTATAAATGTTCTTGTATGTTCAGATAATTAACTAAAAATAAGAACATGATTTTGCACCTTTTTCAAAGGAAAAACAAAAAATTGAGGCAGAAGATTTGAATAAAGTACAAGAAAAAGAAGCATTAGTTAAAGAGCTAGAAGCAAAACTTGGAGAAGAAGAAAAAAATTCATTTCAGCTTAAGGAAAAACTATCAGATGTCAGTAAGTTACTTGAAGAATTGAAAGAAGAGATTTCACAAAAGAACCAGCAGATAAGTAATATGAGAACTGAACTTACCACCTACAAACAGAAAGAAAGACAATGTTCTGATGAAATAAAGCAATTAATGGGAACTGTGGAAGAATTGCAGAAACGATGTTATAAAGACAGCCAGTCTGAAGCGGACATTGTGCAAAGAATGGAATTAGAAACACAAAGGAGACTGGCACAACTTCAGGCTGAACTAGATGAAATGCATGGCCAGCAGATTGTACAAATGAAGCAAGAATTAATTAAGCAACATGCAGTGGAAATAGAACAGCGTCTTTTGCAACAAAAAGTAGAATTGGAGAAAGCTTCAGGTCTGTGTTTGAATGAGAATGTTAATAAAGATCAAATGCATTTAATGAATATTAAAATTAATGAATTGAATGTGAAATTGCAAGATGCTGATAAGGAAAGGGAAAAAATGAAGCAAGAGTTGTCACAACAGATGGAATTAATTTCAGCAGAGAAGTCTCTTCAACAAACTAGAATTGAAGATCTTCTCCAAGAACTGAATTTTTCAAGAGAGCAGGTTCAAAGAGCTAAGCAAACTATATTGGATTTGGAATGTAGATTAAATGAAGCTGAAAAATACCAGTTTGTGATTGAAGACTTAAAAACTCAGCTGGCTTCTGCCTCTGAATTTCAGAAGGATTTGGAATTAAAACATGAGGCAGAAGTCACCAATTATAAAATAAAACTTGAGATGCTAGAAAGGGAGAAGGATGCAGTTTTGGACAGAATGGCAGAATCTCAAGAAGCAGAATTAGAGAGACTGAGAACAAAACTTCTGTTTAGTCATGAAGAGGAACTTTCCAGACTTAAAGAAGACTTAAAAAATGAGCACATGGTAAACATGGAAAGCCTTAAACATAACTTGAATGTGCACCATAAACAGCAATTAGATGAGGTACAAAATGAAATGAGTCAAAAGATAGAAGCCATGCAATATGAAAAGGACAACTTAATCACAAAGCAAAATCAGTTGATATTAGAGATTACAAACCTGAAAGATTTACAGCAGTCTATTGTAAATTCTAAATCTGAAGAAATGACACTTCAAATCCATGAACTGCAGAAGGAGATTGAAGTTCTTAGGCAAGAGGAAAAAGAGAAGGGCACCCTTGAACAAGAGATTCAAGAGTTGCAGCTTAAAACTGAGTTGATGCAGGAACAAATGAGGGAGAGAGAGGATAGCCTTCAAAAAAAATGTTCAGAACTAGAAACACAAAATAATGTTCTTAAGGGGGAAAACGAAACTCTCGAAGAGAAATTAAAAAGTATTTTGGTAAGCTCTGAAGAAAACATAATTTGTAACAGTAGTGTTAGCTCAAAGACAGAAGTTTTGGACTTGCAAAAAAGAATAGAAAAGCTGATTACCGAAAAAGAGCAACTTAAAAACCAAAACAGTCAACTCCAAGAGGATAGTGAAAGGCAAAAGAGTGCCTTTTCATTTACTGAGAAAAAACTTGAAGCTAATTATAAAGAGCTGCAGAAAGAATGTGCAGCCCTTCTGAAGGCAAAAACTGAGTTAGAAGAGAACAAGAAGAAGCAGGAAGCTGAATATAAAAGCAAACTCAAGGCCTTGAATGAAAAACTTCACCACTTACAAAGCAATAGACCACTTTTATGTAAAACTCAAACTTCTGGTTTTGAGGGAAGTAAAGAAATCAAGGTGTCCAGGGCAGATGCATCTGAGACTGGAGAAGTTGTTGAGAAAGATGCAACAGAACTTATGGAAAAGCTTGAGGTTACTCAGCGTGAGAAACTGGAATTATCCCTGAGACTTTCTGATCTCTCTGAACAATTGAAGTCAAGGGATAGTGAAATTTGGCATTTAAATGAAAAAGTCAAATCCCTAAAAGATGAGAAAGAGCAAATTCTATCAAAATGTAAAGAACTAGAAGTCATAAATAGCCGTGCTCAGAAAGGAAATAGTAGTAGTAATGACCCTAAGACAAAATGCTCCAAAGGAAAATCTCTAAAGACTGCTACTACAGCATCTGAAAGTAGAGATAGACCCCCTGGTACAAGGAGTAAAGCTGATGAAGGAATAAATGTAAGAGGAAATCTAGGTTCAGATAAAAATAGCAGTCATGAGGTAACAAAAAGAAAAGAGGTCCAGCAAATGCTGAAACCACCGCAGCAGTCTCTTGTGGAACATTTGCATGGGATGCCAGACAGGCTGACAGATGAAACATCATTACTAGCCATGACACAGAGTGAAAATAATAATCTTCAGCAGCAAGTGGATGCCTTAAAATCAGAACAGGTATGTTACATAAAACAGTATAGAAAATTATGTACCTATGAAAATTGTTAGGAGCTCACACTTGGAAATTTGCATTGCATTTTTCCTTTTAACTGCTTTGAAGTACAGGTGTGTGGTCAGTGTGTGTGTGCGTGTTACTGTGACCAGTGACTGAAAGGGACTTCATGAATGATCAGAATTATGATCATAGTCAGTGTGAATGAGGATGCTGTTTTTCAGTGAAAGAGATACTCTTCCCTTCCATTTATTTAAATCAATAACAAGAACAGAAGATAAGCAGAAGATGACTAGAGCACTTCACGTATTGATATAGTGTTTCACATACTTGAGGGCAAAACTTACTCAGGATATAAGTTTGTATTCTGTGGTTAGCTTTTCAGTTTTCCAAGTGCTCATTCAAACAATATAAAAATGAAACTTCATCAGTCATCTTTGATCAAATTTTTGAAATATCAAACTGGTCAAATACTATTATTACATTATCAAAATTTTTGTGTATTTGTGGTTCTCACTTCTTAAGAAATGTATCTGGATGTGAGCATGAGAAATAACACATCATGTGATTCTAACCAGTCCCTACGTTTTGCTGGAGCAATTTTGCTTGTATTTTTTGGTATTGTAAATGAATTTGAGGCAATATGGAAAGGATTGTTATTTGTCAATATAGATAACTAAGTATTGAATTACCACTATTTAAGTAGGTGCTGGAATCATAAATGTGGCTTTAAATTTAGATGCAATGGTGAAGCTGAATAGCATGCTGCAAGATGTATGCAGCAAAGTGTTCTGTAGAAATAGATGTTAACCAGTCTTCCACTATTTTTTTAGATTTCTTTTCATATTATAAAAATCCACCTAACAGTGAACTAATACCACCACTGCCTATTATTGCGTCATGTTGTAGTTCGTTCATTTCCTAAGAAATAAAATCACAATCAAGCCACATTGAAAACAGTTGTGAGATTATAGAAAGGAGCTACAGCCTTGTCACAGTTTAGTTTGGGGGGGTTGTTTGTTCGTTTGTTTTTATAAGGCTATGGTAAGAATCTTGCAATTTTCTGTTATAGAACTACAAATCATTGTGGTCCAGAGGTGTCTAAAAACCTTGCCAAACTTCAGCTCTAAGTAGCTCCCTATTGGCATATCCCAAACATGTTTTTGCTTTAACAATAACATCCCCAAAAGTGCAAACTAGAACAGCATGCCTTGGAAATCAACATTTTTAAGGTTTGCTAATAATAGTCTTTTTCTCTGTATTTGGAGTGAACTTTCTTAAGCTACTCTGTTAGTAGAGATACTGCCTTCTTGCTTCACTGGGTTAAAATTCATTCGAGTTTGATTGCTGCAAAACAGGAATCAAGGAGTATTGAGTTTTGTTGATTTTAGTTTGATTTTTATTTTGAGGAAGTGTCTTACTATGTTGTTAAAACTCAATTTTCCAAATTACATATATTTAAATTTACCTAATGGATACTGTATATGCAGCATTCCATAAAACACACTATTAATCTCAGAAATTTGCAAACATGGGATTTTCTATTTTCTTCTCACTCTTTGTAAAATGTGTCTTTTTATTCAAAGACTGATTTACAGCTGCAAATGGAAGCACAGCGGATTTGCCTATCCCTGGTTTATTCAGCTCATGTAGACCAGGTTCGTGAGTACTTGAAAGCAGAAAAAGAAAGTGCACTTTGCAATCTTAAAGAGCAACTTGTTCATAGTCATCTACAAGAGATGAATGATCTTAAAAAAATGCATCAGCTGGAGCTCCAGACTTTGAAAGTTCAACAAGCAGGTAATGACCAAAATTATGAGAGTGAAGCTCTTTGTATGAAAAACAGTGTTTTTTAAAAAACCCAACAAAACAAACAAGCACAAGAGTTTGTTTGTGTAGCTGTCCAATAAACCCATTGCATGTAGTCTTACTCAGGAAACTTAAAAAAAAAAATTATATCAAAAAAAAAAAGGAATAAATAGTATTAGAGCTCATTGTATTAGCTCAATTAATTGTAAACAACTATATAATAGATTCACCTATAAGGTGAGATAAGTAAATGCATCAGCAAAATATTTTTGGGTTTGTTCTCTGTTCTTTGAATTCCTTCACTGACTCCCTGCCCACATTAAGTAAACTTTGCTTCTACTTTTTGCCTCACTTAACTTTTATGTTATCATGATGGTTTTCTGTTGTAAAGCAAAATACATGCAGGTATATCCCCTCAAAAAATAGCAAAGCCATGGCAAGGATTCTAAAGGTTTATTTCAGAGGCAAGGACACTGAAATCTCACAAATCTTCACAGTGCTGTGAGCAGCACCAAGCCTCAGGGAAAAGGCACACCTCCCGTTCATTCCCTCGGCTCCCCCTGAGCTGCCCGTCTGGCTGCTGGGGCCCTGTGGCACCTCTGTGAGTGTTCTCTCTCTCATACCCAGAGAGTCAACGTCTGTGGAATAAATGTGGAGAAACATCTCAGTCTGTCTCTGGGAAAGGTGCCTCGTTCCAGGCAGGAAACCTTCCTTAGCGAAAATAACAGTATTTCCAGAGAGAGAGTTATTTACCCCTACACTATCCCTCCTTTTTCTGTCATCCCATGATTTGCCCTTGTGTAAATTTTTGGCATTAAGTTCTTTGCCCTCCAGTATGTTTTTATAGCAGTATCTTTCTAGAGATCACTAACACACAAAGCTGTTTCTCATCTCTTGCTCCTCTTGAACATGCAGCTCAACTATAATAATTGAATTTATCCATGTCTGGGAACAAGAAAGCGGGAAACAAAAAACTACACCCTTCTAAAAGCTGAAGAGGCAGACTCACTTAGTCAGGAAGTTAGGCCTTTGAAGTTAGTGTGCATCTAGTGTTTAAAAATAATGTGAATAATTTGTATTCATAGATGATGAAGTAAAATCTTCACAAAGACTTATAGAAAAACTGAATGAAGCTGTAACTGAGGAATGTTCCAGGCTTGCTCAGGTAAGAGTTAACAAAAAGCCTTATTTTTTAAATAAAAATTTTGGAAACAAAAAATCCTGTGAATCATCATATTTTTCTAGATTATCTTTACAGGTTTTCTGTGCAGCTTTTCTCTTTGCATTGATCTCAAAATAGAGACTGCTAAACCTGAGCTTCCACAGTAGCATTGCAAGGGGTTTTGTATTTTTTTTCCCTAAACTGGCTTTTGTCCTTGTCTACACAATTCTTTTGTCTTGTACCTAGTCTTAATCATCTAGCTAATGTTTGTCTCATCTCTAGTTTGGAAGTATTTTTTTCCTTTCTCTATATCTCTGGCTATTTTTGATTTGAGGGTCTGATGTCACACACATATTGATGCACAGCTCTCATATCTGCAGTAAGATAGTGATTTCCTTATTAGCTGCAGCATATCTTTCGAAGACTTAAAAGCATCTCAAAATACAACAAAATTGCTATTTATATTGTTTTCAGTAACTAAATATTATAGTCAACAATTTAAGCTTACTTTTACTCTCTATTCTGGTATCAATTGCCAATAATATTATTTTGCCATATCTTTTTTTTTGTAGAGTATAAGTAATTGATGGCCCTTACAGATACTTTTTGACCAGCAATTAAGTTGTTTATTAAACTTATTTCTAGCTAACTTAAACTGCTTTCATTATTCATTGTAAGCTATGGTTTTCCAGTCTAAAATACTTCAAATGGATGAGATCTGTGGTTTGGGGTTTTTTTCCTTCTTTGCTGGACTTCTTTCAACACCTTTTCAGGAAAATGGATAGCAGAACATTTTTACTTGAGATCCAGCGTAGGACAGATTAAGCAGGACTCCATGATAGCTCACAGAAAGTAGCAGCTGAATGAGAACCTTTGGCATTAGTTGTTTCACAGCTCCGAAAAATGCTGCTGATCTGTGTGATTCCATGTTGAGCTTTTGGAGAAACTATGATTTTACTTTTGTAAATTGAATTTGGTGTCTTTTGCGTCTGAAATTTTTAAATAAAGAATCCCACTCTGTGGTCTGAGCAAGCCGTTTCTTTTCAAGTATCATTTATCTTCAGAATGTGGATAAATCTTCTGTTTGCCTGCCCATTGTGAATATGGCAGCTGTTCTGCTGAGCACATAGCACCAAAACAAACGAGGCATTCTGTCATGACTTGCTTTTCTTATGCCATACCCTTTTATCCAATATGTTCAGCACTTAAAGAACAAGAGGAGCTGTAATCTCTAAAAAGATACAAATTTCTGCCATAGGGAATTCTTCCTCCAAGTAAAATTGCAGCTTATGAAAATGAGACATCTACAATGTAAATTTGCTTTCCGCATTAATAAAGGAGGCCTTTCTTCACAAGATTTTAATACTTGGCAGTTCCAAATTAAATACTGATTTGAAAATGTATGTATTTATGTTTTAGCTGAAAAGTCTTTTCATATCTGTTTCTTTTATCAGGAGTTTTAAAGATTGTCTGGATTCTTATGATTCAGTAGAACATCTATGCCATCATTTTCACAGAAGTTAATACTCACAAGATACTACTTTCCTCCCACTATTTTTCTTACTTTCTTTGTGAATTGTGATTGATAAATTAATAAAAAATTCTTTACCTTTTTCTTTGTTTCATTTGTTATACAGATTCTGTGTGTAAATCAGAACGAACACTCTTCAGCTGCTGTAGAAGCTGGTGACAAGGAACAGGAAATCTGCAGTAGACCTGCTGCTGTGAAAGAAAAACTGAGTGTAGAATTACCAATATACAGAGGTCAAGCTCAAGGTAATGACATTGTACTGTCATGCTGGTTAAAAGTACTGATTTCAAGTATTTCAGTCTACCTATTTTGGCATTGGTTGTTCACATGCTAATACATGTGCTTATGGAGATGCTTTAGAGATTTTGTTGTTATTCTGAACTCTTTTTTTTTTATGGATGTTTTCTTATGCTGTTTTCATTATAGTGGAAATCGGTGAAAAAAAATTTTTAG
>JAWWMP010000081.1:22427312-22520382 GCA_035047865.1 Dendrocincla tyrannina
AAAATTTTTAGGGGTTTTTCTCTTCCTCCTTTTTTTCAAGCTAGCAGCTGTATAAAAAAATACATATCTTACAAAACATATAAAAATGCATCTAAAATCTGGAAGAGCCTTCACTTCTTTCAATAATGTATAATATTTATCAGACAATTCTTCAGGGGAAAACTTGTGAACAAATCATCTGTATTAAAATTCATGGTAAAATGTTTGTTTTCTTTTCTGAAGTCTCTGGTTCCTTGTGTAATTTAACTGTGCAAGAACGTATGGATGCACTTCTGCACAAGATAATGGAAGAATACAGCAGGCTGAAAGCACTTCAAACACAGCTGATGAAGGATTGTAAACAGGTAAACTTTTATAGCATATGAGTATATGAGCATTTGAATTTTCTCTGTTGCATGAATTACAGAATCACAGAATTTGCTGAGTTGGAAGGGACCCACAAGGATCATCGAGTCCAACTCCTGGCCATGCACCCATTCCCAAGAGTCACACCACGTGCCTGAAAGTATCATCCAAACACTTCTTGAACTCTGCCAGGCTTGGTGCTGTGACCACTTCCCTGGGGAGCCTGTTCCAATGCCCAACCACCCTCTGGGCGAAGAACCTTTTTCTAATATCCAGCCTAAACCTCCCTGACGGAACTTCAGGCCATTCCCTTGGGTCCTGTCACTGGGCCCCACAGAGAAGAGATCAGTGCCTGCTTCTCTTCCCCTCATGAGGAAGTTGTAGACTGCAATGAGGTATCCCCTCAGTCTCCTCCAGGCTGAACAGTCCAAGTGTCCTCAGCTACTCCTCATACGGCTTCCCCTCAAGCTCCTTCACCATCTTTGTGGCTCTCCTTTGAACACTCTCTGATAGCTTATTATCTTTCTTACACTGAGCTGATCAAAACTGCACACAATGTTCAAGGTGGGGCCGCACCAGTGCAGAGCAGAGCAGGACAATCACCTCCCTTGACCCTCTGAATGAGTGAGGAATGTGTTTGAAACTGTGTTTATGTATCCTGGTTGAGTGGTAGAGCAAGGCAATGATTTGATAAAGTGGAGAAAGCTGCTACCCATGTCACAGAATTGTGGAATGGTTGAGGTTAGGAGACACCTCTGGAGTTAATCTAATCCAACCCCTTGCCCAAAGCAGTGTCAGCTAGAGCAGGTTGCCTAGGACTGTGTCCAGTCAAATTACGAGACTCCTCAAGCCTGATGGGCAACTCTGTCTTCAGTTTATACACTCCCAGCTCTTTCAACCTCTCCTTGTAAGACAAGTGCTCCAAGCCTCCCATCTCATTTGTAACTCATTGTTGAACTCCTGACAGTATGTCCATTTCTCTCTCATACTGGGAGTGCAGTGCTGGACTCAGCACTCCAAATGAGTTGTATCTCACCACTGCTGAGTGGAGAAGAAGGATTACCTCCCTCAACCTGATGGCAAACACTCTTCCTAATGCAGACCAAGAGGCTCTTGGACTTTTGTTGTAGTCGCACATTACTGCTTCCAGTTTGCTATAGTGCCCACCAAGGCCCTTAGGACCTTTTCTGCAAAGCTACATTCTACCCAATCAGTCCTCTGCATGTACTGGTGCACTGGGCTGTTCTGCTTTAGGGTGTCGGACTTGGTATTTGCCTTTGTTGAATTTCATGAGCTCCTCTCAGCCCATTACTCTAGTTTGTTCAGGTCTCTTGAAAGAGCAGCAAAACCATCAACCACTCCTAGTTTTGTACAGGTGGCAAACCTGCTGAGAGTGTACTCTTGTTTGATCATCCAGGATCTTAATAAAAAGGTTGAATAGTATTGGTTCTGATATGGACCCAATAGGTACACCACTAGTTACTGACTCCTATCTGGACTTTGTGCCACCAGTCACAACCTTCCGAGCCCAGCAGTTGAACCTGTTTTCAGTTAGTCTCAGCATCCACATTTTTCATCATTTTGTCTGTGGGCATGTAATGAGAGGTGGTGTTTAAAAGTTGGTCAGGTATGATTTTCCCTTTATAAATCCATACTGACTACTCCCAAAAGTAGTATCTTCTCAGCTGCATGTGTTTGGAAATCATTTTCAGGATTATTTGCTCTGACACCTTCCCAGAGATCAAAGTGAGGTGGACTTGACTTTAGTTGTTCAAATCTTCCTTCTGGCTCTTCTTGATGGTAGTAGTGCTTTTATCCTGTCCTCAGAAACCTCCCTCAATCACTGTAACCTTTGAAAGATAATTAAGAATGTCCTCACAATAACATGAGCCAGCTCCCTCAGCACTTCTTGGTGTATCCCATCAGACACCACCAAATTGTTTCACGTCCACTTTGTTCCCTAATCTTATCCTCCTCCACCAAGTTTGCCTTCCTTGCTTCAAACTCTTACAGTCATCTTGGGCCTGCGATCCCTAGAGACAAATTTTATCGGTAAAATTGGAGTTAGGTACTTCCATACATTAAATACAGAACACTAGCCAGTTTTATCCAGGCATGATTGCAGGTCACATGTATTCATGTACAAAAAAAATGTTTGTATGTGAAAACTGCAACTTAGGCCTGAAAGGAGTGTATTAGTGTATTTCCTTCTTGGAGAGGAAATAGTGCTTTTGGAGTCGGAGGTATTATGACTTTACAGTTTATATCCAAAGAGAGGAGATTTACAGTGGATATTCTGCATGGGCTGATTAAATAGCTATAAATGTATACTTTGCCACTCAGACTGTTAAATAAAACACAGTGTTTTACTGGTTACACTCTCATGCACTGCCCACCAACCTTTCTTATATGTTTATAATTGCAGTTAATACTTTTGTGTTATTCCTAGACAAATTGATGTTAATTGCGTTTACTCAATTATTCCTTAGGCCAAAGAACCATGGCTATCTTCTTCAGAAAGGAGGAAAGAGGAACCTATCCATCTGGAAACAAGAAAGGAAAGTCTGCAGATTCCTTCACAGAGTCTAATGGGTAAACAATGTATCTCATACTCTGTTTTTAATCTAAGTATTTTCAGAGAGAGAGAAAAGACAGTGGCTTTGAATTTTAACTGATTTATAGCTTACTACTTCTTGAAGTACATAAGAGATTTTTGCAGAGTTTGGAGTACAATACTCTAGTTTTCTTCATTCTCTAAAATATTTCAGAATTATATTCTGTGAAACAGTTTTGGTTTAGTCTTTTTCAGTGCTCCACAATTAAAGTTCCATTATCTATATCAAATATAATTTTGCAAAATGGAAGATAAAGTTATTATTTTTTGTTATGGAAAAGTAATTGGTAGGATATCAGAATTATTTTTTTAACTAAAATAATTATTCAGTCCATCAATGCTAAATACTTGTGAGGAAGTTAATTCAATATAATTTCTTTTCTCTTCACCCCCACTTCAAATAACCTACATGTAGATCCTGCAATTCAAGAGTACTGTTCCATGGAGATAGAGAACCTTAAAAAACAACTTGAGGAACAGCATGCTCAAGAACTGGAACACCTCCGGTCCTATTTCCAGGAGCAGCTGAAAGAAAGTGAAGAGAGGTACACCACAGAGATTGTCCATCTGCAGGATAAGCTTCAGAGTGCTGGGGTATCCTCTGACCACACAAGGTATTCATCAGATTTTAATGCTTATAGCTTTGACCTGCATGCAAAAAATGCTTCAGGTTATCATTCCTGTAAAGATATATGTTTTACTTCAAAATGTGAGAAATTCTTTACAAACACATTGCTCTTCTGTGGTATTGTTCCTTCATGAGTTGTTAAGAGCCTTACAAAGAAATGGCATAAACATTGCAGCATTTATAATTAATAGAGGAAGATTTGATAATTGGAATAATGTATAAATGTAATTTTATATAATGAGCTTTATAACAGTAATTTCAAAACTTAACAGACCACATTGAACCCTCAAAACTCCAGTCTCTGTATATCTAAGGATGTTTTGTGTAGAGACAGTTTCCTGAAATTAATGATTTTACAGAATGGTACATAGCAATAAAATCTGTGGTGAATTTTAGGTCTGCTTAACACATTCTGGTTTTCAGCAAGTCATAGGCCATGAAATATTGATGTTTTTGGGTTTTTTAAATTATTATTTCAATTCTCTGCTTATTTTACCTTTTTAGAGTACCCATAGATTCAGAAAGAAAGTTAGAAGAAGTCTTCAGGAAAATAAATTGCACGGAAAGTCTTCATCAGAAAAGAACAGGCAAAGCACTGGAGGTATCGTATGACTCAGTTGACAGCTAATGTACATATGGTTGATAAAATTTAGATGCTTTGGGTTCTAAGGCGAAATTGAAATATGGACTATTACTTGGTAGTATTAAAGTAGCTATCATCTACTATGCTAGTACTATGCTATACTATTAGACAGTCCGTGTTAGAGAAAAAAGATTTAAATGTTGCTGAAAACCATTTCTGAAAATTATAAGCAATAAAACTTGCTTTATTGCTCCTGGGTTTATTTTCAATTTTATCTCTGAAGCAAGTCATTTGGTTGGACTGCTTCTTATTAAAGTGGAAGACAATTAGTGTTCAGATTCTGGGATTTCTTCAGGAATCTTTAAAATATTGTGACTTTTCTTTAAACACTAGTTACGAAAGAAGAGCAATTTAAGTGAAATCCTGGTACTTTTGAAGTACAGGCTGCACAGTTTAGGAGAAATTTTGAAAAGGTAATCCCAAAGAACTTAAGAGAAAAATGCAAATGGCAAATAGGCCATGCATTCTTCCCCTAACAGTGCTAGAAACCTGGCTCAAAAATTCTGCATTTTGCAAAATAGTGCTGCTGTTTTGTATTATGATGCTATGCTTGCTGGCCTGGTTTCCCTGCATTTGACAATTCAAATAGTGCTGAAAGGTGTTGAAAACTCAACTTTTAAAATTTATTTTGAAGCAAAACCAAGGCAAAGTCTTTTACCCAGTTCTGTGTTGTACAAAACTATGTGATTTGTATGAAATGAAGAAAATCTAATTGTGGAAAAAAATGTCGTATTAAAACTTGAAATTAATGAAATAGAATGGCAAATACCTGATGTGAGATTTCACGTTTTTCTTACAGCTTGGTAGGGAGATTGAAATGCGGAATGATCTGGATGTTGTTCAATTACTAGAAAAGCAGTACCAAGAAAGATTAGAGGAAGAAGTAGCAAAGGTATTATTTTTAATTTATTACTTTAAAATATACTGTCATTTTTTAAAAATATACTGTCATGTTTTTAAAAATACTGTCATTTTCAGTTGCTGTTTCTGACAATTCAGCATATGCTAACTCTTGTATTATTTATTTACAAGGAATTGCTTCATTTGGATTCTGAATGGGAAAGTAAAACAAAAATTCTGAAACGTTTTGGGTTTTTTTAGCTGTCTGTCCTATTTCTATCATAACTTCTGTTCATGTGGGGTGTGGTGGTAATGTTTTGCTTTAAAACTTAAGGTACACAACATGCGACCACATTCCATGCTAGAATTTATTTAGAAAATACAGAGGCTTAGAGAGTGAATTTCTTGCTAGTGAAGGCTGTATTTATTATACTTTTTTTTCACACTTCTTATATCTTATGCTATAAATGACTATGCTATAAATGACTATTTATGCTATAAATCTAGAAAAGAATTGCTCACGTGGTTGGAAAATGAATTTATTTGTATTAGAAGGAGATACTTAGCAATACAAAAGTTACCAGCCTGTTGTAACTCAAACTGCAGCTAGGTAATGCCAGCAGTTTTTTCTGGTCAAGCAAAATTCCTGTGCTGAGTATCAAGTCCATGGTAGTACTTTCTTTATACAACCAAACATTCCATGTTAGTCAAACTTTTACAAAGGGTGCTTGCTTAGATAGAGAAAATTTAGCACCTCTGCTCTTATGTCAGTATGCCAGGACTTTTTAAAATTGCCTAATAGGATCTTTTTTTAAGAAGAACTTGATAATTCCATACTAAATGACCTATTGAAACTGAAAATAGCATCATAGTTTATTAAACTACCTTAAATACGTCATGTCTGTGGTTTCAGGTGCGACTGTTTATGAGCTTGACAGGATGTCTCTGTTCTTTTACCTTTCTGTTTTCCTCTGGAAAAAAAAATACAGTCATAGTTCAGAACTTTTAGTCCTTATGTTTATATTATTAGTGATCATCAATGAGATGTCTTCAGCAATAGGAGATGCTGTGACACATAAACTAATACAGACTTCACTGATTTATTCAGGTAATTGTGTCAATGAGTGTGGCATTTGCCAAGCAGACTGAGTTGTCAGGAATTGCTAGGCAGAAGGAAGAAGAAGCACCAACACAGACTGTACATCAAGAGGGAATACATTTTGAAATTAAAAAGCAACACAGTGAAGGAGAGGTCAACAGCCCTCTTAGAAAAGCAATCAAAAAAGGCAGTAAGCATGAAGAAGAATTGAAATCTCTTTGCAAGGAACTCAGTGAAGAGTCTGGAGCGATCAACTCACTTGGAGAAGAGCTTCATTCTAATAGCAACCCTGACTGCATATTAGGACAGACCACACATAAATCAGTGACTTCCCATGTCAAAGGTCTTACAACAGAAGAAACATCGGTAAGTGTAAAAAAAAAAAAAAAGGAAAAAAATTGACAGTGTGTAACACCCTCTCTGAATAATTTTTCCAGTGGCTGTACAGTCCATTTCAATGAGAAAACTGCAAAGAAATAAATTAGGATGAAAACTCCATTTAGATATTTCCCTTTCCCTCTCAAAGGGTTGAGCTCTAAATTCAAGGGTGGAGCTCAACTTCAGCTCTAAATTATCTACTCTTATTTCTTGTGTGCTGTGCCTGAGGGCAGGAATATGATACTAATATGGGCTATTTTTTTCATGGATAAAACTGTATTACAGGCAATAAGTAATTTAAAGACTTTTTGTAAGCTAGGATATATTCTAGTGTTTTGTACAAAGAACAGCTTAAAAATACTGCCTAAACAGTTTGAGTCCCTTGTGATAAAGGATATCAACTGAACATAAAAATTATAAAAATAATATATAAAGCATATATTTAGCATTTTACTAACATGGAGTGGGGGTTCATGGTAACTAATTTGTGAAAGTTTTTTCTAAAATTTATTTAAATATTTATTAGAAATGTTTGTTAAACATAAAATCCTAAAATTGTTGCAATATTTCAGCGCTATGGTGAGATGACAGCATCAGACACAGAAACATCCAGTCAGCTGTTGTTATACGAGGAACGTTTGGAAGACATGCGACAGGAGCTAGTACGGCAATATCAGGAACATCAACAGGCAACAGAATTATTGAGACAGGGGCACATGCAACAAATGGAACGTCAGAGAGAAAATCAGGATCAACTCCTAGCAGAGCTTGAGAGTCTTAAAGTGCAATTAGCTGAGGTAATATGAAGTTTGACCCAGTAAGTTAACGTGAGTTAACAAAGGAACATCACCAGGCAGATTTATATTTATTTGTACTTCTAAATCTATATATGTAGATATTGAGAGAAATACACATATTTACAATGTACATGCATACGCGCCTATGTGCACACACACATATATCTGTGTGTGTGTGTCTGTACAAACACATATATGCATATATTTATAAAAGATGTATTACTTTAATCAAAGCTCTGTCTGAGATGCATCAATTTAGACTTCTATAAACCTGGATAAAACCTGCAGTGCTACACAGCAGCCAGGAATGAGAATGAGTGCAGATGGATTGTCAACCATGCCACCTTCCAGATACATGGTCCTGTGCAGGATGCAGGCTAGCAGCCATTTACATCAGTGAAGCCACCAGCCATGGCTAAAAATACTATAAAATTCTTCATTTTTCCCCATTTCCACTTGAACACTACCAGTGGCTTCCTGCAGTAATGTGTTTTGGCGCTTTTTTTCCCCCCGAGTTTTGAGAGATAAGTCCTTGCCGCTCCTAGAATGAAACAAAATCTGTGGGGTTTGCTGGGAAACATCAATGTTTCTTTTTCCGAGGGCAAAGTGTTTTCTAAAAGCTTGGAAAAGCTTAAAAATAAGACTAACTTGCTGTAACTTGCTGTCACTCAGTATCTACTTAAAGTCTGCAGTAGGTATGCTTGTAAAAATGATTAGTTTATCTTAATAATTAAGTCTTCAAAAATAATGTCATTTACATACATGCTTTTTAGCTCTTTTAAAAGAGAGTGTGTGTAGGCTTTTTATAAAAATAAGGTATTGCCATCTTTTTTCTTGTGCAAAATGTATTATGGCATATAATATCCAGAAATTCCTTCCAGTTTGCATTATGATCTTTGTATTTCCTAAAGAGCATAAAAATGGTACAAAAACTTGAAGAAGGTTTAAGTATTTACTAGCTGTATTCCATTCTAGAAAACTTTCAGTGCTTTTATAATGATTTAAAAGAGGTGGACTGAAATGTCATTGTGCAAAACATGTAAAAAATTAGAAGTGACAGGACTCACTATACTCAAAAGCTTAAAAAATTGCGTGTGCCTCTCTAACTCTACTTTCTTAGCATGTCTCAATGGAGAATGACAGCCTGGTTGCAGAGAGAGAGAGAATGCTTTTAGAAGAACTGGAATCATTAAAACAACATTCTGTATCCGGAAAAGAGAGGCTGTTTTGCGAGCTACAAAACAACAGCACACAGACAGAGGTAAATATGGACTTTGACTTTCTTGGCAGCTCTGACATGTAAAACCAGTAAGGTTTTTTTTTTTTTTTGCTACTACTCTTTTTATGTAATATATTTTTCTAAAATATGTTGGGTATTGCTGGAAAAGAGCAAGCTTAAGATTCAAGAGGTGATACTGATAGACATAGCTTTTTTACTTCAGGTGAGCAGAAGCTAATTGGACAGCTTGAATTTGCTACAGCTCTTTGATCAAATGAACTCACATTTTCATATTGCTATAGCAACGCCAACGGGACATACAATGACTGTTTTATTAGTGTAACAAAGTTCTTTCTAATTGGCCCTTCCTTGGATTTCCTGGTTTGTTTTAGTTAATTTTTCCACATCGGAAAAGTATTTCTTGATTGATAATTTGGTGCAGAAGTTTACTTTAAAAAGAACCCCCACAACTAATTTAGGTTTTAAATTTCATATTCCACTGCATGTAAGAAGAATATGTTGATTCTGGCATGACAGGATTTCTGTCCCTTTTGTTTTCTCTCCCTCTGCCAAAACTTTCTCAGAATGAAAAGGAAAACCAGAACGTGAGAGAGCAGATCACTGAGCATGAAGACGGGGGAAAAAAGCCTGATGAAACACCTTCAGCTCTTCTTTCCAAAGAAAGGTGCTTAGAACTGATTAGAAAGCATTACTTTTGTATCAATTTTGACAATGATTTTCTTGCTGTTAATAATATTTATAAGCTTTCTTCTGACTGATGATAATGGGCATCTGTTCTAGATAATCATATATCAAAGTTTACATACATAATGATGTAATGGCACAGAGGAGACAAATCTTAGCCTATTTTACTATGTTTTTTTAAAGTACACACATGTAAAGTCATAAACATTATTTATACACATGTATTTGTATACAGTGTATGTACATATGTGAAATTAGTTTATATGAATATGATTGTTGTATTTAATAATCCTATTGGACTATTCTGTAACTTTTTTGATCTGTGTAGAGGACCAATCTGCTTACTTGTTACTTTGAGGAAAAATAAGTTTATAATGAATATGAGGCAAAAGTAGACCTCTGCTTATAAAGAATAATTAGATAAAACACTGAGATAAAAGCAGAAATATTGATAAATATTTTGGCGTATTTTGTGTAAAGAACTGACATTTAACACAAATGTTGTATTTAATATTTACATAATGTGGGATTTAGTCTTAAAAAAAATTCTTAATTTTATTGTTTCAACTTTCAAATCTTTTCTGTTTGCCAGCATGTATAAGGGATGAAAACCACTTTGAAATCAGAGAAAAATCAAAGGACTGATTAGTTTCTGTTCTGCAGGCATGTTTTTCAGAAGGCTAATGAAAAACTCATGAAGATTCTTCTAGAAGTTGTGAAGACAACTGTGGCAATGGAGGAGACAATTGGTCAACATGTTCTTGGGTTATTGGATCGGTCTGGGAAAGTCCAGCCATCCAAACCAGCTGGATGGGACGCAGAGACAGAGGAGTCAATAAAACCTTGTATCCGTGTGGGATATGAAAAAGGTACTGCTTGTATGGTTTTGTATTTCATAAGAGGTATCATTTACATACTTCAATTAAAAATTTAAATAACCTTAGTTTTGAAATTTTTAATCAAACTTTTTTAAAAAGCACAAACTCTTGTTTGTCATTTGAATGCATTTGATATTGCTGCTTAAGCGACATTTTGGAAGTTGCGTGGATCATGCCCCAAGCTGGTAATGTCTCATTAGCTCTGTTAATTTTCTTGTGATTGCACTAGGATAGTGTCTGTTCCTTTCTCTTTTGTGCTAGGGTAGGTGCTCAATCGTATTGCCATTTAGGTACCACTATGGTTGTTCACATTCATCCTGGATCACGTGGAGAGGCAATGTGCAACAAATTGGTTCAGCATGAAACGCATTACACATCTGATTTGGCTGGAATTTTGACTACTGTGAATGAGAAAAAGAACGGGAAGTCAAATATTACATTTCATTATTAAGAAAATATCTATTACAGGATAATAATGCAGCTGGTGAATGAAGGTGAACTTCACCTCTTCCATTCAAAATGTAGATAATTGCATATTGCTGATTCCTGGTGGCTTTAAATATAGGTCACATTAAGCCTTGGGCCAAGTTAAGAAAGGTTGTATGAATTTGTAGCACAGTGGCATCTCTTTCAGTTGTTTACTCACAAGGTTATCTGTGGTGAAATGTGAAAAGTTTTAGTCTACAAATATTTGTGTTTTTCAAGTTAATGGCACTTTTATGCTTGTACTGCTGTTTCATTTAAAAAAAGAAACAACCCTGTAACTTTTGTTTACTGCACATTTCACTTAGTTGTGGGGAAAATTATCTTTTGAAAATTGAGGGTTCTGAGGCTTTGCCTGTTCCCCTCAGTAGTAGATTGGATAACTAAGCTTCTGGCCTTAATTTTTGATATTCATCCTTGAGACCTTAAAGATTGAGAACATTTGCTACTATAGTTGACTGTAGTTGAAGGAATCACTTTTTTCAAAATTAAGTATTCTTGTGCTTTACTTTGGGGTAGGAAATTAATAGAGTTTGCTTATGTTAAAGTAGTTAAAATTGTGTTCAAAACTATTTTCCACACAGTCTCCTAACCAGATGGTAAAAGGAGCAATGATCAGGCTCAAGGTTCACCACCAGCTCCTTTTGTTTTCTGAGATAGTCTTACATTTTATGTAAACTGTATTTTAAATAAGTTTTCTATATTAAAAGCAGCAACCTAGAAATATTGTGTTCCCTTTGTACAGTCTGAGATGTTGTGATTCTCACAAAATACATTGCCCAAAGAGATACAAACACATTCTGGTTATGAAGGCAGCGATTGTCGCAGTTATATGTGTGATGTATTACCTGGTGCATTCACAGTAACATTGTGCTTATTCAAAGAACATGTACTGTTGCTTTTCTCCCTCGTTCTCATTTGCTGGGAATATTGCTTCCTTTTCTCAGGTAATGTATATGTAACTATATGTACCAAGGGCTCATATGGGATTGTTGCCCTTCACTACTCTCATAAGTACCTGCTCTGCACATTTGCAGATATTAGCAGTGCATGCATTCACTTTTTGCCTGCTCCTGCACAGCAACATATGTACTTGTATGTTTCACTAATTATTGTCATTAACAATTCTTAATATGAGTTACTTGCATTATTGTATGTAGAAAACACAGTTAGAAAGTACCTTTATTTGGTATTTTGACTTATTCCTGGCTTTCATAATGCTACTGCATAAACACATAATGGGCCCTGTAATTGAAATGAATTGTTAATTTCTTGTTAAGTCTTCTGATGAGAGAGTACTCTTAAGTAGAAGAGAACTCTATTCCATTCTGCTAGTGATGAAGGTTGACTGTTTTAACTCTTGTGTTTGTTATTAGTGTATTTTGAAGAGGTATGTGAGATTTCACTATCCTGTAACAAAGCAGTGTTTGTTACTGTAATGCCCCGCCTTGGTATAGCGCAGCATTTGAGCTGTCCACATATCAGCTGTTTATTCCAGTATCCTTCTTGTATGTTTCCATTGAGAAATTTAAAGATCCATGCTTGCAGTAGCTGTAATGGGTGAATGTGGAGTTTGTAATACACCTTTGGGATTGTATTCACAGTTCTTTTTTCTTTCAAAATGGTGCATCATCATCCTTGCTGCCACTGGGGTTAGACAGCCATAAGAGTAGTTTTACTATTTCGTCAGCTAAAGTATCTGATCCTTCTTCAGATGGAATTAGATGACAAATTCTGTTAGTGTTTTCGGCAATGGGACTGATGTTCCTCATTTCGCCTATTAAAACTAAATGGTCTTGAGAGGACATAACCTTTTCCCGCTGTTGTTTTATGGAAATAAGAAATAGGTAGACACTAGTTTTTCTTAATCTGTGTAAGTTACTGTGTTTTTTAATATCTAGCCAGACAGATCTTCCTTTTTAATTAGTTTGGAAATCTATAGAAATAAATTCCTACCAATAAAAATCTAATAGTAAAAGAGTAAAATAATGTGTTTATTAGAGTGAATTCTCTCTGATCTCTGAACATAGTCCATATTTATTGACAAGCAGACTCAGCTTGCTGGTTTTGCTGAGTTTCAGTATTTTTAAAAGCTAAACCATTAAGGTCTCATACTTAAAACCACACCTGCTTTATGGAGCATGCAGAGGTTTATCTGGGACCTCGCCTAGGTTATCGACAAGCACAGGATTTTATTTGCAGAAGAGTAAGGTTCAAATTTCAGTCATAAAACTTGAAATTCGAAGTGAGCAGCATTTGTGCAAAGTATTCTTGTGAGTTAATTACTTCTGGAGATTTGGGCCAGGAATCATCGTGCCAGAGCCATCAGGCTTTGCTGTTCTCCTCCATCTGTTGCGCCTTGGGTACAGAGACTGCAGTAATATAGAAACCTGTGCACTTATGGCATTTTTGAGCATTAAACCCTCTTACCTACTTTCTGAGTTCTGTGGTACCAGGAACAAGGTAGTAAACAGATTTATGCGCTGAACTGCCACAAAACTGATTTTTGGTTTTAGCTTGTAACCCCTAAACTTAATTCCTCAGAGGAATCCCAGAAGTAAACTGAGATGTTGGCTCTACATCATGTGGAATATGTATTGCTTCATAAATGTTAGTTGACAGCTCATAAACGACTTCTGTAGTTGAAACTTCTGAGTAAGCACTGTATAATTAAGCACTTTTCTTAAGATCTAGTGGGCCATGACATCTGACGTGCTGAACTGCAATCTCCATGGCAAAGGAAACAATATGAACCTTTGTTTCTTTGTTTTTAGTGTGTTTTGGAGGGGGGTGGTTCTGTTACAAGGAGAGAGTTTACACGAAGAAATGACAGTTTTACTTGGAGGACAGAGAATTTGCTTTCAGTTCTGTTGGGATGGGAGATTGAACAGCATTATAAGGATGAACAAAATGGGGATTAGACGTTCAGCTGCCAGGAGTGGTTAATGAAACTGGACAACATTTCTATTTCTTGCTTCCATCACTGAAAATCTGCTGGAAAGATGGTGTACTAAGACCATTTTGAGGGGAAAAAGATACAGAGACTTTCACTTTGCAGTTAGGAAGACATTTAATGTGAATTCATGTTAAGTGCCACTTTGTAGAAATCACAATATGGGGGTCAACATTTATCATTTGCCTTTTTTTTTTTCTGTCTGCATTGCCAATCCCACAGTGTAAACAGAATTGTTACAAGTTTTTTGTGCATTTGGTACTTTTTGGTTTTCCTTTGTTATCTTTGAGAATAGTAAACTTTTCATGTGTCAAATTATACTTTAGGTGACAGCTGTCTTTTGTTTTCCTCATTTTTTATAGTTATGTTTCAGTTAAATGATGATGCTTTGTTCTGAGGTATTTCATAAAAAATTATATTTTAGCATTGATTTATTTTGTATTTATCCATAAGAAAAGGAAGCGAATTATAAAAGAACTGTCATAAGCAAAACAGGAGTTTAAAGTTTTGTTTTGAGTTCTTGGAGGCAAGTTGGTATTGTTCTGTTCACTGGCAAGAAGAAATAATAGTATTACTTATGTGAGATAATAAGGCATTATCGATGTAAGCGACATATTCCACCCCTGGCTTTTAAAAGATGACATTCTGAGCAGGCATTAGTGTTTCTAGGTTTTTTCTCTAAAAGTTTCCAAATAGCCAGAAGTTCAGATCATTTTGCAACCAACTGCACATTTCTGCAGCCGTTTTGTATAATGTGTATTTTTGTATTTGATGCACAGTCATCATTGCACAATTCAGATGTACCTCTCAAGCAAATAATTTACTGAAAAAGAAGAGTTACAGGTCATGAATTATGGGTTAAACCTGAGAGGGGAAACAGGAACATTACCTAGATAATTTTTACTTCATTATGAAAGAATCAGATTGTGCAATAACTAATATGTTATTGTTTTATCTTGTTTATAGCTATGCCAGTGTACTGTGGGCTTTTATTTTGTGAGATCTCTGAAGCTAAACAGGGTCTTTCCTGGTCAGTACTTAAGATGGGTGGCCTCCAAAGAGCATCAGTTGTTGCAGTAAGTTTGTCGGTGGCTCAGTAGGGAGTATGTTTTTTTTCAACTCAGTCTTTAGTCAGTACTTTGGCACAGCATTTGGAAATACTCATGCTGCTGGGTGTCCATCTTAAATGAAGGTCCTTTCTACTCTGAGGATATTAAAGCTTTTGCATCACTATTGATATTTTGAGACACCCAAAGCCAGCTCAAAGTTGAGTGGTGAGAAAGCAAAATGCCATTGAATTACAAATGTGAAATTATTAATTTTGCAGCCTTCCTCATACTGCAGGGGGGTAGAATATTAAGGTGTTATGAGAAAGCTTTTATGCTCTATGAACCCATTGCAAAGATATAGTGTGCTGGCAGAAAATGACTGTGATTCCACTACAGGAGTTTATAACTGAAGTTCCAAAGTGCAGTATTCCAAAGTGCTTTGAAATCCTGTGTAGATGAAAGGTGCCAGGTGAATGTATATTCTATTCATCTGGTTATTTGTTCTACTCATGCATAGAGTGTGCTTCTGTTTTTATCCTTTGGAGTGTGAAAACAGTTTGTAACATTATATCCCACACATCTAAAAGGAGATATGAAACAGTAATGATGTAACTAGAAGGAAAAAAATACAAAATACATCTGCATTTAAAAAATCTTAGCAATGATACGAGAAAAATAAACAAAGTGAAACCTTCCTCATTTAAAATCGCTAGAAATTAGTTTGTTGTGTATGGGTCACGTATAAGGCTGCAGATATTATTGTCAGAATATTTGCAGGTATGAAAGTACAATAAGTGCACCATGTGGTTAATCATGTTGCAGCTTGTTAAAAAACCAATCCTGACAACAAACCTCGAAACTAGGGTCTGACTTTCTTGCTGGGTTCAAACAACATCAACGAGAGTGCTTGTATTATCAATATTATTTGCTTGCGTGGTTAAGAGGCAAGAGCAGCAAGAACTGACTACATTTTTAAATGCGATTTGTCAGATTGACCTCTTACAGTTTCATTTCAATTTCTGTAGCTAGACAAACTGTTATAGTTCAGCAGTCACAATTCATGGAGTAACCAGGAACTTGAATTCCAAGATAACCAAGTATTGCAATTTCATTGCTAAACAGCCACTGACTATTCTTAATCCATTTAGTCATACAGCTGTGTCCCAAAAATAAGATTTCATTTGAGAAAATCATGAGCAAAACCACCTAATAGTTTAAAAAAAGCACCACACCAATATATTTATTTTCTTTTAATATATTTCAGAAATATGTTTCATTTAAATAAACTATAATTTTTAAAATCTTTCCACAATAGCATTTATTTCTAACATTAAAAATCTCCCAGCCTAATGGCATAACACTTCTCCATTTTTAAAACACATTATCAAGAATAGTTTCTACTGTCATCATGTGCCTACTGTATTGTTCTTTCATACTGAAAGTAGGATTTTAAAACATCTTCGGATTTTCCCTTGCCTTGCTTAAAGACAGCCCTGAATTCTAAATATGGCACATTTATTGTTTTCTAGATTAATTGGTATCAGTTTAGTACCGTAGGAAAACTTTGCATGTCTGGCTTTTCAGAAGGAATGGATAATGTCCTAAACTGAATCAGACCTCAGGAGGACTGAGAAGGAGGCCAGGTGATCCATCCGTGGGGACAGTTACAGTCCTGCTGCACTGTACTTGAGTTGTTTAGCTACCCATTTTAATAAATTTTGAGTTCACTAATAACAATGCTGAATTTTGTTGTTCTGTGCTCTAGTCTCTGTCCTGAGGAGATGCCTGAACTACGTGTGCCTTTTCTTTTACTAACTTGAGTCTGTGCATTTGTTTCACTGACTTGAACAGTTTTGTGTGACTGCACAGTAACATAACTGGGTGTTGGGGAAACAGGGACTGCCAGTCTCTTTTGGTTGTTTGGGTTTTTTTACCTGATTGTAATTTAAAGACGGTCTTGCAAGTATTATTGCAAGTTATTCAAAGTAGTAAGGGTTACTGATAATCACAAAGGTTTGAAGATGAGCATCAGAGCCCCAACTCATACTGAAAGTATGTCTAAACTATTCTGTTAGTATCTCCTTTTCTCTTTCCCTTCTGCTTGTTTTTAGTTAACACATTGTTTATCTCATTTGTGTGAGTTTTAGTATGCAATATTTCTGTTTTTGTGACCAAGACAAATATCTAAGTTTTCTGACTTGTCTCTCTAAGTGTAACTCAGATGTACAGTTTTTCATATTTTGAAGTGCTAAGAGTCTGCGTGAAGGCATTACTGGTTTGGTTTTTTTTCCAGAGCCCTGTTCCTCATATCATGGTAGTAGCATGGGAGATGATGATATTAACATGTGGTCAGGAGCAACAGATGAAGGACTACTGAGCCAACATCTTGCAGAAAGTGGGGTGGAAATAGATCCTGAGAATGAAGAGCTCATTCTGAATATTAGTTCTCGACTACAAGCAGCTGTTGAAAAGCTTCTGGAAGCTATCAGTGAAACTTCAGATCAGGTAGGGTGATTTAATTTTGAATTTTGTCTCTCAGTGAATTTTCTTTCTTTCATTTTCTTGTGAATGTGTTTTTATAAAACATGTAGGCTCATTTTGAAAGCTGAAACAATATTTCAGGTGCCTACGCCCAAAAAAGACTGCTCCAGCATGACTTTATGGATGAATTTAGTTTCCTGTTAAAAATCTGCTTTGGTCTGCAGAAGAAGCCTGTATTTGGGCATGTTTATCAGTCTAGGGCAGTCTTTCATTGCTTATATGGGTCGTCTGCATTCTACTGTAATTCAGAGATTAGACAGGAGGTGTCAGAGCACATTGAGCTGCCTCTTGTGAAGAGAGAGGATTAAGGGGAACTGTGCCCAGTTTCCTTGACAAACATTTTAGTCAATTGACTGGCCAAAAAGGTGGAGCTCTCCTACTGTCTCTTCCAACTATTGTTTAAACATGGCCAGTTAAGTACACATCCCCCTTGCTGTCAGAAAAGGAGTCTTCATTTCAGTATCTATGTGAGGTATATGATTTCTGAATAGTATCCAAAAAGGAGGCAGTTTGCTATTGGGGTCCTTTGTAAGGTGGGATGTTAGTTGGTCTTTGGAGTACTTCCTTGTTCATTGAAATGTGAGTTATATACCCAGCTCAGTTCAAATCATGCTGCTTTTATCATGTGCTTTACTTTCAGATTGTGTGCAACTCAATTTGAATGTAGCAAAGTATTAAGCTCTTTTGAGAAACTCTGTCTTTAGAGTCAGCTCTTTAATCTATTTGAGACTAGAATTCAAAGGCTACAGTGTGTTATCTGTTACAGACCAACCTATCAAGTAACCTGATTCATTGCTTTCTTGTTTCTTTGTGTAAAGTGTGTAAATCATAATTACTGGAAACAAGAAGAAAAAAATATGGCATTTTAACCTTCTAGTGCTTTAAAAGTATTTTTTGCATTTGAAAAATACTTCAAATGTGAAGTTGGTACTCTACTTTTTTGCACAAAACCATAAAGACTAATTTGTGACATACTAAAGTTAAAAGTAATTTAAAAACAAATTCATGAAACCCACCTCAGACTTATCTAAAGCAAGTAGTCTGGTGGATCTTTTAAATAATTTTTTACATTGCATTTATTTGCAAACTCATTCTGTAACAATTCTCTTCCCTTTGAGCAAGGGTTCAATTCAAAAAAATGTCTGGATTTTTGGGGTCTTTTTTCAGCTTAAGGCCTAGCATTCCATAATAACAAAGGATACACAAATACTTCAATATGTGGAGTTCTTAAAAAATATAGTTAAACATTTGTAGGAAATCTCACATTCAAGAGTAGATGATACAGGCACAGAAAAACCATTTCAAAGTTTTACAGTAACAAAGAATTCATTCTGTGATTATAAAAGTATTGTCAATTATTTAGTTCAATTAGTGCTTATTTTTTCTGAACATTTGCTGCTGATCTTCAAATGCAGTAGTTGAAATGCAGTAGTTGTATACATAGCCCTAAATTATTTTACTTTTTTGACTGATATTTTTGCAGTAAGTATTTGCTTTTCATGATACCAGTGACAATACTCAATCTATTCTAAGCAGCTTATTTATTGTCAATTGATCAAGAAAGTGTATTTTTCCTGGATAACACTGTAGCTGAGACTTTGCCAATACCAACAACAGAGTCATGTTTTGTCTCAAACACACATATACACATTTTTTATTATTATGGATTATAAAAAGATGAATTTATCCATGATGATCCTATATGTTTGGCTTTTTTTTCCTTGAGTTATTAAAATGTCCATCTGTTTTCACAATTTTCCGCAGTACAAATATTGACATCTTTTCTGGCTGTTCTGTGGAGAGACTTGGCAAGCATTCAGGCTTGTCTGCTTTGCAGTGTTTTGTGTGTGCTTACTGGATTGTATGTAGTTCTGGTATACACCAAATGCTTCCAGGTGACTTGAAAATTATTTTTAAATATTCAGTAAATGAATACTTTATTTTTTTCTATTCTGCAATACTTTAAAACTAGTTACAGACAGAAGAGATGTTAACCTTTCCTCTTAATCAGTCGTGTTGTGCATACAGACATGTATCCATCTCTTCCAATAAACTTAAAGGAGTAAGAGAAACCTGGCAAAATCTTCAAAGTGACTATGTGAGGCCTGTCTGTACACACACTTCCAGACCTGAAGCGCAGTTTGAATCTTCAGGCAATGCATATGGTGGGTGTATTAATTCAAATTCCACCTGCTGGTGTTATGTGTAGGTAAATAAATCGGGCCCCTCCCCTGAACTCTTTCGGTTGAGAGATACAGGAAGCCTTTAAACTAGCAGGGTTTGAGGAAGTTCTTCCTGTTGAATTAACTCCAGAAACAGGAATGCAAATAATGCCCCGCTCTATTTTTCTTTCATTTGCCATAGAGGAGTTGGAAAATCATTTTTAGTTTCTGTTTTGCTACCTTGCTTGTTTGCTGCAGCGTTCCTGTGCAGGTAAAACAAACATTGTGCTTCCTCGCCTTGGAAATTACTTGCCAGCTGCTAGTGGAAGATTTCTGTTGCTTTTTCATGTGAAACTTCTCTAAGAAGGATGTTTTAGGAGTTACCATGTGAAGTTTTCCTGTACCTCTCTATTTGGGATTAATCCACCCCTGAGTTACTCTGCTTGAAATGTGATCTGGGGCCTCCTGCGGATTCTGAGTAGGTTTGTCAGTGACTGTGCTGATATGACTCTTCAGACTGTTAAATGTCCATGTCCTGTTAAAAATTCCTGTCAGAAATGTCTAAAGGCAGCCTAGCTAGTGCGAAATACCCGCGTCACGGTTGAGAAGACAGCAAGAGCAGTATTTGCTGAAATGGATTCCTACCGCACCTACTGGGCATCTAACCTCTATGGTGGTTTGTGGAGTGAAGGGCAAGAAGAAGATATATATGAGGTTGAATCTCGTGTGCCTTTACCATATCCTTTTCCTTTCACTGAACACCTGGATGAGAATAATTCTGTAGTTGTAAATACTTCAATTTTTCACTTCAGCCACAAAAAGAATGGGCACATTTTAAAAGTTGTCTCTAAAATCTCCTTGCCTACACCTCCCTATTCAGTAAGTATGAAAGTTTTTAAAAGAAGTTGTATTTTAAACAACCTTAAATAGAAGAGAATGCAGTGAAAATTTATATAAACTTGTCTCTGTTGTTAAAGTTACTATGTACTCCTGTCAGATTCTTTTCCTTCTCAGTTTTTAATGGACACTGAAAAAGATTTAATTCTACAAATCTCTGATGGTTTTTAACAAAAGAAATTCAGCAGACACAGAAATATGTTAAATTCAAGACATTTGAGATCTCTTTTTTAAGCATTTCAATGTTACTTATTACATTGCTTTTTTCTCACTGACAATAATTCATCTTGCAGGAGGGACTAGTCAGTTAAAGTTGTTTCTTTATGCTGGTGCACTGACTAGTAACAGTAACTAGCACGAGCTGGCTAATTGCTTCCAGTGATCCCATGGAGAAATTGTTGATCTTAAAAAATTGTGTTTTTATTTGTACTTCCTTTTGGTTTTGCCCTGTGATATTTTTAATAATACCTTCAGTTGTCATTACTGAAAAGAGTTGGAGAATGATTTTTATTCTGAGTTTTAATTGGACTATTTCATGCATTTCAGCAAGCCACCTTTATGGTTGCCTGTGTACAGTAAACCTATCATATGTGTCCCTTTTATCCAAAATGAGTCTTTCATTAAGAACTTCAAAATGTAAGGATATATTAAGAATACTCTGTGACTTTTTAAAATAACTCAAATCAGTGCAGATAGTCAGCTGCACTATTTAGACCTTTCTTTAACTCTTGTCAGAGTAAATAATTAACATGAACATGTTAATAATGTCCATGTAAAAAGGCATGTTGTAGAAAAGAAATCAAGTATTTAAAATCAATGTATTGTAGAAGAGAATGTACTGATTATTCAGACATTCTTTTCAAACTGTAAGTGGATAGTTTTGTGTTCAGTGTTCTATTAAATGTCTCTTAACTGATTTTTCTGAGCTTTTAAAGCAAGCTCATCGTACTCATGAACTTAGCTGGAGTTAGTGAGAAAGCTTTTATTTTTTAAGAAATTGAGTAACAGAATATTTTGTAGAAACTGTAGGTGTTACTATCTTCCAATATCAGCCAATATCCAGAATATTAGAAAGTAAAAAAAACCCCAAGGAGCAGGAAATGTGTTAAATAATTTTCTGGCATTGTTCTTATTCAAAATAAATTGCCTGAGTTTGAATACAACCCACGCAAAGAACTAGTTCAGCTCTGACAACTTGTATTTGTGGCCCTCAAAATGGTGGATGTAGGCTGTAAATGTTAACAGTTGAGAAGTAGAGATTTTGGTAATTGACTTCAGTTTGCTGTTACCTTAGAAGAACATTTTTGTAATCAAAACTTCTAACACTGATGTTGCTTCTTTACGCATTATTTTGCTTTTTAAATTCTAATCTTAATCAATTTTGAGATTATCACTTTGGGTATGTCTGAACTAGATAGTAAGTATGCAGTTTAATGTGACCTGATTTTCCAGTACTTTAGGATAGTGATGTAGTGAGATTGTGCGATATCTGTATTAGTACATGTTAAATATTAACCCACCAGACAAATGGAGTAGAATAAAAAGGAATCCGTAATAATTCTGCTTCGTGGACACAGCTGGAAGAAGCATTACTTTACTGCCTTGTCGGTTGAAGAGTGTGATATATTCAAAATTCACATTTTCCTGCGGTTCTCATTTATCCTCATGTTAAGGAGAAAAAGGGAGGAAGGACCATTTTTGTCAATTTATAGTAAAGCTTCTGCCAGGTTTATGCAATGTTTTTTTGCCATTCTGACTGTATGATGGGTGATTGGTGACTCATATTTAGTGCAAAACTCATATGTAAATAAAGGTGAATCTAGTGTAAACTCATAAATCAGGAATTACCGGAACAAAGACACGGATTTAGCCAGGTGGCTCACAGAGCTCACTACACTGACAAAGCCTATTTGCATAGACTTTTGCACTAAGTCTTCATATTGTACTTTGCAAATGGGTGTTCAGTAAAGATCTTATTGAATGTCCAGTGAATTTATGTGAGACTTCCCATCACACCGTAAAGCAAATGTTAATTAAATAGGAATGATAGAGAAGTTATTTATCAGAAAATCTGGCTTATCTAAGTTCTATAATTTTTTTCCTGCGGTAGCTTGAACATGCTAAAATTACTCAGACAGAACTCATGCGAGAGTCCTTCAAAAAGCAACAAGAGGCCACAGAATTTATCAAATATCAGGAAGAGCTACAAGAACGTCTTAATGAGGAAACCAAAGCCAGAGAGCAGTTGGCTTTGGAGCTTAGTAAAGCAGAAGGTAAGTAGTTTTTTTTGTTGGACTTTTTACCCACTTACCTATTAATCAGGTAAAGAAATTACAAATTTGATCAATGTCTTTGCAAATTTTAGACTGTTATCAGCCTTCTGAATAATTCTGGATATCATGACCTCTGGAGCTCTCTAGCAACATCAACCACTCTGTGATTCTGTTTCCTAACTTAGACTCACTTATTATTGTCCAACTTATTGAAAATAATAGATTGCATATGTGTTGGGATCCTCAAAATTAATTTGTTTCATTATAACATGTCTGTGCAGACAAGCCTGAATCTAAACTACTTAGAATCTTAGAATTATAAATAGTTGAGGCAGAAAGGCACCTCTGGAGATCATCTATTCCACCCCCTGCTTAAAGCAGGATCAGGACTATGACCCATCAAATTTTTAGTGTCCACAACCTCTTTGGGTACCTTTTCCAGTGTTTCACCGCTGTCTAAGAGGGGAAAAAAAAAAAAATTTATATGTTGAAATGCAGTTTCCCATATTTCAGTTTGTGCCCGCAGCCTCTTGACATTGAATCTTCACTCTAAATGTGATGGTCTGGTTGTGAAATGTTTCAGTTTGCACTGTTCAAAGTGATCTTTTAAAAAGTGTATTTGCAACTGCATTAAGCAAACAACTAAAAATTGTAGGGTCTTACAACAGAAGAAATTTAGTAATATTTTGTGACATCAGGAAAATGCATTCAAATCTGTTAGAAACTGAACTTGTTCCCGAGAAATAGCTTTATTGCTTCAATAGCTCAATGTTTTGTATCCACTCAGCATTTCTACCATTATCTGTAATTACCATCTGGAAAAGATGCAAAAAGCACCTACCTTGTAGGTAGAATCTTTGTAGTAGTAAGCTGAAAATTATTTTGGCTAGTTTTGAAGCTCAGCAGTCTTAACTGTTTCAAAGTGGGAGCATAGAGTAAAGTTTGATAGCCAAATGTTATGCCTAGAGAATGCTGCCCTGCCAGGCTTCCTCTTCTTTTTACATGGACAGATAATCCAACTTGAGCTGACATACTAATAGTATCTGGTGCACACACAAGCTGAAAAGGAGCGCAGGTTTGTAAGCCATGTGTCTAAAATGTGGTGTGAAGGGCAGTTGGTAGCCTGTCAATTCACACCACATAGACGCTGTGTGTCATCAGCACTAGGGCTGGCTGCAACATTGCAGTACTTTAAACCAGTGAGGACAAAAACTGATTTCAGAGGAAATAGATTCAAATCTGAAAAAGACATTAGTATTTTTTTTAAGATTAGGAGTGAAAAAAATCTTGTTCGGAACACATCTTAACATGCAAAAATATTAAATCTTCTGCAAAATATAAATGACCTAAGAATTTATATTCTGGCACAGATGGAGTTACAAAATGTTGAGTACTGAAGAATTTCAGAATGTAGGCAGCTTTTTATGTCTGTTGCTGCTTTCTTTGAAGGATAACATTTCCGTCTTGATAGAAATTTTATTCACAAATCGTCTAGAATAAAGTAAAAAAGGTGAATACATTAGGACAGAATGGCTGTGTTATTTTGGTTCTTGAACAGTTCTAGAATATAAGAGACAGCCCTTGATAAATATATTGCACAGTCGAACTTGTAAATTAGGTGCATTCGAAATTAATGCATTTCTAAATGACAGGCACCTTTTTTTTTTTTGTTGGTGCTGCCTTAATAAAACAAAGATGCCACAGAACTCTTTTTATTTAATTTCTTCTGCTCATTGAACTGAGTTGTGAGCATGCTCTGACAAAGACAAACTGCATTCTTTTGTCAAATTCCTTAGGTAGGTATGCCGAGCAATATCTTAGTTCGTTGTATATACGATAATACTCTGTCTTCTCTTGAGATAAAATGTGTCATTTTTGATCGTTTCTTTCTTACCACAAAAACTGCTGTAGCTGAGACTTTTTCAAACCTCTTGTGTTTTAGTGGTGTCAGATATGACTTACCTAATGTGGTAGAAAACCTAATGCAGATTTGTTCACTGAATTCTGACAACTTTCACTGCATCTCTTAAAAAATTTTAAAAACTGGCAGGAGTAAAGACTACAGCATTTGATTTTTGTGGACTACCTCTTCATTGTTCATACCTTTTTGGTGGGAGCGTGCACCCCATTTAAGCTGGGATTGCCCTCTCAACCTCCAATCTGTTAAATACTCATTGTGAACAGCAACTGACACCGTGGGAATAATTCCTAGAGATTGTATTGTCTTGAATTTTTGAAATGCTATTAATGGTGTTTCTAGTTCAGTATTTTCTGTTTCAATGTCCAGTCCTATATGTCTATATTCTCTGTGGATTTAAATCTGGAAAGAAAGATTGGTCTACATTTTTAACAAATGGAAACATCTTTAGATTTCATACATTTTAAAGATAGGGTAAAATCCATCTTAATACTGGCTCAGGGCTATAGATTCATGCTGATAAAGTACTTTCATATTGAAAACAGTTTTATGTTGGAAAACTGCTTACATTCTGTGGGTTTAGTAAGAAGAAACCTGTGAGATGGGGTGGGGGGTGTCCAACTAAGAAAGTTTAGCCCTGGCACAACTGATGTCCAGTCTGTCTTTTGGTATTTCTGAATCATCTTAAGCCAATACCATTACAGGATCTCAGTATAGTTTGTACAGCCTTCAAGGAAATTAAGAAGTTCCCTGTTTTTTTCCTAAGTCTTTAGCTTTGTGCTCACTTCTGCATCATTCAAAGACAGTGCCCTCTCTTACAGATGTCATATCATTGACTGAGCTCCCCCTCAGGTTCCTAGACGAACTACTTCACTATGAAGTAAATTTTAAAAGCCTACAAGGCATTCTCAAGGTAGCATCCAAAATTGTCTATTAAAAAGATAATTATTCTATGCTGCTTTAAAAATTGTGCATTAATACAGAAAATAAATTTTTTCTTAGATATCAGCTGTTAAAGGGCTTTTGGGAGTGATTCAGATGCTAAACATGGACACTTATGGCCAGTTTTGGTGCCTTATGATGTTGGAGGCATCTGTGTTATACTTGACCTATAGAAGACCCATGATCTTACAGAAACTGTGGTTTGAGGTCAGACAAATGTCATGAGGCACTTGAATTTCTCTTGTGTTTATTACACGTGTTTCTCCCTGGCTTTGGAGTTCCTGTTTGCTCCAGAGGTTTTTGCTGAGAAAGTATCATTAAGAGCTGTGTTTGGTGTTGTGCTACCCTTCTTGTAATTTATTCATAATGAAAGAAGAGCAAGGACAAGCATAGAAGTGTTCAGGTACTGAGTATCTAACATGCATGTGCTTCATGTCAGAATATAGTAGTGATTTCAACAAGAAAAAACATTCAAATTGTTTTTGATTGTCTATTCAATCTGCCTCCAAACTGATGTTCTACAGGCCTCATTGATGGTTATGCAGATGAGAAAGCATTTCTGGAAAAACAACTCCAGGAAAAAATAGATGTAATTGACCATCTTGAGCAAGAGCTGCTGTGTACAGGTAACAAATTGCAGGAGTTAGAGGCTGAGCAGCAGCAGGTGCGAGAAGAAAAGGAGTTACTCTCCAGACAGAAGGACGCCATGAGAGCTGATGCGGGGCCAGTAGAGCAGCGTATGTATTCCTCACAGTCTTTCTATGAGATTTGCTTATACTTTCAAGCTAAACAATAAGTAATCTTGGTGAAGGTTTCTCTTCCCGCCTTTGTAATCATTAATAAAAATGCGATAGGGCTAAATGTGATATTTTCATACCTGATGCCTAATGTTAGCATGATAACTTTTCTTGATATTTAAACAAAAAATTAGTGAGTTTTTAGAAGTGTTGAGAAATTGCAATCGTTTTTTAAGCCAGAAAAAGCTTTATACCTATGGATAAAAACACTGGTCTAAATACTTTCCAAATGGAGTTAAAGACAGACTAGCAAGTGTACCCACCAGAACATGATTGAACTACGTATGATGGCCATATTTATTCTAAGCACAGAAGACAAAGTTTTCTAGCATATATCTCTTTTGGGGAAAAGTGGCACAACAGATGCCTGATAAGGAAAATCTGTTATCTCCCAGTAGTGAAAGTTTTCAGCCCTGATAGTGAAAATTTCAGATAAATACCATGTCAATGTAATCTAACTAACTGTTTACTCAAAAAAAGCATTTACACTCATGAAGTAAATGTGTCTTTTAATTCTTCCTTAAACTAATAACTGAAATTAATATTTTGTGTTTGAGAGGGAAAGAAGATTAGAACGCTGGTGTTTTAAGAAGTACTGATCTTTCAAGGATTGTAGTGCTTACATTGTAAATAGCAGGATGACATTGCCATTTTTTATTTCATTGCTGAAAGTTTATGGCAATTTGCAATGTTGCAAATTTGTATAGATTGCATATCTTGGTGTGTATTTGCAATTTCCTGCATCTACTTTGTGTAACAATGAAATTTTAAGAACTAGCTGCTGCTTCCTACACTGTAGTAGAGGATCCTTGTCTATGATCCCAGTTGAGTTATTTGTTCTGTGGTTTAGGCTTCTAAATATTTTCAAGTTATTTTGATGTATAACAGCTGTAAGGGTAAACAGTTCTATAGATACATGTAGGTACTTATATCATGCATACCAGAATAACTTACCACATTCCCTAAGTTACCTCAACAACTTTGTCATTAAATGCCACATCTATCTTTGGCTTCATTTTCTCTTACATTGTTGTGCCACAAGAAAACTATAGCTGGCATGTGAATTACTTTGCTTCTTTTTTTTTGTTTTCTCTCTCTCTCTATTCTCCTAGGCCTAGTAGATGCTGCAATCGATGCAGCTTCCCAAGCAGGTGTGTTTGTATGTTGCATGGCCAATCTGTAACTGGGTGGAAGACTTACACGTACTGACTTTGTTAATCAGGATTATTGGGCTTTTGGCTTACTGACATTACTTGTAATCCTTACTGGCCTGCAGCTTTGATGTTGTATTTCATACTCAATTTTACATTTCGCTAACAACATTTCTTATAATTTCTAAACATAATAAGCAAATTCATCAATAACCATCATCTTATTCACCTATGAATGACAGATACTTAGATGGTATTGGAGGGATACATTTGTAGCTTTTTGTTTCCAAATACAGCTGAGTCATTCATTATAATAACTGAACACTCTATTATACTGATATATAATGGTTACCTAGAAATGAGAATTGTTTAAATATGATGTAAGATGATGGTGCATAAAGGATCTTTCTTCTATAGTGAAAGTAAATTTTGTTGTTTCTGTCTAAATATCAGTCCTGTTTTAAAGATTCTCCAGATGTAAGTGCACTTTGCAGTTTGGATTTTACCTCAAGGGTTTTGTACGGTTAGTTAATAGGTACTTCTCTGGGCTGTGGCTTAAGAGTCTTAATAGAGCGGTTTGGGGCTTTACTATGTATGCTTGCCAGCTTTTTCATGAGGACTCAAAATTGGGTATCCATGCAGTCACTGGTTTTGCAAAGCTCCAGTTCCAGGTCAGTAATTTCCCTCTCTGTCTGCTCAGCAACCTTGCTAAGTCTTTTCAATATTTTCCTCAAATTATTCATATGTATCATGTTAAATAATGAAGACTGGGAGTGGATTGATTTTACTGATGCTGGAGATGAGAAGAGGGTTGGGTTTTCTGTGCTTCATTGTTAACTCCTGTTTGTGGTTTGTGGTGTTAACTCTCGCTGTGGCTTGAATCCATGCATTTTCTTTTCAATTGTACAAAGTCCTTTTAATTTGTATGAAATTTAAACAGGGAAGTAATCCAATACAACTTCAGTAACAGTCCTTTGAAGACTAACTAAAGGATAGTAATTTTAATACCAATTTGCTGCAGTCATTGTCATTATATCTCAGAAGAAAATATATTTTCAAAAAAAAGAAAAATAGTAAAACCCAAACCAGTTCACATCCTCCTGCAGATTATGGCATGGATACCTTGGGGAGTGGTTTTGCTTCACAGCATTACTAACCATTTGTATCTAAAAGTAGTATGTGATGCTTCTATTATACCCAGAATTGCTGGAGGAAACAGAAAAGCTGATGAAAGAAAAAATTGAAGTACAACGTCAAGCTGAAAAAGAGTATGATGACCTTCAGAAGCAAGTGAAAGTCTTGGAAATAGATTTGGAAGAACAGGTCAATCGTTTCATAGAGCTAGAGCAAGAAAAAAATGCAGAACTAATGGACTTAAGGCAGCAAAACCAGGCTTTGGAAAAGCAACTTGAGAAAACAAGAAAATTTCTAGATGTAAGTATGGTAAAAAGTTAATTTCATGAAGGTGGGTGTGCACCTGTACTGAGATTTGGTTCACGGGGAAGTGGTATTTTTTTCCAGATTTTGAGCAAACATAAAGAAGCAGATGATAGGAACAATTTGTTAGGTTCCAGCCCAAGAATTAACATTTTAAAAGTTGGAAATTACTTCGAGATGCTTGCTTAGTACAGCTCTGTATTTCTAAGTGTAAATTAATAGGCTTAGGTGTTTAAAATAATGGGAATCTTCTAAATTGATGAGAAAACATACATTTTTGTGACCTTAATTTTTAAATAGTTGTGGAATTTGCATGTTTTTCAGTAAAGTCTGTTAGAATTAGTCTGAAGTCTATGCAAAGTTCTGCACCTGGATCAGAGCAACCCCCAATATCAATACAGACTGAAGGATGAACAGATAGAGAGCAGCCCTGCCAAGAAGGACTTCGGAGTGCTGGTGAATGAGGGGCTGGACACGAGCCAGCAATGTGCATTTGCAGCCCAGAGAGCCAGCTGTGTCCTGGCCAGCAGGTTGAGAGAGGTGATTCTGCTCCTCTCTTCTTCTCTGGTGAGACCCACCTGCAGTGCTGCATCCAGCTCTTGGGGTCTCCAGCACAGGAAGGACATAGACCTGTTGGAGTGAGTCCAAAATGGCCACAGGCATGATCAAAGGGCTGGAGCACCTCTCCTATAAGATGAAAGGCTGAGAGAATTTGGGATTATTTAGCCTGGAGAACAGAAGGCTCTGGGGAGACCTTATTGCAACATCTCTGTCCTTGAAGGGGTCTTATAAGAAAGATAGGGACAAACTTTTTATCAGGGCCTGTGGTGAAAGGACAAGGGGTAATAGTTTTGAACTAAGAGAGGGTGGATTTAGATTAGATATAAGGAGGAAATTTTTTACAACAAGGATGTGAAACGCTGAAACCGGGTTACCCAGAGAAGTGGCAGATGCCTCATCTCTGGAAATATTCAAGGCCAGGTTGGATGGGGCTCTAAGCAACCTGATCTAGTTGAAGATGTCCTTGCTCATTGCAAGGGGTTGAACTGGGTTACTTTTAAAGGTACCTTCCAACCCCAACTATCCTATGATTCTTTGAATTAAGTAGTCAGCATAATTTGTATTTGGAAATTGAAAGTGTAATTTCTCTTAGGTTTCTTTTATAGTCTCCCTTCATGGTATCCAAGAATCTACCTCCAGATATTATGCTACACCTTCCAGCCAGTTATATTGTATGTGTACTTGTCCCCGTACACAGTAGCAGCTTTCTTTATTTTACCCAGCTTTTTACTGCCTCAGGCTATCTCTGCACTTTTGTTTTGGACTCTACCTCATTTTCAATAAAGATCATCTTTTCCCACTCCTTTTCCCATTTTATCCCTATTAAGTGTCTGTGTTGCTGTTGGGAAAAACCTACTGTTTCCGTGCCTCCTCAATTAACTCTCTAGCTAACAGCAGTAGGGTGGAATGATTTTTTACATAATAAATATAACATCCTCTGATGCCTTCTCTGCCTAGTCAACTACTAAGCAGTAGACACTTATAAGCACAAATTAATTTGCTTTATTTCACTTTCTACAGTTCCAAGATTGCTCTTCTCACTGAAACTAGTGTATCATAATAGAACAAGGTTCAGAAGTAAAATTCCTATTCCAAGTCCCATAATCATATATGCATTATGGTTTGAGATTATCGGTAGCACAAACCAGAGAGTGACAGACTATTGAGACGAGTAGCTGTTTGTACTAACAGTCTTAGAACTCTGCTGTTTCCTTGAAACAGCAGGTGAGTTTTTAAAATCTGCAACTTGTAAAACTTGAGGGTTTTTTCTGTTTTCCCAATTTTTTCCAATATATTTATTGCATTCCTCTTTGTATCAGATTCAGCTAGTCTATTTTAATGTACCTCGTAAGGTTTGTCTGAGTTATAAAGTGGCATTTAAAGGTGATTCTTCACCAGTTGTGCATTTTCTATATAAAGACGGGTTTTCTAAATGTCAGACTGGGATAAAACAACTGAAACTGGTCAAAAGTAAAACTGAACTGCAAAATTCAAGCACTTTATAATTCTTTTTTTTCCTGATGGCTCCTCATCAATATTAACACAGCATGAATTTCTGTTCTGAATATTCTGAATGCTACAATTATCAAAGATAAACAGGAAAAAAATCATAAAATACTGGCTTATTGTCATTTGTGTAGTGTACTTGGGCCAGAAGAAACAAACCTATCATATTTGTGAAATATTACTTGATGTGTCTATGCTGTGCTAATTTTTTGATTAAAAATGTAAAATTTATTACCCCAAATGGTAGACATTTTTGTTAATGGCAGTTGCAATAGGTTCTCTGCTACGTTAAAAAGCCTGACATACTGATACCAGCTTCACATTAACAGAAGTAAGAAACAGTAATATACTTGATTTGCATAATTTTTAAATCAAGTTGTTTATCCACATAATTTCTTAACTTTCAGGAGCAAGCAATTGACCGAGAGCATGAGAGAGATGTATTCCAGCAAGAGATACAGAAGCTGGAACAACAGCTTAAGGTTCCACAAAGGAGTCAGCCTGTCAATGAACATCAAACCAGAGAGGTAACGCATTTTATTGCTTGTACTCAATGAATATAAATGACAAGTTGACAGCTGTTAAGGTATTTTAATGAAGTTATTTTATGGTGTACCTTCTCTGCATCCATTTACGAGCCAGGAAAGTAAACCCCTTGAGAATGAAGAGTAAGGTGTTGGGGGAAAGTGGTGAAACTGTGTTTTGGAAGTTTTTCTGGGTGGTTAATGGTTTGGGTTTAGTAGTAGATATATAGAAACTTCATAACTTTCCAAAAGGCTTTCATATAACTTAACGTGGAAGATCCACTGTTCTCAAGAGCCTGTGGAAACATTCAAGACTACTTTAGCAATTTTACATGTTGTTACGTTGTTTTGTGACATGCTGTTTATAGCACAGGTATAGCACTGTGAGGGAGGAAATTGAGTTGTCAAGGTTTAGCACCTGAGATGTAGTAACACTCTCTATGTACGCTTAAACCTCCCTAGTGAAAGTCTGTCTGCACCGAACTGTATTTAGTGACTACTTATTTAGAACAGCAGATCAGGGGAGTCACAGAAAACTCCTAGACACAGGAAAATCAAGAAAAGTGGCAGCAGTGCAAATGATATATATTATGATGCTTTTGCATGTTTTGTTTGATGTTAGTCAATTATTTGCTTGTGTCCTGCTTTTTGATCAAGGAATGCATTTTGCATTATTTTCTTGCTTGATTTTCAGTATTAAAATGTCTCTTATTAGGTTGCAATGTGATTTTCAAATCAAAGTTCTTAATGAGGTAGTTCAGTTGCTGTAAATCAATTCTTAAAAATTAGCAATATTTAGTATTCTGTATTGCATAGAATAGTGGAAAGTGTCCCTGCCCGTGACAGGGAGGTTGGAAGTAGGTGGTCTTTAAGGGTCTCCTCCAACCCAAACCATTCTATCATTCAAGGATATAGTTTAGGACCATAGACAGAAATAGGACATAAATTGATATATGTAAGATGTAAGTTGTTGAAGTACTTATTTACTTAGAATTCACAGGCTTAGAACTGGATTTTGTGGAGCTTCAAAATATATTTTAATACAAAGGTTTGTAAGAAATCTTACCAAGTGTTCGGTTAGTACTATGTGATGTGGTTATCATCATTCTGTTGCAAAGTGTGTGCACACTCCTTTCCTGCTGACAGCTTACACAGGTGAAGGTGACTGTAGCACAATTAATTTTCCTGAATCTGCCATGTTCATTTTGGGTTCTTTTTGTTATGTGCCTGTTTATAATTTGGGCCATGGGTAGTGTGCAAATTCCAGGTTAAAATTCTCACATTTTAAAAAAAAATCTCACAAGAAAAAAAATTAAAATTTGATAGCATAATAAAAATTGTTCTATTTGTCTGTATAGGATCTGTACGTAAAAATCATCCTGACATATGGAGGAAATGAAATTTTAAAGCACACTGTAAAATGAAAGACAGCTGTAACTGTGATTAAAATTTTTATATTTGTATTAAATGTTTTTAAATTAGAATTTTTTATTATGTAGAAGGTAAGATAATGTCTGCAAGCACCACAGGTATAGCAGCTATTTTAGAGCTGGGTGATGTTCAATGTGATACATTGCAAATTACAGACAGGATTTTCAATCCTGTATTAGATGTGCATTTCATTTTTATCAAATGAGGCACATAGTCTTAACTATATAGTACATTTTGGTGTCACAGTGTTCCTTGGAATATTCCATAAGTATACATTTTATCATTATTTCTCATGGTTTTCTGAGATAGCTGCTTTAATTTTCATGGTTGTGTGGTTTTTGAAATACTCTTCTGCTCTGCATGAATGCCATGAGCGTTTCCAGTTGATAACTTCATTTCTTCCTTACTGCTGTTTTGGCTTTTCAACTTATTCCAGGAAGGGTTGTCGTAAAGAGTCTGCTCTAGACTTGATTTTTCTCTTTCCATTTCTCTCTCAGGACTTTTCAGAGGTCACTTCAGACTTTGATGTTACTCATGGATGGATAACGTCAATAATACCATCCTGTCAGCTTTATGTTCTGGTCTTCTATCTATTGAAATGCTTTGAGTCTTCTGCATTTGGCTACACCGTAACTTCCTAATTGTAAATACTGAAATCAGTTTCTTGAGTGGGCCAAAGATTGCTTTCCATGTCTCTTGCTTGATTGCTTTTCAGGTCTTAACTCTCTGCATCATACTATGGATTTGTTATGTGTATTTTTTTATCTTTAATTTCAATGAATGGTTTCTGAAATACAGCTAGAAATGAATAGATACTCCTATCTCTGCTACTTCAGTTAATGTTTTAAAATGTTGTTTCTGAGCGGCAAACATCTGACCTACTGATACTCAGAATGCTTTATTTGGATGCTTTGCCTCCCATAAAAAGTGAAATTCTATCTTTCATGACATCTGTTTGGTCCCATTTAAGAAACCCAGAAAGAAACCAACAGTTCCTGTTTCTTGAGATTGAAGTTTAACAGTTCCCTTCAGTGCTAAAGACCCAGTGAGTTTTAGGATATTTCTGTATGTCGCTAATCAACTCCTCCTCTTGAATAATTTTGTCACAGATTTTTAGAACTCTGATATTCCTCAAAAAGGCAAATAGCATCTTGACCTTGGGGTCAAGACCTTCCATCCATAGATGCTAAAGGCATCTTTTTATTGGGCTGCATAGGGGTGCCACGCTGCTAGCTTTTAAGAGACTAGAGAGTCTGAGGGCTTCAGAAGGACAAGGTTAGTTCAAGAGAGCAGGCAATGTAGCACAGAATGTATCAGTTCTTAAAAAATGCTGTTTGTATTTGTTGGATATAGTACTGCAGTATTCTAACTATATATTCTGTTTCACCTAAAGAATAGAGGTTTCATTATCCCTGTCAAAAATGAGTGGTGTTGCTATTGCTGCCAAACCCTTCCAGTGTAGTCCAGTATATTAATCTTTTTGCCCTATTGCCACCAGGTTGAACAGTTAACAAGTCATCTCAAAGAAAAAACGGACAAGTGCAGTGAGCTTTTGCTCTCTAAGGAGCAACTTCAGAGAGATATACAAGAACGAAATGAAGAAATTGAGAAGCTGGAATGCAGGATAAGAGAACTGGAACAGGCCTTAATCATCAGTGCGGACAACTTGCAAAAGGTAATGCTTGGTTAAAACTTATCAAACATTTGCTACTTTCTTGAGACCAAAACAGTGTTGGGCTTGTTTAATCTGATTACTATTAATATTATTTCTATTTAAAGGTAGAGGAAAGAAAACAGTTTGGCACCATCATAGTAAAGGGAGAGTTACCTCTTGAAGTACAACTGCAAGCTGAACGAGAAGCTGTGGACAGAAAGGAAAAGGAGGTAAAACACCTGTGAAACAATCCATGTTTCCTGTGATATTTTAGTTTGTCAGTTTTTGCTTTTGAGTTTAGTGAACTATACAGATGAAATATTTACAGATCAGAGAGACAGCAGTCCAAATCCCTTTGAAATTGTCTTGTGAGCACGATAGTTGTTCTATTTTAATATTTATGACTTGCAAGAAAGTTTCTGAAATCAAAATTCAGCCCAATTAAGAAAAACTTCATGGCGATTTCAACTGATTTTTGAGTGGGGTTTAAAATTCCATTCAGCTTAAGGACTCGAGTCCCAGAGTTACACATTCTTTTGTTTGTGCATAGCAGACCAGTTTACTGTAGATATTGTACTTGAAAATTATGACATCTAATTTTTGGTATGGCTGTCTACTCCTTTTCCACCCTTTGTTTTGGAAACATAGGTCACAAACCTTGAGGAACAACTGGAGCAGTTTCGAGAGGAGCTAGAAAATAAAAATGAAGAAGTTCAGCAGTTGCACATGCAGCTAGAAATTCAGCGAAAGGAGTCCACTACACACTTGCAAGAACTTGAACAAGAGAACAAATTATTTAAGGTAATTGCAAAACAGAGAAGCCTAGAGTTTTATTTTACCTCCTCCCCAGAAAAAGTCTTTGAAAATGCCCAGGCACCAAATTTTTTCTCTTGCTCAAGCATTCCACAGTTCAAATTGCAAAAATATTAAAAAGCTCATATAATTACTTCTCATTCCATGAAATGTGTTTGTTTTAATTCTTTAATTAAATTTTTAATTAAATTTTAATTCTTTAATTCCATTTGTTTAATTCTTATGCCTGAAATACTCATACAGGAATATGCAGAAAATATTATGTACAACTGTAGCATGGTTTTGGTGGGTTTTTTTTGCCAGGATGAAATGGAAATACTGGGACTAGCTATCCAGAAATCTGAAGATGCCACCGTGAAGGACCATCATTTAGTGGCTGGGAGGCTCAAGCACATCATGCAAGAAAAAGAGCAGGAAATATATCACCTTCATGAACAAATTGAAAAACTGCAACAGCAACTTGATGGCACAACTGACAACAAGGTACATGCTTCTGAAATCTTTTTCAAGAGTCCTACTTTGTGCTGCTAGTTGTTTGAAGGAAAAAACACCTGTCTCCCACCAATGACATTATCTTCTATTGCTGCCTTAATCTAAAGGTGCAAATACTTTGGTTTCAAGCAATGCTTTAAACCTAATCTTTTTTTCCTCTTTAGTCTCATTTTTTAGGAAGGATGCTTTCTCCTTGCTTTTCGTTTTAATTATTCTGCCTTATTTTTGCTTGAGTTTTTGTCTTAAATTCTTCTTAATTCCTTATTCTTCTAATACTTCTGAACATTCCATAGTATGTAGGTAGCTGAATTCAGTCTCAGCATTCATTTTAACATCTTCCCTCCCATGACTCATATTCAGTGTTATGTGCCAGTGACACCTTCTGGATTACATTGGATTTTAATGGTTGTACTTTTGAAGTCCATGCTTGTGTTAATATTTTGTCATCATAACAGTGCTGGCAACGTCTTTTATCCAGTGTCAAGCATGGAGGAGCAAACAAAATGCTGTGTTTTGTTAGAAATAGAGAGCAAGAAAGAAAGAAGCAGATTCATTTTTTATTTACTGAGATTTAACACCTCTAGCTTTCTGATATTTTTCAATTATGTGTTTTTATGATAATCAGCTTCATCTTTTGGCTTATTTCCATTTTATACAGATATAACACATTTGATTTCAACAGAAAGGCTACTTATTTTGCATTGGTGTAAGTGACAGCAGGAACAGACCTTCAGTCACATTTTTTATAAAAAGAAAAATCGATTTTTTTCAGTGGATGAATTGTGCGTTCTGGCCATTTTAAATGTCATTTATTAGCCATAAGCTTTAACACAAGACCTAGTATTACGCACTAAGTTTAGAACAGGGTTTCTGTTGCCCCTCAGTAACTGACTGAACATTTAGGCTAACATTCTAATAGGACATGTATGGTCTACTAAAACAGAACTCTGACTGAACTGGATAATTTCACTGAGTCTTGATGTGCAAAATTCAGTTATCATGAACCTCAGTGAATAATGATAAAACTTTAAATTGCATTTAGGAAATTGGGTTTAGGAAACTTCATACTTCAGGAGTCCAGAACGGTTCTGCTCTGCACAATGACTCCAGTAATAGAGTTAAAATTCTTGCCTTGAGAAAAATACCCAGGATTCAGTTATAATTCATTTTAGTGATTGGTTCTTCTCCTGTTATATGAAGCTTCATTTTCTTAATTTCATCCTCTTACTCGGTTTTATTTTTCAGGACACTAAGTAATTACTCTGCTTGATTATGAGATCAGTATTAAATATTAATAGATTATTTTTAGGTTAATTCTTTTTCTAAGTCCCTTAGACTAGTCCCTTCATTCCACTAAGTGGTTTTCTTTTAATTACTGTATTTGCCTTCTGTGGGCCTTTATTCCATTATGTTATGAAGAACTGAAACTGTTATGCTGAGTTGATAGCAATCACCAGGATCACTGTTCTTTCTTCTACCTGTGGCACAGAGGCTCCCTTCCAACCCAGAGCATTCTGTAATTCTGTAACTCATTCAGGTTTTATATAGTGGTTTTGAGCTTTCAGTAGTCGCTGTGGATTTTTGCAATTAAGTTCTTGGTTGCCAAATGAGCTCCCCTAATTTATAAAGTCATGTTTATCTTGTATTTTTGCACATATTATGCTTATTACAAAGTCATCATCTTATTTTATTTGACTAAGCATAATGAAGTATTGAGAGACAACGGGAAAAACATGGCTAATTGGGTAATGAATTTAGTCATCCTTGTCTGTATTTTTAATTAATATTTTTAAAAGGCCTTTTTAGAGTTCTTATCCATTTTAGATACCATAACTGATTTTATTTTATATGTCTTTCCAAATATATTTGACATATTTTTTTTCTGTTGTTTTAATTTCCAGTGTAGAAGTACTGTTCATTTCAGATCTCCAAACATTCCTTGAAAAAGTATATCCATTTTGTTTCTTAGACTTACTACTTACAATCTGGTCTGTCTTTATTTTGTCATTCTCTTACATTCAAATGAGAATTTGCTCATACTGCAATTTAAAACAAGAAGGATTTTTAACGAATTTTATTAAACACATTCTATTGGACTCTAATCACTTCTTTTTTTCCTTTTGCTAAGACTTTTTATTTAGTAAATTTCGTGTTCATCAACACCAGTCTTTCCATTTTTTGTTTCTTCTCATTTATTAGAATCTTCTATTTTCTGCGTCATAAAGTCATCACCTTCATATTTGCTCAGTTTCATCATTTTATTAATTTCCTGGAATTTTGAGCCCCTTATGCAGCCTGTAATTTTAAGCTGTCCTTAGACGTAATCTAGGAAAGTATTAGTCTCTCTCTTCATGTCTTCGCCACTCTCTTTGAATTTTGTTTGAATAGTCATGTATTATAAAATAAATACATCTATAGCTTTTTCTCTCTTTGTTTTAAACTATAGCACAAAGAAATAATTGTGCTCTGGGACTCTAGGTACTATTTGCCCTGCGTGTTTTGTGCACTCTGCATATGTGCACACGGAAACAGGCAAACACATATTCAGGTTTGTGATAGAAAATGTCAGAGTCAACTGATAGGTGTTTTCTGTGGTCTCAGATTAAAAGTGTTCCATATCTCTGTGAATGTTACAAATGCTTTCACTTCATCTGATGCTTTCATACCTGTTTTCTACTCCTTTACGGTCACAGGCTACTTGTAGTCCTGTTCGAAGATGTTTTGGTTCTCATAAAACTTTAGAAGAGACACCGTATTAAGAAAATCACTGAGAACATTCTTTCTTTTACAAGATGTTTCAACATTTGGTCAAAGTGTTTCTGTGAAGTCCAGGACAAAAATTATCTGAGAGTTCAATAGTTAAAGAGTCCTTTTCTTGGGTTTGTTTTTTTCCCCCCCCCCCCAGGTTATTGAAGAGCAAAATGAGCATATACGGGAGCTTGAGGCCCAGGTAGAGTGTCTGAAAAGTGAACAAGAACGTGTGAAGAAAAAGAATGATGAGGAAATAGAGCAGTTAAATGATGTAATTGATAAGCTTCAGCAGGAACTGGCAATTATTGAACAAAAAGCACCTGCAGACATTGCTGCTTTTCAAGAAGATGCTGACAGTCCAAAACACATACTTGAAACAGTTCTGGCAGAAAAGGAAGCTTTGGAAAAGCAAGTAGAAAACATAAATGCAGAGGCATCTCGAACAAAGAATGAGCTTGAGGAAACTAAGTTAAAAATGAACCAGTTAAAGCAAGAAATAAGTATGTTAAAAAAAGAGCATGAAAGAATAACAGAGAACTACAAGTGTGCAGTGATGAAAGGTGATAAGTCAAAAACAGAAGACAAGAGCAATGGGAAAACTGAACAAGTGGAAGAAGGCTTATGTGAGGAGATAGAGTTGCTAGATCAGTCCCTGCTTAGGGCTTCTGAAGAAAATACAAGAGTGACCATTAGCAAGATGGAGATGCAACTGCAGCAACTTCAGGCATGCATTAAGGACAAAGATTCAGAATTATCCCAGTCTTACAATGAAATAAAAGACCTGAAAGAGCAAAGCAAAGCTGAAAGGGAAACACTTAAAAAGAGGATATTAGAACTGGAAAAGACGCTAGTGGAGAAAGTTGCTGCCGCTCTTGTGAGTCAGGTTCAGCTAAATGCAGTTCAAGAGCAGAGAAAATTCATGCACGAAGTTCAGGAAGCTTCAAAATGTGTGGAGGAAGCAAGCAAGAATGCCCAAACAGAGGATTTGAGTGATAGAACTCAAAATGAGACAGAATCAAAATTATCACTTTTAACAAAAAAACTTCATGAGATGGAAGCCCAACTGGCAATGGTAAATCATAACTTGGAGATAGAAAAAGAGAATGTAAAAGTTGCACAACAGGAAGCAAAAGTGAAAGAAGAGCAATTCCTAGAGCTTCAGCAATTGCTAGAAGAGGTTCAAGAAAAACATAAAGGAGAGATTCAGAAATACAAGAAGCAAGAAGAAATGCAGACATATCAGGTAATCAGATGCCATTTTCCTTTGGCTTGTTTTCACTGAAATCTGTTATTTTGTCTAAAGTATAATGAACAAAATGGTTCTTAATGAGAATAATTATAGGAATATTCTGCTGTGTGGGATACTTTCATTTCTGTATTATTCACTGAGTTACAAATAAGAGAAGAATATTATTTTAGGCGAACCCCACTTTTGGTTTCCATTTTGCATTAAAAATGCCTTGCCTTTGTATGAATGTAGAGTGGTTTGGACATATACTTTCTTATTCTTAATTTGAATTGACATAGAGTAGAATGAATTACGCTTTTACATGATGTGGAGGTAGAGAGATACAAATTAAAATTACAAAATTATCTAAGAGAGGATTCAAAATGATACGGGAAGCGTTATCAGTTTCTCTGTACAGATTTTTTTTGGAAGAGAGGTTGGTTGTTAAGGTATGTTTTGATTGTAGTTTACATTTCCTCACTTTCCCATTTCAATTCCAAAGATATTTCCCATCAATAGTTCTTGCAGTATACATTTGTCCTGACTTCCATCCACCACTGGTTTGTTACCTCTGAATTTATAACCTTCAATCAAAATTGACTATGCTTGGTAATCCAAACATGAGTTTGATGTCTCTGAACTTGAGTTTCAGCAATCATGGAACCCAGTACTGGACAAGAAAAAGTTCGAAGATCTTTGATCCAAATGCAGACTGAATGAATATCATAAGTGTGCTATAAATTAAATAATATTATCAGACCTCATTTCCTTCTCTCTGTAGACCTTTTTCCCAGTGCTTTCTGTGTGGCATAGGCAATTTCTGCTTGCAGTTCAGTAACCTGTGAGAAGATAGTCTTTCCTGGTCTCTTAGTCTTAATTTTTTGAGGCTATGTTAATCCAAATAACATACATTTGTGTTCCCTTTGGTCTTTTCATTTTGTAAGTTGGTGTGAAAATGATCACTGTTGTTAATACTTGATTCTCTACCATTTTCCATATCTTGTGTTGCCATGTAGGTTGGAGCAGAGCTCACGGAAAGTCAAAAAGTGCTTATTAATGAACTTGAACAAGTTAAAGAAGAGGCAGCTGCTGCTAAGGAAGAACTGAGCAGTTACAGAGAAAAAGCAGAAAAACTTCAGCAAGAACTAGCAGTAAGAACCAGATTGTTCCATATTGTATTTAAAGCAAATGCAAATGATTATACAGGACTTAGTGTGCAAACACACATGCTATAGTTTTTTCTAATCTTTTACTGAGAATGCCACCAAGAAAAACAGTCACTCAGTGCCTACTGTTAGTGGAACACAGCTAATGCTGTAGGTCAAACCTTCACTTGTTGCCAAAGTACATAGTTTTATAGTCAACTGCAGTGCAACAGTGGATTTCTTAGGAGACAATATTTGATACCATGTGTCATAACTGCTTTAAAACAGGTCTAAACTGAGCTGCAATGGTTTAGAGGATTGCTTGGATTTTAGATATTTTAAGTATTTGGAAGGACTGCAAGTGAGATTCTCTGTATTTACAGGTAAAAGAGGCAACTGTGATACGTTTTCAGGAAGACCTGTGCAAAGTTAAAGAGAACCTAGTTCAAGCAGAAGAGAGGCTTGCAGGTTACCTGAGAAAGGACAAGGAAATGGCAAAAACTGAAAGCAAGAAGGATGCAGAAATATCATGTGATTTGTCAACCAGTGAGTCTACTCTAGTTGGAAAAAGCTCCTCATCGCAAACAGACAAGACCACAGAAATGAACAGCTGTATCCAGACTTCACCAGTCTTTGTTAAAAATGCAGAAATCCAAATTGATTTGCAAAATGGATGTTCTTCAGAAGAGATTGCAGAGATCATAAGAGAATTTACGGAAAAAATCGACCAAATGCAAGAACTCCATGCTGCTGAAATCATGGACATGGAGACAAGGCATATCTCTGAATCTGAAGCATTAAAGAGAGAGAAGTTTGTTGCAGTACAAGTATTGACAGAAGAATGTAATACTTTAAAGGAAGTCATAGAAACTCTACGAGCCAAAGAGGTATGTATACTGTTTTATATTCATTGACCTAGTTCAGTTCATGCTTTTGCTCTTGCTACAGAAATGTCCATTTAAAGTCTAAGTGGGAACCACATGTTCGATATAAAGCTTTTAAGTGTCCGTGGCCTTGGGAGAGACTGGGAACCACTTCCTCAGCAATTTAAGTTGCAGGGTTGCTCAGCTATCAGTTGTTTCCTTGTGCTTCTGCCTTGAACCTGGCCTGTTGTGTGAAGGAGAGAGAAGTGTAGGTCACCCTGTTGAATGTAATCTTTCTGGTCTCCAGTTTTACTTTGGTTACAGGGGAAATGGAACAAAGATGCTCACATTATTTCCTGCTTCTTAGAAGTCAGTCTCTCACTGAGAGTAGGTAAGGGGTCCTTAAAGATTTGTCTGTTTTCTTTTCTAAATATAGAGAATCCCAGTTTCTGGATTAGCACGTTCTCCACCATACCAAGCTAGAGATGGAGGTTCTAGTGGTAAGAAATTTCTTATGTATATATATATATTAAGTCTGCTTTTTTTATTTTAAGTTTAAGAGCTTGTGCTCCAAGAAATCAACTACTCCCCATTGGAAGTAGAAGCCTGTTGCACTAACGAAAGGTGCTGAGCATGCCATGTCTGCTAATTTATGGCAAGAGGAAAATGTCTAGAGCAGAGATGGGTTGAGCTGAGGCACCAGATGCTAATTTTTTTTCTTCCCACTGGAGCTTCTGTGTTCTTCCTACCTATTACATTATCTCTTCAGCCTAGCTTCATCATCTCTTGATAGTATTTACAGCTTTCTAGCAGTGGGGTATAAGAACAGGTGCTGACTTTTCAAAGAGCAATAAAAATTATTAATGTGGTCCTTTTCATGCACAAGGTTAAGCATATTGAGAGGGGGCCACTTTGCAGAAGTTAATGTGTTTTCTCTTTTAAAATAAAACTAGGATTTTTAAGTCTGGTTGTGGGTTTTTTTGGTGGGTTTTTTTTTTTTTTTTAAAGTTTCGGTTTGCTGTTGCTTCTTTAAATATAAAACAGATAGTCTCCAGGCTTGGAATCAACCCTTAGTGACATGCAACTACCTGCTACAACAACAGATAAAAACTACTTTTTTGATGCCTGTTCTTCAAAGCTTCACAGTAATCCAGCTTTCATGTTTTTCTCTCCTTTTATTTTAGACTCCAGTTCAGACTGGAGTCAAGGAATGTACCTTGCTCAGACCCAGGGATCTGACACAGTATCTGAAGGAATAGATGAAGGTGAAACTTCAACTGATTTACTCCCCAAAAAAATAAAGGTAAAATAGGCCTGATCTTTTTTTTTTTTTCATGGAACAAGAGTGATACTACTAGAAGTTTAGATTAGCTGCTGCCTGATCCAGTGAAAAGAGAGCCATTTAGATAAGTTTTAGCGCTGACTATTTTAATACATTTTGAAATAATTCTGAACAACGATGCGCATTTTTGTATTTCAGATGAGGTTATATATGAGTTTTATAACTGGCTTGTTCTCCATTATGATTATAAGAAATAAAACTACTGTTAATTATATTGTAGTTGTATTAATGATAATGTCATGGTCTTATATTACATAGTTTTATAGAATCTGTTTGTAGAATAAGAGCTATGTAATGAAAACAAACATAGTTGTTTATATTAACAGTAAGGTAATCAAGTGTTAATTACATTTTTAAAAAGTCTTCTGTGGCAAAGCCCTACTTCATAGTAATTTCAAAAAGTGAATTGCAAAGTTCACCTGGAAACTTCCCAAGACTTTGTTTTTAAAATGTCAGTTTCCATCAGCACCTATTTTAAAAAATTCAAAATTGATTTGACAGATGTACACTGGAAATTTTCTTCTGAAACTGAGGAAAAATACACCTATTTAATAAGTTTCTATTTGACAGATACAAAGAACTGGGTGACACTTTTGTCTTTGATATGAGGAAGCATAAAGAGTTTGTTTACACTGATCAAATGGGAAGTACAAGTATTCTGATATATGTGACATAAGATTATGATTATTGTTGTTATTATTTTATGTTCTTATTACTGGCATTACTGATTTCTTTTTGCATTTATTGTAGGGTTTGCTGAGAGCAGTCCATCATGAAGGCATACAGGTGCTCTCTCTCACTGAATTTCCATATGGTGAAAGAGATCAGTCACCTCAAAAGCAAGAGCCAGAACCTTGGCTAGAGGAAAGAAAAGCTTTTCTGAGCACCATTTCATCTTTGAAAGACCTAATTGCAAAAATGCAATTTCATAGAGAAGCTGAGGTATAAATCATACCATAAGATTCTATCTAAATAAAAAGTAATTTATATTAACCTTATAAGACACATTCACAGTTCAGGTTTAAATGCTTAAATATAGTGTTATAAGGCAAAATAATTTAAAAATGTGCTGTAAAACTGCATATTGCACTTTATGGTAATAGTCAATCTTAAATTACAACTTGTATTTGTTCTGTGACTTGATAGCATTGATAGATCCACCTTTTAAAAAGAGTTCTGTTTTGAAAGCATGTTCCAGTAGCAGTTAAAGTAGATTTTTTTTTAATGTTGTTATTTATTGGTGTAGTAGGACTTGGATGCTATAGAAAGATACTGTAGTGAGAGAATTATATAAAATACATCACGATCTTAATCAGTAATCTGTTAAAACTTCTCAGGACTTGCCTGTTGTATTACCCCAATTAGACTTTTGGATATATGTAGGTAGTTTCTATTTCTTCAGCTTTTCCTTCAGCATGCAAAGTGGGGAGATGAGCTTCAGGTCATTTAAAATTAATTTTTTTTCATACATAATATCTGCACAGTCAAATAGCTCTGTGAGAGCCTAGGAACATAGCATAAAAATTAAAAGAATAGTGTGATACAGTAACATAAATAGTAACTGTACAGGGCTAAATTTTCAGTTACAAAAAGCTAAATTGCCTCCATCGAAAACGCAGGTAAAGGGTTAGCATTTGTGAATGCAGAAGAAATCATAACCTGTACAATAAATGCTTCTAAAACTGAACATGGAGAAAAAACTTCCAAAGTTAAGATGACTTTGCATTCATACATTCTTGTATGAATGAATGTTACACAGTTAGTGAGTAAGAAAAGCTAAATATTCCACTGGAAACACACACATTGCATAAAATTATAATGATGTAATCTTTCAATTCTGCTGATTAAATTTGTTTTATACCACTGCAGATTTATTCAAGTACTGAATCTGCTGAAAGTGTCTCAGACTGGCGAGGAGAACTTCTACGTGCTATTCAACAGCTTTTTGTGAGGGAACAAAATGTTCTTCTTGCTGCGTTTCAAACTGAACTTGCAGAACTGGGCACAAGAGATGCAGTGATATTGATGAATCAGTTAGAGCACAGACTACAAGAGCAGGTAATATAAACCATACTGTAGTCAAAGTGTGTTTGTCTACATTAGATTTTAACTTTGAATGTATAAATCCATTGAAAATATATTTATTAATAGTAGTTTTGACAGTGAAAACAAAGTCAGACTTTTAGGAAGAAACAGTGTCTTTAAAAAGAAAAATTATAAGGTATGGGAAAGATTTTTGGGTGCAAAAGCTATAGAAAAAATTCAGCTTTCAGAGATCAATTTGAATTAAACACAGCTGTCCTGAGCTTGATGTCATTAAGTTAATTAGAATTATGTTACACTGTCTAAGAGAAAAAGGTACTTTGTATATATGAAGCGAGTTGAAAGAAGAGGAAGTGATAAGGCTGCTATGGCACAGAGAGAGGTCTTTTAACTTCTCTGGAACATGGAAGGATTAGTAAAGAAATATTACAGTTTGTCAGAAAACTGATAGCTCTTTTCAATCTGTAACTTTGATGCCTAGTAGAGAAATAAAAAAATAGCAAGCAGTTCTTCCAAATATTGTAATAATGACTTAATAGAAAATGTTTTGAGTATATATGCATTATGAGTATGTAAGTAAATGTGATATCAACGCCGTGGATATTCTAATAAAAACTGGAGTTTTACTTTGAAATGTTTCTAATGCTAATAGGCTACTAACCAGAGAGCAGCAATGGACTGTCTTCAGAATGCAGACAGAAGAAGTCTGCTGATGGAGATTCAAGTGTTACATGCTCAGATGAACAGTAAGAAAAGTAATCCAAAAAGAGAACAAGAAACTGATTCAAAAAGCCAAGGTGACTTCTGTAGTAATATATGTGTTTGCAAATGCTTTCATGGCAGTGCTCCTAATATTGTAAGTGACAAAAATCCTGACTTTCTTTGCTCTCTGATTTTGAGATGCACGTTCTGAACATGCATACTTTTCATCTTTTTCAGTCTTATTCAACTTATTTTGCAAAAATTAAGATATAATCTATGTTCTTATGACTTGTATCAAATTGAAAGTGATACGAAGTTACATTCAATTGCTATAAAAATCAGGCATGTATTTTAAAGTTATTTTCCATGTATATGCTTCGCTGTTTAGGTTGAACAGATTTGAAATTTTTTATGTTGGATAGTCAGTCACAATGCAGAAACTAAAAAGCAGTTAGAATGAAGAACAAAAAGTTCAGAGAATAAGTATACTTTGAAATTAAGTAAAGCTCACTGTCAGTGTTTAGTCACAAAAATGTTGTCACAGGTATACATATATAGTATACCTAACTTCAGTTGTGTTAGTCATTATCCAAATGATGCGTGTTGATATGGTTGCACACATTTTATAGCCTTTTAGAAGTTCAGAAGTTGAAGTGATATCTTGAAAGTATGAAAGGTATTCAAGTAATTCAAGTATAAAAGGCATGATTTTGCTTTTATTCCACTAATAAAGGATATATTATTTTAATATAACTCTCAATGATAGCCTTGTAGTCATGCTCTGGCTAGCGGAAGCTTAAACCAAATATGTTTGTTTATGAAATAATTTCCATACTAATGGTACTCTCCTTAGAAACACTGGAGTATAATATGCAGCAGAAGCAGTTACAGATACTGGAGATGCAAGTGGAGCTCAGGAGTATGAAGGACAGAGCAGCTGAGCTTCAGGAACAGCTGAATTCAGAGAGAATGATGGGTGCAGAGCTGAAGAATGAACTTGCACAAGCCAAACTAGAGCTTGAAGCAACCCTTAAAGCACAGCACAAGCACTTCAAGGACCTAGAAACCATCAGGTTGGCTTTCAGTGCCAAGTTTTCTGTGTTGACTCTGAAGATTCTCTTTCCTACTCTGAACTCATAATACTGATTTTATTAAGGACCTTGATCTCATGTAATGTAAATGCTTCTCAGTTTTTCTGAAAAACATAGCTGACAAAAAAAAGTGCTTTTGTTCCATTTGACAAAAAATGTCATTCAATTGTTTGATTTCATGATTTATTAACATCAAGTTTCTTTTCAAATTTTTGCATATTAGAGTAACTGTGTGCAAGCTAATTAGTAGACCATATTTAAAGGTTTTAAAGGTTTTTCTGCTTCTAAAAATGAACATGGAGAAAAAACTTCAAAAGTTAAGATGACGTTGCAAGTACTTCCATATGAAATACTCCTGAGTGTTGCTTTGACATGGTTGATAGCAGAGGTAACAGGCCAAATATTTGGCACTTAAAAAAGCCATTATTATTATTTAGGCCTGTACCAGAGAGATGTGCCCATGTACAAGATCTTAATGCTCAGAGATAACAAATTAAGCCTGAGTTTAAATTGGGATTCCTTTACAGATTACCTTGCAGCCTTTACAGACTTTCAGGATCAAGATTCTTTCACAAAGTGATGTAAAATTGATTTGCAAAAACTGAAAGATCAGCGATTTTTGGTTTTCCCCCAATATAATTTTTTTCCCTTGAGACACATGGCAGCAAGATGCACATTCTTTCAGATTTTGGCCAGTAAGTGGATTAGATTGAACACTAGCTGCCCCTGAGCCCCAAATTAATAAAAAAAGACAGCTGAAAGTATATCAGGATGGACACACTCTGGTTCTTGAGCTGTGCAACTCTTTTGGTTTGGAGTTAGTCCTGTTTTTCTAAATAGGCTTTTCACTGTTACTCTACTACACTGTTTTCAGTGCACAAGATGGAATAAATATCAAGTAATTGACCTTACTGTGGTAGGGTTAGAGCCATTGCCTAATGTAAAACATTTCTCTTTTAGGACTGAAGTTAAGGAAAAAGCAGCTGAGCTAGATATTCTCAAGGATACAATGGCCAATGAACAGAAAAAATCAAGAGAGATACAGTGGGCTTTGGAAAAGGAAAAAGCCAAAATAGAACGCAGTGAGGAAAGAGGAAGAGAAGAGCTTGAGGTATTCCATAATCCCAAATGGCCTGAAACATCAAGGAACACGAAAATATGATTTTGGTTAACATTTCATCTCAGCTTACGTTTTTGCCCAATGCATGCTCCATGTTCTGTCTTCAACTGCAGTATTATATCATCTAGAGCTGAAGAAAGATGTGTAGAATCTGTGTGACAAGCCTGATGCATATTCCATTTAAATCAATAGGAATTTTACAATGCTTTTCAGGGCCAAGATTAAAAGAATCTGTAAGGGCCCTCAATTATTCAAGGGGACAGGACACTGCTAACATGGCTACACCCAGCCCCCACCACAAAGAATTTAAGAATATTATTTAAAGGGATGTATTATTTTTCTCCATTTTAAAAGTCAGCAGTTTCACCTCATGAAGGTCACGGAGTTTACTTTAGGAGAAAATGCATTAGTAGCTTCCTTGGTACCTCTGCAGTATTTGATACAGTTAGAGAATGAGCAGGTATTCCAGTACAAGTACTAAGACATGAAAGCAATAATTTCAACAGCATAGATTTATTCAAATCTGAAGTTGCAAAATCATTTTCATAATTTTAGAATGTAAAAGTGGCTTCAACTGCTGAAGTATAGCTGTTTGTTTCTCAGTATGAAGTATGTGTTAGATTCTTTTGTGAGATGATCCCACCTTAGAATAAAGACACCAGTAATATATTTTAGTATCAGATGTAACTGCAGCATTTAGAGCATTGATGCATTTATTGTGAATAGCAAAATCTGTTAAAAGCAGTATGTGTAGAGGTGGCATATTTACAGTTTGCAGAAGATAATGGAAAGTATACACAAATGGCTTTAATTGGTTCTTCTGTTTTCTTCTGAAAGGATTTAAAATTTTCTCTTGAAGATCAAAAACACAAGAACTTACAGTTAACTAAACTTTTGGAGCAAGAGAAACAGCTGTCAACTGATCTGCAACAGAAAATTGAATCCCAAGAAGCACTCAGTGCTGCCCAGCTGTCACGTGAGCGAGGCCGTAATTCTGAGTTGCAGGTGCTTCTTGAGTCAGAGAAGGTTCGAGCTCTCGAAATAAGCAGTGCCCTAGAAAGGGAAAAAGAGCTATGTGCTCAGCTTCAAAGTGCTGAAGATAAGGGGCAAGCTGGAACACCTAATCCATCTGAGGAATTACTTAAAGAGCTACAGAAACAAATGGATGAAAAGCATGACCGTATAGTGGAATTAGTGAGTGAGATGGAGAAGTATAAACTGGAGTCTGTGCAAGTGAGACAGCAACTGGAAAAAGAAAGGCAGATCCAGAGGAAAGCATTACAAGCAGAACAAGATGCTAACATAATAGCACAAAAGAAACTTCATGAACTTGAGTCCAAAGTAGAAGACCTTCAGTGGCAGCTTGGAGAAAAGAAGCAAGAAGTTCATAAATTAGGGAATGAAACAAAGAAGTTGCAGGAAATGATCCAAGATTTACAGAAAAAAGAGCAGGAGAATGAAGGAAGAAAGGAAGCTGAAAGGACACCAAGGCACAATCCAAATGAGGTACAGTAGGACTGAAAGCAATATGTGATACTGAAATACACTATTTAACTTTAATTCTGCTACTCAATTAGCATTGTGTGTCTCTGTGCCTTTACTCAATCTATAAAATAGCCTGCAGATTACAGAACAGGGGCACCAGAGAAAGGGAAAGCAATTCCAGTTTGCTACCTGAAACTATTCACACGCCTCCTCCTGAGAGTGAAGCTGTGAAAGTGTGTCAGGAGGAGCATGAGCAGGAGAAATGCATCTGGATGTATACACACACTTTGTGTCTCAGTATAGGAGAAGAACATTCCCTGCAACCAGTTGCAGGAATGAGCTATTCCTACTCAGGAATGCTCCAGGTCAGTGCGCTTGATCTTTGGTTTATAAACCACAAGGGGTCTTTGAAACATTTAAAAGTGATCTTACAAAAGCTTCAACAAATAAATGAGTAAGCAATCAAACAAGCATATGCATGAATATGTATATGTTAACAAACAAAATAGAAGGAAGAAATCAAGGTAAAAAATCAATATACGAATTTATCCTAATTTTTAGGTAAATGAAAGTTGAAAACACTGTTGCCTTTCTCTCATAAAAAGTTTGGAAAGTTTTAGAATTATTTTTAAATTACTTTTAGAAGCTTCCCTGTACCAGATAAATGTTACTGGGTGAGTGATTTGTTGATAGCTACAGAGGGGGTTGACAGGAGACTGGCTTCTTTGCTGACCATGTTTTTGCCCATTTTGGTATCATTCCATGCTTTATTTGTCAGTTATCTGCCTGTGGAGCCAGAAAGGAAATTTTTCTCTTCACCTAATTTGGATACTGGTTTTAATCTTCTGAAGTGTTTGAAACTGCCTAGAGCTAGAGGCAGGATGTTGAGTATATTGGTAACTGTGACAGCAGCAGCCTTCCTGCCCCACTCAGTTTGTGCACCTTGTTCTTCTGCACAGAGGTAACTGCCAGCACTTTAGTCAGTGAACAGTCTTCCCTTGGATCAGGTTGACAGCAGCTGTATTGAGTTTTTCCTCTCCTCATCAGCAGACAGTGTGATCTGCTTTCCAGGATCTGCCTGGAATTTCAAATAATTTCAAATCCTTCTGCTTCCTGTGACATTTGCAACATGCTGCTTTTTTTCATTGGTACCACACTGTAGTCAAACAGCCCATGGCAGAGCCATGGACTCAGGTTTCCTTGGGAGGAATAGCAGTTCTTCCATGGCAGCATTAGGAGGTTGTTAGTGAGGAACACATTTTCAGTGCATTGCTTGGCTTGTGGCAGCATCAGAGCTGTGGTTGCCTGTGACTGTGGGCTGTGACCCCCTGACCTTCCAGCCTCTGTTCTTCTGACAATTAATTGGCCACCGAAACACATAAGCCCAGTTGCCCAAACTTCTAGCACAGCTGATAAAGGAGCTGCTGGTGGAAGAAACAGAAAGGCTTGGTCGCTTCCTGCCGACTGAGTGTGTTGAACTGATTCACACTGTAGCTCCATGATTGCTAGATCTTAGTCAAGAAAGGCATCACAAATGATGGTTTAGGGGTACACTACGGCAGTGCTGTAGTCACACTAAACTTCTTTCTGTTTCAGAATTGCTTGTTTTTCAGTTTCTGGGTGTGTTTCAGAATCGTATGTTTTCATTTTACAGCGCTGGATTGCATACATTCTGTATATATATATAAAAATACATATTTCTTTCCAGACTGCTTGGGATACACCCAATGACAGAACAAGAAATTGGGTTCTCCAGCAAAAAATGGAAGGAGCCGAGACAAATGAATTGACCTACCGCACACTGACAGGGGATTTCTCTGCTGCTACTGAAATTCTGGAGAAAGTCAGACAAAAGCTGCAAAATGCATCTCCAAAGCTGAAGCAGTTGGCTCGGAAAGCTGCTAGCAGGTAGACCAGTCTTCAGCTATTTGATTTTGTTAATAGCAACCAGTAAGCTAATATATTGTGTTTGAATCATAATCCATAGACTGCAGGATTCAATTGAGTTTGAGGTTGTTCTACTTTTATAGTGTATGTTGTTACTTGAAATATACTGATGAAAGACAGGATCACAAAGTATCAAGTACTGCTCTAAATCTTATGTGTTTAACAGGGTCCTTTAGAAGTCACAGCAAAATTGTCTTTTTTTCCTCTGAAAAATGATACAGTTTATTTGGGTATGCTGTAGGTGGATGAATTTAAAACAATTCAGTAATTAAGTAATTGATAATATATTAGGGGATGTATATACAGATTATTGTTCTGAATCATCCCCCTTGCATCCCCAGGGGAAAAAAAATATATGGTCAAGTGAAGTTGATCTTGATTCTTTTTTTTTTTGGGTTATCATCTCCATAAGATTAAAAAGTAGTGTGGTTCCAGATCCATGGGAGGTTTGAATCTGTTTTTATTTTGCTGTGATGGTCATTTAATATTAAACATTTATTTATTGATTCATTCAAAGCAGAATGCAGTATATCTGGAAAATGCCTTAAGACTTTGCTCACACAGATTGAATAGATTTGTTGGAAGCAGAACCACTATTTTAAATGTGCTTCATGTAGAACATCCTTGTCTGCAAATGAGTGGAAACTGTTCTATACACATTTTTTATCAAATCAAGCCAATTTAATTTAGAGTCACTGGGCAGTCTTGAAAATGTTTCCATGTCTCCAGTAAGTGTGCTGAAGTGACTTGCCAGAGACCCAGTGCGTAGGGATCCATGGAAAGTCCTGCTGGGCTGGCTTGTGGTGTTGAAACTGTCCCTTTCGTTTCAGATTGCAGTTTGAAACAGCAGATGATCAAGATTTTGTTGCAGTACAAAATGCTATTGAAGAAGTTATTTCAGAACTGAAAATACTGCCTGGATTGTCCTGTCTGGAAGAGGTGAGAGTGCAATGTTGTAACTTTGGTGGGAGTATTTGGTTGATGAGCAGTGAGCAGAAACCAGCAAAGAGTTTGTTAAGCCTGTTACTCAGGTCTGTACATTGTAGAAGAAAACTCCAGTGAGTGTTCTGACTGGAGTTGTTAAAGTGTAAATATCCCTCTACTTTTATTTTTTTTCAATTTTAAATACTTTAAAAGTGATTTTTTTCAACTTTCCAATTAAAACTTCTCCAGTTTCGTTATAAACTTTTGAATCTCATGGCTTTTTCTTTAAGAAAAGGCATTTTCCTTTTATCAGTATTCCTGTAACTGAGGAAATTTGGTTCAGTACTTCCTGATACTAAAATCAACATTTAACATTTACTGTTTTGTGTTGATACAACACATTTACTTAAACTGCCCTGTATTTATCAAAAGAAAGCCCCTTGAAGATTGAGTAGCATGCACCTATGTAAAAATGAAATGAGGTAATTTCTTACAAATAATTCAGCAATACTTGATTTTTAAGTGAGCTTGGCTTGGTCTTACCTGTATTTTAAGCAAGTGTTTTCAGTGTGACTTGCAAGAAGCTGTGAGGCTTTTCTTTTCCTCAAAATTAGATAAAAAACATAATAGAAAAGCTTTGCAAATTGTTATAGCTGGTACAATTGAGCTTGTGTGAAAATATTCTGTGTAATGTACAGGATAAGTATAGACAAGAAAGTCACATTAATCTATAGTTTACATTACATTGAAGTTTTCCTTATTTAAGTTGCTACAAAGTTATTGTCATTATCTACGAAAGTTTTTCACTGTAAGCCAGTCATTTTCAAGCTGGCAACTTGAATCTAATACAAGTTGTGTTTTGTTTTCTTTCTTCCTTGTAGCTGAAGCTAGTGCTGCCACCAGGGACTCCATCTAGCTCACTGACTGAGAGGCTGCTGAGACAAAATGCTGAGCTGACAGGCTTTGTCAGCAAACTGAGTGAAGAAAAGAATAATTTGAGGAATGCTGTTATGAAGCTGGAGGAAGAACTGAGAAGATACCAGCACAGACAACCCTCTGGAGACTACGTATGTCTTTAGTGGTGCTGATATAATGGTTATGTATAGTCTTTCTTGGCTTCCGTCCACAGAGTAAACGTGTGTGCATTATTCTTGTTTGGTGGTCAGTGTATCTCAACTCACTGTGTTTAGTGAATACTTTGTGATTTTACTCAGCTGCTTTTTGTTCACTGCTCTTTTCTTTTCTCTGGCCTTTATCTCGTCACCATGTTAAGTAGCAAATAGATCCAGATAGCTTCAAGATCATGAAGATCATGAGGATTGGTGTTTTTCTTGGAGAAGCTGTATTTTTCTAGGACAATGATTGGGCTCCTAAAATCACGGTTTTTGAGGTGTCAGAATGCAAGAGTGGCCTCAGATCCAATCAGTGGATAGTTTTTCTCTCATTAATTTTATGAGCTGTCCACTGAACCAATGACTGGAATGACACAGCTTAAGCTTTTCCAAACTATGTGGTTCAAATTCAGTTTCTTTTGTCTTCAGTCTTCTAGGTACTCATCAGATGTTGGAGTTAATATTGATACTCTTGTTGCCTCTGAGAAGGAAACCTGGAACAGAGAAAGGCTGTCACTGCAGAAATCTTTGAAACAAGCTGATGCAGAGCTCTCCAAGCTGAGAGCAGAGCTCAGGAGCGAGGCTTTCCTCAGGGAACTGGGATCAGATTCTGACAATGCTGTTTTAAGGGTACGAAGACTTTTTTGCCCACATACTAACTGAAGCTGCTTTTTTCCTTTTTATTTGGGCCTGTTTTACATTGTGTTCACTCTGCATATTCTAAGTAAACAGATATTAATTCAGTTTTAAAATTTTCATCCTCCAATACCTGACTGTTAGTTTTTCTCCCCGAGAATGACATATGAGCCCCTATGTTGTCCTTCTGTGTGTGCTCTAATTCTTGCTGCTGAGGTCATCCTCAAATTATGGAGCTGCATTCAGCAAGTGTGAGCAGCAGTGTGGTTTTCTCTACAATAGCAAGAAAAGAATAATCACAGAAATGCTATAGAAGCAACAGTGTCAAAAGTCTTCAAACTGTAGTCGTTCTGGGAGCTTATGGGGCCTTTTGTCTTTTTTTTCTTGTTGCAGAGAGTTTACGGCAAATACCTACGAGCAGAGAGCTTTCGGAAAGCCCTCATATACCAGAAAAAGTACTTGCTGCTGTTACTAGGCGGATTCCAGGAGTGTGAAGAAGCCACACTGGCCCTCATAGCACGCATGGGTGGACAGCCTTCCTACACAGACCTTGAACTCATCACACATCACTCAAAGGGTTTCACGCGATTTCGCTCTGCAGTCAGAGTGTCTATTGCAATTTCAAGGTAAACTGGAGGAAGTTACATTTTGAACATTTTGCTATTGTTCTGAGCCTTGTGCATAGAACGAATTCAAGGAACTATTCATGTACCTTACTGTTTTAAGTGAGGCTTTTACTCGCAGTGCTCTGCAGTTGCACTTTTGGGGCTGCAACAGGGCAAAAAGAGTGTAATTAATATGATTTTTAAATGCTGATGCACTGTTGCTTAGGTGCTTGAGCCATTTGGCATCCACTTGGATCTGTGCAGCACCTCAGGAATCACTGAAATTGCAGAGGTGAAGCTGAAAGCAGGTTTGGACAAAAGCTGGTCTTTTTTAGAGATGTGTATGAGGATGTTTTCTGTTTGATATTCAGGTTTTAGACACCCATCCATTAATTTTACTTACTGTTTGAGAAATTCTTATACCTTCCAGAATACAAAGAGCAGATTATTTTTATCAGGCTATTTCATTTATCCTGAAGCTGTTCATTGTTTTTTTTTATTTGAAATACAGAATGAAGTTCCTGGTTCGTCGATGGCACAGAGTTACAGGTTCTGGTATTCTGAGTATCAACAGGGATGTCTTTAGCCAGAACACAGGTAAATCATAGTCCAGCAATCACTGAAAAAATGGTATTTACAAGTCACTCCACTGCTTAATTGACATGGTTTTTAATTTGTATTTTCCTCATGTGGAATGAATGGGGGGCTGTTCCCCCATCCTTTATTGTTATAATTGCTTGGATTAACCAATTTTTCAGTTTTCTGGGAGTTTCATGCTCAACACAGACACTAACCTATTTGCTTTCTTTTCAGTCCTGTTTTACTCCATCGTGGGTGGGATTTAAAAAAATATGGAAGTTTTCCCTATGGAGTGTGTTCGTGAAAGCAATTTTTGCTGCATCATTGGAGTTTTCTTAGGAGATCTGCACCTTGGCCTTTTTCTCAGAACAAAAGCTTGTCATTCTTTTGTTATAGCTTAAAGTCTGGGAAATAATGGTTTTCTGTTTGCTTTTTTGTAGGAGTCTAAGGATAATCAAAGCTTCTTTATTATTTACTAGCTATCTAGGTCTGCATTAAAACCCTTGCTCAGTCTGTCAGTTTTCTCACTGACGTCAGTGAGGCCAGAATTTCACCTCTGCTTTTCTCTGTGGGAGTCTGAAAGTGGTAACACCATTTTGTGATATGCAAACAGAAAACTCACATTTGAGAGTCCCAGTAAAGGGCAAAAAGTGTTACTCTTTTTTAGTTTTCAATACATTGCTTTTTGTATTTCTAGGTAATGAATTACGGCCCGATTCATTCTCTGGGGGCATGGATCTTTATGGAGAACAAAGACATTCCTATAGATCCAGGTCAGGCATGGAGTCTCCTAGATCTCCTGTAAACTTTCAACTTAAGTACGTTTTATTTTAGATTATTATTCTCTGTCAGACACTGTTTAACTAAATGAAAGCATCAGTGTTTACTGCTAAGGTTTGTAATCTTTGATGCCATAAGATTTAATGTTTTTTGTAAGGATAATATAAAAAATTATTTCTCAGGCATTGTGTGTGATTACTCACCAAAAGGCCAAAGCTTGCGGACTTCTAAAGGCTGACTTACATCATGTTCTCTGGAACTGGTGAAGATCCTGAATGGAGCTGTTGCCTACATTTGGGCTTTGTGACCAAGCGATCCTGCCCACCCTGCTGGCTGGCAGCAGTGTGGTGTGGAGAGGGGCTGCCTCAGGTGCCTTCAGCCAAAAGAAGGGAAAAGCAGGGCCACCACCTGTGGCTGAGAGTCACCTGGTTACTGTGGGCTGGGAAGAATTGCTGCGGCATCGTGACCAGAGCGTGGGTGGAAGCTGCTTTGCAGCTCCACTCCTGTTCTTGTTCCAATGCTTTTGGTTTGCAGCCCTAAGCTGTGATATCAGCAGTATCAGTGAGTCAGATGCCAGTGAAACTGGGGAATTTTTCATCAAGGGCAATGTTTTCATGGGTGTCATCAACCTTTGATGAGCTTATATGAAGTTGTGAACTGAGGTTTTCACTGAATATCAGATTCCAGCCATTTTGGTTTTTCATTTCCATGTAAACCACCTGACCATTTATATAATCTTAGTTTGTGAAGACCATAACAGTTTACATGGAACAAACCTTTAATATGTTTTAGCCACTGTTGACTTATAGAGAGTAATGACAATGGGCAGAATCCTGTAAAGATGCTGGTGTCCTTGTTCACACAGGCTTCTTGATAGAAAAGCAAACTTCTACCTACCATGGTTTCTGCTGCAGCCTCAGCAGGAATTTGCTGGTCAGTCTTTGTCCCAGAGAAATGCTGCAGCAAATCAAGTGCAGTAGAAAGAAAAGACAGAGTGGTTTCTGTGGGGGAGGTAGTATAATGGCTTGGGCAAGAAATGACAGGGAGATTAAATGGCTATGATGTACTGGCTACCACACGGGTGGGCTAAGGGACATGCAGGACAGGCCGTAAGGTATCCCTACCTACAGTATTTTGCTGTGTCTGCTGATATTTTTACTTGGAATTGCACCTTTTGATAACACGTGTGTTGCTCTGCCCTAGGTTCCACGGGATGCATGCTGATTTAAACCCAGTGTCTTTCGCCTGTTCTCAGCTGCAGAACTATGATCCCGAAAGAGCTCTGACAGATTACATCAATCGGCTGGAGGCACTACAGAAGCGACTTGGCAGCGTGCAGTCAGGTAAGGGCTCGGGTAGCCCTTCTATGGCTCCTGGGGAGCACAAGGCATGCTTCAAAGTGTGTGCTGGTTTTCTCAAAGCAACATACAAACAACAGACATAACAAACAACTTTGATTTTATGCATTTTCAGCCTTAAATGGCATTTCTGAGCTGAAGCAAAGAGCTCATTAAGACTATTGTAAAATTCTTTGAAGAGAGACATACAAGTGTGCTTTAATTATAGATTTTGAATTTATTGGTAGCACTTCAACTTTCACAGATTTCTAGTAAATGTGCAGCAAGGATTCAGTTGGTATCTCACTAAGACTTTAACCTGTATGGAGAAAAATATACCCAGAAGACTGGGATGTGGAAGTACAAGGGGAATTTCTTCTACCACTCTGACTACAGAAGTTACAGCTGCTTTGTCCCATAGATAATGGCAGTTTTTGTGCTGCAAAAGGAATACATCAAAAAAATTTTAAGAACAACGGAATTAAATTTATCAAACTTGATTTTTGAAGTTACTGTGTTGAAGGCTTACTTCACCAAAAATTGCACCATTTGAGAAGTTTTGTTCTTAAAAGACCTGACCTTTAAAGGTCCCTTCCAGCCCAAACTATTCTCTGATCTCCCACGTAAAACCTTTCATGCTTATTCAGCTGAATGCCATTGGTCCATCTTCATACACTTGTTTTAAGTAATCTTAATGAAAATTTTTCTCCATCTCACAGGTTCAACTTCATACACTCAGTTGCACACCGGTATGAGAAGATAATAATATCCTTCAACATCTCCATCACTGGCAGTGATGCTAACAGATTGCCTTCTGTAAATCTGTGCTCTTTCCGTGCTTTTGTATAATGTGTATATTGTGGGACCAATATGAACACAGCTATACGATTGTATACAGTTCCATCCTGGCACACCCACACAGACTGGGATTTATGTATGTAGGCACTTTGTGTTCATGAAAAAAAAAAACAAACCCCAAAAAAATAAAACCTCCAAACAAACAAAAAGCCCAAAAAAATCCCCCTAAACCCAAAACAAGAAAACCCCACCATTAAATTACATGTATATTTGTGGAATGCTAATTTAAATGATTAACTTATGAAGTGTGTATTTATGAAAAGGGTGCAAAGATGAAACTTGTGTATTAATTAAATTGAGCTACATTCAGCAAAGTTTACTTGCACTTTTTCTGGCAAGGCTACTGAAATTACATTGACTCTCGTAATATTTGCTACTGGCAGTGCAGACAGAATATCACTTGTAGAGACCTATTTTTGTAATGGTAGAAGTTTTGAATTTTATGGGTATTTTGTCAAAGTACTGAAATAAAGATGACTTCATGCTTCTAACTGTGTTCAGGAACTGCTCCCTTATTCACACAGAACAGGTTGCTCCTGCCTGTGCTCCTCCTGCTTGTAGTGGCTGCAGTTTCTTACAGATTCCAAAGAGAGGGACAGGTATAAATCTGACATCTGCAGACCTTGGTCACATGTGACAAGGCTGGAAGAGAAGATCCTGCACTCCCTCAGGAGCTGCCACCACTGACAGAAACACAAGGTTTTCTAACAGTTACAGTTCAGACCAGGAAAGACTGGACAAAGCCCTGGCTACGCTGAGCACTGGTGAAGGTGCGAGAGAGCTCTTGGCATGACCAATTCAAGACAGAAAGTTACTTTATTACAAATTTACTTATGAAAATTTTTCAAAAAGAACTGACATGGTTGAGCACAGACAACTTCCCCAAGAGGTTTGTTTATAAACTTAATTCAAAATCCCTTTGAGCCAGAGCTCATTACCATGTATAATCACCACTCTTGAACCAAACACCATTAAACAATCTTGCATGATTGGTACGTCAGTACCAACCTGGACAACATTCAGCTGTTTTACTTAATTTGTGACCTTTTTATACACAAACATGGTATTTACAAAATTCATGTTGTTTGTATCATCATATTGTTACAGCCATGCTTCATATTAAGCTTCCAGATATCACTATTTTCAGCACTTTTTTAGAGAATTATTTGTTGCTTTCTGAACCTAAGCATTTTACAACTACTTTAAGTTAGACATTTAAATGGCTTATTCTTGAAAAGGCTTACCTGTGAACATTTTGTACTCTGCCTACTACTTAGCTGTACAGTAACATTTTGTTAAATCAGCCAGGACAATTCCTCACTTGTTTGGAACAGAATCTTAAATGCCAAAGGGCGGGCACCACCAAGTACATTCCCCCGTGGTTCCTGTTCCCTGATGGATTTACTGTAACTGGGCACAGAGCTAAGGTATGCAGCCTTGCCCCTTAGTTATCTGGGGAAAGTAGTCTTCAATTATTTTTCAAAAGCAAAGAGTTCCACTTGTAAAAATTACTTATTTCTTCATTAAAGAGCTGGCATGCGCCTTAAAAGTGTTACACCAATAGAAAAACACAATGCCATTTGAAACACAATTGCTTTAAAAACACAATGAGAAAGTTGTAGAACAAACAATTACATGCAGTAGCAGTAAACGGTGGGGGTGATCAAAATAGATGCAAAAAACTTTGCATTTGGTAGATTACTTTTGCTTTCCTACCAGCAAATGCAACAGCTTCCATTTTCCACTCATTCTGTCACAATTTTATTCAAAAGTCTGTTAGTTCACACAACTTAAATAAGTAAGGTTTTAGCACCAGAATTTACAGTGACCTCCTCTTATATCTGATAACGGGATTATTAGGTGTGTGTATCATTGTTGTATAATTTATAGTTGGAAAATAGTCATTGATGAGATCAAATTCATACAGACGGAGCAAAGTAGACCAAATCGTCTTAATTTGAACATAAGCAAAGTTTTCTCCAATGCAGCGATGACGGCCTAGAGAGAAAGCCATAAAATGCAGTTAGAATATTTTGTTATTAAATTTCCTTTGACAACCCGCTACTTTTATACAGACAGTAGTTGCCCCTTCCTAAACAATCTGAGTCTCCGATGCTGCACATACCCCATTCCATAATTCCATTCACATCTCATTTTTCTAAGCTGTCACTGTCATAAAACAGGTGAGCAGAATGAAATTGTGTTGTTCTGTCTCCATTAGAAAGCATTAATTTATGTATCAGCAAAGAAGCATTTGCAACACCAAAAAATGAGATCAATCCTCATTGCACTGTGGCAAAAATTTCAAACTGGTCTGCAAGCTGGGACTCTGCAGATTTCTGCTCTGCCTAAAACTGCCCTTGTAACACCAGGTTTACCTTGACTTGAAAAGATTTCAGTCAAACATGACGTATGCTGACCTAAAGATGTGTTTTGTTACTGCTCTGAGTGATACATACAGCTATGACTAATGCAAAACTATCAACATGTCTTTTAAAGCACTTTCACAGTAAGAAAACTTTCAGGCAGAAACAAAAAGAAAAAAATCTCTCCCCAGATGCTACAGTGTGGAGAGGTGTTGTACGAGGTGACCAGTATGAGCCACCTCAGCACACCCTCACTCAGGAAGGTGCTCATTCTCTTACTCACCAGCGCCAAATGGAATGTATGCAAATTTCTCTCCAGCTGCTGGGTTTTCTTGGAGGTACCGGTCAGGCTTGAAGTCTAGAGCATCATTCCAGGAGTCTCTGAGTCTGTGGTTAACAGTGGGAGATACACAGACCTGATGGCCAGGGGGAATATTGTATCCAGCAACAGTCTACAAGAGAAGAGACAAGACTTCACACATCACAAAATGTCTCCTTTTTTTTTAAAGGGTTACCTGAAGTGCTGAATCATGAGATTTAAATTTCAAAAGAGATTTTGGCTGAATGCATTTAAAATTAATGCAGCCTAACACGTTCTCTCTTACTTGTATGGCATGCAGTGTTCAAGGAGATCAGGAATCTTTCAGCTGCTTTAATAAGGCTGGCAATTCTACAGGGTTTTTTTTAAAAAAATTAATGAACTTAAAATTTATTGAAAGTCTTTGTTATTGAAGGGACATCATTTAAAAAATTATTTGACTTAGTGCCTTATTTATACAAACAGCAAGCTTGCTTTCTGATTTACCTAAGTGCTTGCCAAATTTTTCCATGACAACTATTAAAAATACCTGGCAAACAAAAAATAGCTTTAAATGGTGGCACCAAACTAAGCTTAAGATTGATAGCTACAAGAAAGGGTCTGTTTTACTGCATATGACTATTCCTAAGTTCCCTCAGAGCCTTCCCTTCTTCACACTGAACAAATCCTGTTCCCTCAGCCTCTCACCACAAGTGCTGCAGTCTCCTACCATCTTGGTGACCCTCTGCTTGCTTCACTACATCAACATTTAGCTTTCTGGGGACTGGAGGCGTCCAAAATCAGACACAATTCCAGATGTAGGTAACAAATACCAAGTTTGACATTATTAATTGCTTTCCTCAATCAACTCTGGCTACATTACCACTGACAGAACCCCAGGCTACCATCAGCTTTCTCCCTGCCAGCAAACACTGCTCACTTGTTTCCCTCTGTCAGCCAAGATACCTCTGATCTGGCCTGTGCTGCTGCAGTAAAGTTAGCTCCAAAAAGTGTCCTCACCTGGGGCGTTCTGGCCATTCTCATCATGGTCATTATAGGAGGTCTAAGCCTTAAGGTTTCTTTTAGACAGCGATCCAGCAAACTGAGATCCTTGAGCTGAAGATATAGAGAAAATGATATATCAAAATATAGCCAAGTTTATTTGACACAAACAAAAAGCTACTTTATACCATTTAAAAACAAATTTAAAAAAAGAGAGTAAACAGTACATATTTACATGGACTTTATGAGCTACATTTCTTGTTTTCCATTTGATTCTATTAAGAAGGAAAAAGACCTCTAACCACTGCAATCAAATACAACTAGTTTCTTACTAATCTCTCACGAGTGTTTTCTGTTGCCTAATTAAAGAACAAGGTCACAGAGCATCACTTTCCTTAGTGGGAATATGAGGATCTTCCTCCTCTACAGAACTATCATTTCTTAAATAGACATAGAAATTTTAATTGTATTAATGAACACTGATGAAAAAAAACAGTATCAAGCTGAAAATTTACTTGGACAGGAAGACAGGAGGAGATACACTGGCAAACAGTGTTACCACAGAATGTGCCAATTATTATTCTAGCATAAAGCATATGACTATATTTCATGTTTGTTGATTTTTTAACTTTTTTTTTTTTAAATAAGCATTTACAAGTATTAAAAAAATCCATCAGGAATAGTGTAACATACAAACCTGGTCGTAAGTTAAGGGTGGCAAGTCATCTCCACAAACTGCTTTCTGTTCTGCATAGCACTGTTCCTGGATGGATTTGTCTCTGGCAAGGAAGAAGCCAAGCCAGGCACTGGTGGTGGAGGACGTGTGCTGCCCTGCGAGCAGCAGCCCGATCAGCATGCCAGCAATCTCATCGTCTGTCAGCGGACGGCCATCCCTAGATCAAAGCAGTTATGTTACAGCTTCAGCTGGTCACGTTTCCAGTTACAGTAGCATTTACAATTTCTTCTAGTGTACTTCTTTACTCTTTTGCTGCCTACCCTAAATGGAGTGGCAAAAGATCTAGGGGTAAGGAGAAGGGAGGATAGAGGGGAGAGACTTTTTAGGAGCCTTGAAGAAAATCATTCCCCAACAGCCAGCTAAGAGAAAGGAAGTAATCTCAGCAACCTCATGACTACTGATAAAAATCTCAGAAATCTGAATAACCATTGACAAGTTATAAAGCCCTTTTCAAGAACACAGCTAGGACCAATTGCTGGCAACAAAACCAATTCAGAACATGAGGGAATATTTCTTGGGGTTTGGTAGATAGTTTTAACTGAAGAGCTCAAAGCTAAACTAAAATATGTATAAACAACAAGTCTTCAAACCCTTGGCTTACTTGTATGAAGCATCAAGTAGAGTTTGAAGCATGTCATCCTCCTTTTCCTCAGACTTCCGACGTTTCTGGATAACCTTGTAGAAAATATTCTTTATTTCTCTGTGTGCTCGATCTCGACGCCTGTGATGCGAAACACTTCCATTAGCAACTTTATACATAAAATGCTTATAAGGATTTATTGGGATGTGTAGAATAGCTTAGAAACAAGAAATGGTGGGGTGGGGGACAATCCAAACAATGATGTTTAGCTAAAATGCTTAAGTTGCTTCATCTGTAATTGCTGGTACCTGAAGCTCGGCAGAGGTAGCCAGCCTGGCAGAAGCCAGGCAGCATGAGTAAAACCCCCATCCAGATCGGCATACAGCTGAGCCACCTTCTCATTCAGCAAGCTTCTGATTTCTTTCCCATGTAAGCAATGACTTGCTGTCAAAATTATAAGTTCTGACAGGGCTTCAAACAGGTCTGTGGAAAAATTTGAAAAACATTACTGAAGATGCATCTCAGGTGAGATGTTATGTTTTGCAGGTTATTATTCATTTTTATCTTGTAGAAGAAAAAAATAAGTAACTGGACAAAGTTAACAGTAAGTTAAAATAAAGGCTTAGATTGTTTTACTAGGAGAATGAAGCATCCAATTTAAAATGTCTATGTGTCTATCAGGTGTCTCTTCAAAAAACTTTTTAATTAGATGACTGATTTCAACACCTTTTTTCTAAGGTATTTCCTTCTAGAAATTTTTTTAGCAGAGCTAGTAATTCTTCCAAAGCAAGCCATGCATCGTGACCTCAATCCTTAATAAATATAAGTGAAATCATACAAAAATTTAACCCTGAAATCCAAAGCCATGGGAAACCAGTTACTTTTGCTGCTCACTGAGTTATTTTTATATAGTAGTATTTAGGCATTTAAATATCAAATTATATATTATCATGTTATTAACTATATTATATATAAATTAAATACTTTCAAAATATTTCAATACATTAAATGTGATATATATGATATACATTCTATGTATTTAAATATAAATACAGTTGCTTAAATAAATACTATTTCTGACACTTATGCAACTGGGGGCTTGCAACAATGGTGATGGGGTATGTCTAACAGGGCAGCTGGGAACGGGGCAAAGTAAAAAAAGAATTTCACTTAGGTCACTAACCTAACCATATCAGCTTCAAGGATGCAGTTTTTCAGTGTAGGTCCCTGAGCTAATATCTCCCAACAAAGGCTCTGGGGAGTCAGAGCACAGTTTCTCCTAGGGACGAGGTAGTGATATCATTCAAAATGAGCACAGGACGTGCACTATCTGTGAGCTGACTAAGAAAGCAAAACTAATACAGTTCTTCCTTCCTTTCAGTGATTTTCTAAGCAGCTTTATTCTCCAATGGCCTTAAATTTTATGTTAAAAAACCCACCTGCATTTTGTTTCTTTTGATGTTCAGTACACTTCTACCTACATAATTTTTAATTTCTTTAATATTGCAGTATATCATTTACAAAAAACATACTGCATTGACCTTAATTTCTTCCCAGAAAATAGGAGGAAAAATGCATCTGATATTGCTTACTTTTCTCTCCGCTCTCTCCCCAGGCTTTGAAATACTCCTTTGTTTCCTCTTCAATCACAGATACATGCTGTTTAAACTGGGCAATGTTTAGCCCAGTTTTGAGCATCTTCTTCTGTTCCAAAAATACCTAAAAGAACAAAGAAAAGCAATCAGTACAAGGATCATCATACTAATGTAATTAAAACTTACTAGCATTTGTACTGTAAGAACATCCAGAAATAAATAGGGATTATGATTAGGACTGCAAGGTACAGCAGATACCCAAATTTAAGTAATAGGTAATACTCTGTTTCTCATCTTTGTGTTTCAAGCAAGTTTAGAAACATCCAAGTAAAATAATGGCTCAAAAGAGCTGCAGTTCTCTCTTTTGCACTACCGAAACAAACAATTATTTTAGGATCTTCATTAAGCTTTATCCCTGAAGATACAAGACATTCAAGGCTGAATTATGAAACACCCTTTAGATATTCCCAAACACAATGAGGCCTGTCCTTGCAAAGTCCGGATTCAACCTGTGTTCCTTGTTATGTGGCCTCCTTGCTTTCTCTCCCCTTCATGTCTTCTCTCAGGCAGTCATACTTTACCCCTGGGACTAGAAATGACCCTTTCTTTTACAAAGCGCTTCTCTCTCACTGCCCAGGAAGTCAGACACAGAAGCAGGAGGCAAACTGCTTCCTAGGAAAACAGTGAGCTTCACACCCTTCTCACCTCTTCCTCTTTTACTTTGTATAGACTCATAGCTAATAAACCTACTGGTGAAAAGCCCTTTGTTAGATGAGAACCATTCAAAGAACTGACAGGACATCGACTCAGAAAATTATTCATGTTATTTTTAAGCCCAAATTATGAATGAGGTATCTGTCCCATAGATCTGCACTGTACCAGGCACCAAAAACTGCCTTCCCATCAAGGGCTCTGCGTGTACTATAAAGCTATTCACAGAACAAAAGACATAAAAAGAAAGGTTACTTCCTAGAAAGTTCTGGTTTGAGAATGCAGTGGGGACTGCAGCAGTCTGTCAGAGGGTTACACATGCCACAGAGCAAAGAGACAAGCACGTTTTCCCTTGCAACACACCAATCTCCAGCTTGATGGAGACAGGAATGGCACACAGGAGTGAGCACATCCTCTGCCATTTCAGCTCCCCTCAACAAGAAACTATCTACAAGAGGCTTGGAGGGAGGAGACAGGATATGAGCAGATATACTTATCAATATGAGTCTGTATATATAAACTATTAACAATTTAACATATTAACAATTACCAGAATCACTGGTAAATAAACTATTTACTCATTTTAAAGAGTAAGGGGTGGTTCTTCTAAACATGTGACTGAAAGTCACTGTCAGAATGAACAGACACTTAGCAGCTTAAGCAGAGAGAAGGGAGTCTCAAAAGAAAGTCTGGGATGATCCATCCATTGTAGAATGCCAATGAAATTTTCCATGGCTCTCTAAATGCCTTTCCATTAGATGTCTGAAATGAAATGGTGGTGATAACACTATGCAAAAAACCAGCTCACCTCTAGCAGAATGCATTCTGGCCACAACCCGACACATCTACCTTCAAAGAGGGAAACTTGAGATAATCAGTGTAAGTCAACAGTAAAGGCCCTGCAACTCCTCACTGTAGAAAAAAAAGGAATTTTTGGGGGGGAAAAAAAAGGCAATTTTTTGGTGGTAAACAGACAATTTTCTGAGGAACGTGAATCTGCAGAGATAACAAGGAAAAAGTCCTTCTGGTATCAGAAGTATAAATTAAGTAGACTTATCCACAGACACCCAAGGTTTATTGAGTCATATGAAAAGAATAATCTCTTGACTAAAGCAGAACTGAAACACATTCTAAAGGGGGAAAAAACCCTAGGGTAACTCTACAAAAGGACGTCATTTCAGAAAAAGGAAAAAAAAAAGCTCCATATGGTGGACTTTTGAGATAGGTCTTAATTATCCCTATCCAGCTGAGGTACACAGTTGTAAAAAATGTCCACTCCCAAGAAGCTTACAGAACGTTCTATAAAACTCCCAATGGATGAGATTAGATCCCATCAAAGAACAATCCCTTGAATGAAGACAATCCATCCACAAACTGTAGAGCATGAAAGCAGAAGTCAAAACAGCTGTAACAAGTGGGCATACTTTCAAAGAATTAAGGACAAACCATCCCCTTTCCATTTCAAGGAGACATCCTGTGACATTCAGAATCCAAAGAAAAAGCACAAAATTTTTGCAGTGAAAATCTGGCCAACTTAGCAGTCTATGTCTGATTCACAGACACTTTTCTGGACACAGTATATACAAGAGAAGAAGATGTACTGCAGAGAATGATGCACCCGCTACACTCCAGCAGCTGCAAAAGGGATTCACAGCTCCATTCCTGACTTCTTGAGGATGACTTCCAACTACTGGAACTGGTAGAAACAAGTCTGTTAGAATGGCCCTACGTGTGGAAGAGGTCTCCTAAGACACCATATCCTACTTGCTGTACAGGTTGTTCTCCTAGTTTCATTCTCAAAGGAATGGCGGGGCTATGAAATCCATCAAGTGCAAAAGAACCCACTCAACCAATGCTTCCCCCAAACTTTGCCGATCCACAGTTTAATACTTCCTGACAAAGCAGGAGACAACCAAGTTCCCCTTTACTTATTTACAAAGTGGCAAGATGTTGGTAGTCAGCTATATATGAGATTCCCAAAAGAACGGAGTAAGAATACCACACATACTTTGTGGATCATTGCAAAATACCGGTGTGGAGGCAGTGAGTAGTGATTACTGCTCCTAAGCCACATAATTGGGTAACAATCACCCAAGTAGGTGGGGAAGAATGAAGAGGCATGCTAAGGAGGAAAACAACTGATGGTTACAGAAACTATTACCAGTCAAATAATTGGTATTTTCAGAAACAAAGTCAGTCCAAAACTAAAAATCCAAAGATACAGTATATCACACTGATGCGTCTGCCACCAAACGACTCTGCTGTAAAACAGGCTGTTGATGTCAACATGCACTGAACAGAGTGCCAGTGGAGCAAGTCTCTCCACAGAAAAGTTCTCTTCTGCAGTTTGAGAGTCTGACTGAATAGACCACACTCACAAACAAGAAAGCAGCCAACGCTTAGCTCAGACACAGTGGGACATGACACGGCTCCTGTGCTCCCCATGCAGCCTGTGTTCTCCAAACATATACAGAATGATTTTTGCCTCAGCAAGACAAACTTTGTGGTGCAAACTGTTAAATTCTTCCGTGACTAGATTTGGCACAGCATTAAATGAAAAGTTATCACTCTCAAAACTGTCTCAGAAGAAAAACCTAAAGTTGCTTGGAAAGAAAGTCATCTGGAGTGAGTGGTGTGCTGCAAGGGAAGGAAAAAATGACTTACTGGTTTTTCCTCTATGATTAGATGGTTTCAAGAACAAAAGGTACCATCCAGACTGACGAATGCCGAGGTGGCAAAGACAGCAAGCTGAACATGATCAGTCTTGATTATCCAAATGAGACTGTTTACTACTGCAATATGCCTGAATTGCATATGAACACACAACCCCATCATGCAGAGCCAAGAGCTCAGGTCTGCCTACCCAGAATTCAAATTGCACTGCTTTTCTACTCATCATATCTTTAAAATACATACCGCATTAGGGACATCATAGGCAACTCCTTTGCCAAAAACTGGTGTAGTTAAGCGAGAGTATACATCCTCTGCATTCAAATCTTCATTTTTACTATTAAACAGTAGAGCAGCAGCATCACTACCCAGTAAGTATGTGAACGTCTTGCCAACCATAGTGAAACTGAACACAGGTCCATACTAAGAGAGAAAATAAAAAAAAACAATTTATTTTAAATAACAAGAACACAAATCACTAAATTCCTATCTCTGTGTATGGTCTTCCATAAACTATTTTCTCTCCTAAGAAGCATGCAGAGACTTAGAAAGTATATAAATATTTTAAACTACATTTAAATTCTGTTCTTAATATACTTACTAGTGATATCTAATGTTATACTGAACACATGGGGTCTTGCACATTTTGAAACCATTTACATTAAAATACATAATAAAAGATCAGTGACGCTACAAAAACTAGCAGGAAGATGACTGCACATACTGTCCCAGTAATCTACAAATGCTGTTTCAAAAAATTCTGGATTCGGAGTTATGCATAGGTAATTGAGAGAAAATAAGGTTTTAAAATTTAAAAGGCATCTCCAGCAGACCTTCATGCACAATCTCATTTCACTGGTATTAAGGCTCTACTGACTTAGTTAATTTCTTTTGTGCTGTTACAGTATAAAAACTACTGAGGTTTTATACACCAGTCCTTTTAACATTGGCGAGGCCTTAAAATTCATCAAGTTACCTATAGAGGTGGTCAGCTACATTCCACCCTAGTCACAGATTAGTAAAGAATGTGATTAAAAGGTACCAATGAAGGCAAGAAGTAATGTCATTAAAATTACTTTTTAATTAACTTGTGATTCAGCTGTATTACCCAAATACACAAATATATTTTTCACATGTGCATCACAAGAGAGAGCTCAGACAACTTCTACTACTTCTCTAACAACAATGTACATAAAGAGATCCGAAGACACCAGAGCCTACTGTACACACTCCATATATGTGAGAATGAACTGATTTTAAACCGGCTTCAGACAGAGAACTTTATAGATACACAAAAAGATTTTAACATATGCTCAGCCAGTCACGTGGGAAAACATACTTTGTCGTAAGCATTTTCCAAAAACTCAATGGGACTTTTTCCAAATGCGACTGCATGTCCAAGGAAAGGGATGCCTGATGAAATAAACGGCGGGTATTTCTGAGGAAGAAAGAGAAAAATAATTATTGAATTTTCTTCAGAGAGTATCACAGAATCATAGAATAATAGAATATTCTGAGTTGAAAGGGATGTGCAAGGATCTAAGTCCAGCTCCTGGCCCTGCACAGAACATCCCCAAGAGTGTTGCCCAAACGCTCCTGGAACTGTGGCAGACTCAGTGCTGTGATCACTGCCCTGGCATGTCCCAGTGCCCAAAAGTAATAAATTCATGCCCATTTATATAAAAACTAATCAGGGAGATTTTATACGTTTGTTTAAACTCTTTTGTGAAAAGGCCAATGCTGGACAACTGATTATTTTTTTAAATTGAGCCACATTTAAAAGCAGTAAGGAATAAAAATAAAGTGAATAGGACTAAGATTCTTGCCTCTGAAAGCAGAACACAAAGATACCGCAATAGTGAAGAAGGCGGTCAGAAACAAAACAGCGCTGACGACTGGTTAAGCAGTGCCCCAAAAGCGCCAGCCTCAGGGTAGGGATGGGTTCCACAGGTAAGTGGGAGCCTTTCCGAGCTCCACCGATGCGGCAGCACCGGGAGCGCCCCGCGCCGCTCGCAGGTCCGGGCACCACCCGGGGGCCGGGGGGCCGCTGGACACGCTGCCCGGCCCCCCGAGCCTGTTCCACCCCCGAGGGGCCCCGCCGGCCCTTCCCCTGCGCCCCCGGGCACGGCAGACCCGGGAGAGCGCCCCGAGCCCGCCCCACGGCGGGGACAGCCCGGACCGGCCCCGGGACAGCCCGCCGGGTGCCCTGCCCTGCCCCTGCCCGTCGCCCCCCGCCCCTACCCGCTGCTCGGATCCCAGGTGCCGCCGGTATCCCAGCTGGAACAGGTACCCGAGGCTGAGCACGAAGGCGGAGGCGGCCAGCACCAGCGACAGCGGGTCGCGCACGGCCACCCGCTCCAGCAGGGACCCGCCGACCTCCATCAGGCTCAGCGTCCCCTCGGACACCGCCGCCATCCGACGGGGCTCGGCCCGGCCCGGCCCGGCTCCGCTCGGCAGGGCGGCCCCGCCCCCGGCGCTGGGCTGGTCTGCGCCCGTGTGCCGACTCCCGGCGCTGGGCTGATCTCTGCCCATGTGACGATTCCCGCTCCGCAGCCAACCCGCGGCCGCGCCGAGCGGGGTGACGGATGGGCCGGGCTGCGCCGCCCGCCATTGGCGGCACCGGGGCCGGGGCGGGGACCGGCGGTGGGCAGGGCAGGGCAGAGCTGGGCGCTGGAGCGGGAGCCGCAGGGCAGAGCTGGGGGCTGCGGCCGCGACACCGCCGGGCAGTTCCCGGACGCTCCGTGCCCGCGCAGACACAGGAGCGATCCCCTCGGGCGGCCCCGCTGACAGCCCGGCGCGCTGGCTCCCAGGGCAGCACAGCCCGCGGGGTCGGAGGACAGCTCGTTTGTGTCTCAGAGGAGATGCAACAAACCTTTAATGTCAGAAAACCCGGGTGTTTTTTTCTGAAATGAGTTGCCACTGAGATCTAAGTTTTAAGATCAAATAGTGCACACAGTGCATTCGGTTGTCGGTATACAATTTTCGTATTTCAACAGGAATGTATCTTAACGCATTTCCAGAAGACTCTGTTTTACAGTGATCTCAAAGGCAGCGTTTGTTCATCCAGGGAGTCCAGTCAGTTTCTACTTAAATAAAACTCTTCACATTTGTAAATCTGGGAATAGTAGCAGAAAGCTGGGTTACAAAGTTTATCAGTAATGCCTTAAAATAATATTTTTGCAAAGTTCAGAAACCTGAATTTTCATAAATTCCCCACTTTACCTGAAAGAAACTCCTATTTGTTGCCTTCAGCTCTGAGTACTTTCAGTTTCATCAACTGGAAAAGGTGTACAGGTGAAAACATAAACTTACTGATTGAACATTCTTGTATTTTCTTAAAGTTGTAATATCCTTTGGTAATCCCTGAACCAAGGTCTCACATAATGCCGAGTTTTGCTAGATGAGGGAGGTAGCAGAGAGCCCTTGCAAATGCCGAGATGTGTGTGGAATCAGTTGAATACCTTCAAACTCTTCATGCCAGCTATGGGATCCAGAAAAGTTTTCCATTTGTCACCTGCAAGCTCTGAAGTTTCAACACTTGCCAATGCAAAAGGAAATTCATCGGTGCTGTAGCTGAGAAAGAGTTCCTTATATTTACAAGCTTTGACAATTCTTTCAGGAGACATGCAAGCTGTCACTGGTTGTCACTGACATTCTGTATTGTCAGTTTATGAAGTAAGGACATTTCTGGTGGCAACAGTGGCAGTCTGTTTCTTCCAAGGAATAGGATTTACAGATTAGTTTCCTGTACTTGAATGCAATGGTTTTATTTCATTGTTGTGTAATTATAATATTTCAACTTCTTATATCTTTACCCTCTATTAGTAACAATTCTTTAAGGTAAAGCAAAACTTTTGCAAACCACATATGTTGTTTCTGCCGAGCCTGTAGCTCTTTTGTTCAGTCACATCCCACCTCCCTAAAGTAACTGTCCCTTGTCACCAAGCAGCAGCACCAGGACATCAGGGCGGCCTGAGGGGTTCCCCTCAGGACCAAGGCCTCCCTCTCAGACAAGCCGCTCATTTGACAAGGCAGTCAGTTATTCCAGTTGGTAAAAATTGTGCCCATTTCCCCCAGTTTTAGGTTTTCAATTACTCCTCTTCCTTTCAGGGCCTGGCTGGAGGGTTCGGCTCTCAAATCTTTGCTTTTGGCAGCTGTACAGTTCCTTGCTTTTTAAAAAAGCACTTGTTAGATGGTGGTGAGCTGGGCATCTCAAGCGTACAAAGGCACAGTTATCAGATTTGCCCATCTTGCAGCTTGTCTTCGTTGGCTTTTTGTTTGGTAGAGATGCAAGGGTTGTAACAATGGTGTGTCTGTGTGGTGTTGGATTCCTCTCTGCTCTGATTTTTCATTTCCCCACTTCCAGATGAAAGGATTATACACCCCAGCCTTGCTACACCAGTGCAGCGGAAGCTCCAGGTACCCGGGTGCCAGATGCCTGCTGGGACTGCAGGTTGGGCTTCTTTCTCACTGCCCAGGAAGTCAGACACAGAAGCAGGAGGGCTCCACTGACGTGAAACACCTGCAAACCTCTGCTCTGTGGTAATAACAGCTGCCTGGTGTAACATTTGATGGCACTTTCATGCTGATTACAAAAATAAAAACACCTAATGTCACTTGTTGCAAACAATTTATTAGGTAGTAATAAATATGACTTTAGCAGAAAGGACTATACAGCAATAAGGCATATTAACAGTACTGTTAAATAGGCAACTGACACACCTTAACATTTTCCTCTAGTTTTCTAAGAAAGTGCTATGTAGAGAAATCTGATACCAGTGCCAAGTGATAGCAGGGATGCACTATGAAGGACCCGACTGTTGCATTATTTACCTTAAATAAGATACAACAATCCATGAAGATTTACTGTTACTTAGGCCAGTGAAGTTTAAGTAGAAAAGTATAGCTTGCTAAGAAGAATACAAAATATAAGTCTCCTGTCCACCTTTTTAACAGCTTACTACTTTAATTTCTTATACTGCACTTACTAGTAGTAAGGTATGAGTAAAGTTACTATACAACAGCACAGTTCTTCACATTCATTTTAACTTTTATTTGAAAACTTAGAGGCAAGTGCTAATTTTTATTTTTTTTTTAAATTTTTTTACAAAATATTGCATACTGTTTTAGCATGCGGTTTACACGGAAGAAATAGTCAAGTGCACTTAAAACCCTGAAATACAACCAGAAACGTTAAAGATTTGTTACAGATTCTATTTGAATGTACAAGGATATGTTTCAGACTGCATAGGACCCCACCTTACACTTGGAACCCAACCTGAGTCCCAATCCTGACTCTACAAAGAGCAGGCAGAATGCTTAAAACTGTATCTGATTTCCTCACTATATAAATCTTCATTCCTGCATCCTGCACTGCTTGTAGCCTCAAGAAACTGAAGTAAGTGATCAGTAGGAAAATTAGTTTAACAGAAGTAGCTTAGTACCTCCTATATGAGTTTTTGTTACTGCATATGTGTTGCAATCCAGGGTAGGATTTATTGAAACTTTCTGAAGTCCTCTGAGTAAGGTTCATTTGTAAATCCTTATCTCCCTCTCCTCCACATACACATTTAATATTGCACAGCAAAAGTAAAATTCCATTTTAAAAAACAAGCATGCTAAACATTCAATATGGCTTCTGAATGATTTAGAGTATTTCCCTTTTGGCATCCTCATGCAATATTTTAGAATAAATATGAATCCAAAGCATGAGAAAGTTAAGAGTAAAAATAAAGCAAGCTAAAACGTTTGTCAGAAACCAAATAAAACTCAAGAGTTTATCAAAAGTACTTGCTCAAAGATCTAACTGGTCTTTTAAGCATATTTATCCACAGTATCTTAAAAATTAAGTGTATCTACAAAATACTGTAACATATACCACCTCCTTGATGTTCCACAGAATGACATGAAAGGTAAATAGGTCAACTGAGACTTGCTTAATGGCACTGGTAGTCCCATAGTCCTCTGGGAACAAAAGCTTTACTGGATTCATAATCGTCCAACTCGGTAAACCATTTACATTTCATTACCTTTATTGGTTAAGCTCAAGCCCTACAATAGTTTATATATGAAACACAAAAATAGTTATAAAAATAATAGATATGTTGTATAGTTTTTTTAAAAAAATAAACCATGCAGCTTCTGTACAAAGTTAAAAAACTGTACAAATTGACTTTTCTACTGTGTAAAATTCATGTACATGGAAGTCTTCTGTTACAGTGAGAAACAGGTTGTTTTTTGCTTAGCTGTTAGATGCCATTTCATAACTATTGTTCACTTGGATCACTCATTTCTTTCACTTGGCATTAACTGGCCATTTAATTTCATCAGGAGTTTAACGACGAGACCTGCCTATGTAAAGGCATGCAATTAAATTCTATCAGCAGTTCAGAACTGACAAACAAGTATACGACAAATGCAATTCTCAGTCTCTGCTAGTTTCAATTGCAAAGTTACCAGCTCCAACTCTGTGATTCTCACTATATTTGAAATTATCCTTAGAGTATGAGGGATTAGGCATAAGCAGCAGTTTCAATTAAAAAAAAAAAAAGTTCACCCTAATGATTACAGATGTATTTTATGTATTTTGAATTCTGAAGGCTTCACATGCTAGGAAAACAGGCAAACATCCTGAAATATTAACAAGAAATTTTAAAAATAATTTATGCAAAGGCTTGGCCTGGGCTTCTTTTTATACTGTGCAAGAGTGGTCAGCCTCCAGAGAGAACAGGCATGCATCTAATTTAGGAAGAAAATAACTGAACATAAAGGATTAAAATGATAATGCTTACCTGTTTGGTATGGACAATAAAGCTCATTTTGTTTTCCAGACTGTGGATTTGGAAACATGTATCTCCATCTCCCAGCTGCCACATAAAGCAACCATACTTTAGGCTGAGGAGTAAAGCCTACAATGGAACATGGGAAACTCACTCAGAAAATTCTCTCCATACCTACAAAATGAATTTTTCTTTCTTCTCTTAGACAGAATTCAGACTTAAAAGAAGCACATTCCACAACGTAGCTGTAGCTTATAAAGCAGTAAAGTTTATACAAGACTTTTTTAGTAGTGACTTTAAAAGACCTTAAAATCTTGGAAATTTTCAGTCAAGTTTAAACAGTTGGATATGAAATTACTTCTAGTACAAAGATTTTAAGAGAACAGAATTAAGTTTAACAGTTATCACTGGCAGTTCACTTAAGCTGACCTTGGTTTCCATGTTGAGGAGGTGCAGCCCTTTTACATTTACTCCTACATACACTTTGATGACTTTATGGCTACTCGAACTTGCTTTGGTGAATATCTGTCCTGTGAAAAAAGCTGCTCCATAAGTAGGAATTTCCCAGCAATTCTGCAAGAACATGCGCTGAAGGTGATGCATCTCCTTACTGACACCTTCACTGGTGCTGAGATTCTAGGAATAAAGCAACAATGACAATCAACAAGTCTTCTCAAGTAGTTGTGGTTATTTGAAGAAAATCCACTGTTTCGTGCAATTCCCACTAAATACATATTTCCAAAGTGCTTTCCCAGCAACCATCTTTACACAGCGAAATCAAACCTTAGAGCCATGAAAAGGCTCAAATGGTAGAAGAGATTTGAGGCAAAAACCAGATACCTATATGAGCCTCAGAAATCTGACCACTGACATGTAACGTCTGAAGGGCCCCACAGTTTTGCCTCTCTCAGAAATAATTCAGACGTGGGATAAGCATCTATGCACCCATCTGACACTAAATGCACCATAATCCTTAAAACTAAGCCGTCTTCATTCGTTAAGGGGTCAGATCCAGAGACATGGTAAAATGAGCAAATACCTCCTCCCAAAAACATGGATTCTTTTTTTTTCTAAGCAAAACGGGTGCAGATCTCTTTTCATTAGTAGAGCCCTCATTCAGAAAGAGACAGGCTTCTGTTCCTTCCTCTTCAGTAAAGTGAGACAGTCAGAACAAATGATCACTGGAGAGCTTCCACCTCAAAACAAACTGATACCAAGCCGTCTAACAAACAAAAAATTGGTTGGGCTGTGCACAAGATGAGAAGGCACAACACGAGAGAGAACATAAGTCATCCACAATTAGGGGCTATAACTGCAGGTGTGGTAGACAGGATCTACTTCTCTGGATCCCTACCCTACATTACAGCTTACCTCAATTGTACCCAGCCATTTTTTATATGTAAAACTCCAACTCCCTTCTCCTTCCCCCATAGCCCACACCCCAAAATAATCGCCTAAGAGCAGAAGTCAAGAAACTTATGCTCGTTCTTACATATCGTCTGATGACCGAATAGAGACTACTTTGCTATACCATAGTCTTAGACCACCATCATCTCCTCCTTCATCTGTATTAGAAAGAACAAGAACGATCTGCTATTTTTTTACAAAAAAAAGGTGTAGGCACCAGAAGATAGTTTATGATTGAGTAATGTCATTCAAAAAGAGGGGCCAGGTCTGAAAACATTCCCTGGGTGCCTCTGTAGTGTTTCCTGGCAGCTACCTTTAGTGATGCATGTCAGCTGGTACATTTCTCCTTCTGACACACTCACTTTTTCCACAATTATTTACAAAGATCACGAACTTAAACTGACCACAGCCCTCAGTTAGATGTATTTTACAGAAGCAGCCCAAGCCCCCATTAAAAATTTTGCTCAATTAACTGCTCTAATAAAAGGACTTTGTGTGTGTGTGTGCACATGCACATCAGATGCATTATCAGATTCCCAAAATACAAGTTACACTGGCAAAAAGGACTTTGTACATCTATCATTACAAGAAGATACGAAAATGTAAGTCAGAAGAGATTTTTTTTTTATATCTATGCATGAATTGGAAGTACCCCCAATACAGAGCTATCACTGAAGGTAAATGAATGATGACAAATATATTTACTTCTAACAAAGAGATCAATTGTATGAGAAAAACATTTCAGCAACCCATCTCAAACATTCAAAACACACACATTTCTAGCTTTATATACCAGTATTTCTGTTCATTAAACAACCAAACAGTCAAAAAATGTTTGGGAGGATTTTCTATTATTTGCTTATTTATCTCACCTTGTATTCATGAAGTATCCTGTTTGTCCAATGAGGAGCTTTACTTTTTAGTTTAGTGATTGGTACAATAGATTTAAGATTTTCTTCACTAAGAGAAAAACAAAGCAGAAAAAAAGATTTTCTTCACTAAACAAAGTAAGGAGAAAGAACAATATCTGCCTCATTGTACCTTCAAGTCACACACTGAGCTACACAGTCATCTCCTACTCTATCCTGTCTCATCAGGTGACATGGTTTCCTGAACTGTAAGCCAAGGCTTCCTAATATACAGTGTAATTCTCAGTTAATAAGATCCAGCTTTATGTTATACCCTCTGTGTCATGATCATGGACACAGCATGGAGAGGAAACGTCAGCAGCAGAACACATAGCTTGCACTTGGTTACAGAGCAGTTTGGTGAAATCCAGTTAGGAAGCCAAAATTAAATTCAAACAGCCATTTATATCAGTATATCATATACTCAGAAAGTATAACAGATTGTACATACTCTTCCCTCCACTCTTGTAGTCAGCACCACCAGGGACTTGGCCCAATTAATTTCTACATTAAAGTTATATGTTACATGACATGAAAGAGAAGCTACTTACATGAAATGCCTTTTTTAACAACCACAAAACGCAGCAAACAAAAAACACTAAAAGGAAGAAAGCAAGCCTTTACTAGTTTGCTTTTATGTACAACTAAGAAAGTCTCAAAACCTAGTGATGTAACCTCTTGAGTAATTTTTTAACTGTATTTGTCATGATCTACCAAGCAAAAACCCTGCACAGGACAATGCATCCAGATCATTAAGGTCAAGGATACTCTCATACAAACAGTGGCCTGGATATACTTTTGAAATTACCAGAACAATTGCAAAAAAAATCAGAATATAAAACTCTTCATCTAGCTGAAGAACAAGTTGAGATATTTTCCATCACCTACATTTGAATGTGGATGGAAAGCATGGCCAAATGCCCATGAGGCTTTTTTCAGTCCCAAACCATCTTTCCAGGTAGTTCTGTCTATAGAGTCAAACGCTTCCATTGAGCAGGATCAACTTGGAACCACAGTATTGATACGTCTCAGTGTGGAGAGGAACACCACCCTGCACCACCCTGGAGTTAGCAGTGGGTAGTTCTGTACTTATCCCAGCTGTGTTGAACTGCATACTCGTGCAGGTGGGCAGTCCCACTTATAATATCCTGTTCTCCTTACGCTCCATCTACCAACTATGTAACTGTAGGACAATACAACCAAAAAACCAGCAAGCCAAGACAGTGCAGTTGATGCTGTGAATGAGGGGAGACGAGAAGCATAGCAGCATTCCAGAACAGCACAGCTGCTGTTTCATGAATGAAGTGAGGTGGAGATGGCAGGGGGTGAAGGTGCACACAGTAGAGAACTGAAATCTTGATGGGCTCAGATACTGCTGTAGAAATGTATGTGGGAAGAAAAAGCCATATCCCAGAATAGCTCAGCTACTGTTGTGGTGGCATGCAGAGGGAAGGGGAGAGAAAAATACCATCTGGCAGAGCCCTACTGGTGGTATGGTTTTGACCAGTTTAGTACAGCCGGTCTCATACAAATGACAGAAGAGAAATTGTATTTTCTACATGGTCTGTCCTCTTCAAAGAGGGCAGAAAGTCAGCCCCAGAAGTTGGTCTAACTAACATAGTAAGACCAACATTCTTCAAAGTTTCAGTCCTGCCAGAACTCTTCATTCACATGAATACAATGACTCATTTTGGTATTACTGTATCTCAAGACAGATTTAAAGAATACAGAATCTCTGTCTCTTTGCCTGGAACTGCAATAATTAAGATTAATATATTTTTCAGACCAGGTGCCCACCTCCTGTTAATGCTACAAGGGTTATGTGATTACTCTGAACTACAGCTCAGTGACGGAGAAAAACAACAAATATATCATACCTAGAATTTGAAAGTTGTAGGTAAGTGTTATCTAAAAATACATAATCTATACTCATAATTTTAAGTTTTAAACACACATACTTACTTTAGAAAGCCTTGTTTATGTTTCTTGCTCTCGTAATTTCCATAGACTATTTGTAGAAGCAGACTTGCCAGTGTGATCAGCTTGGCATCAGGTGATGTATAAAAACCTTTCAGTAAATTATATCTGGCTTCATCAAAAAGGATAAGAATAGCCAATGGATCGTCAATCTGTTAAAAAAAATAAATAATATGATTTCTTTTTTAAAAAGAAAATGAACTTAGAAATCATAAATACAATTTCTCACTGATTCAGAGACAGAAGACAAAGATGTGATCCTGACTGAAGTGTGTATTTTAGTACAGATTTGTGATAACAAAAATTATGTCTTTTCATGGACTTCCTTCGACACTTCACTGACCTAACACACAAATGAAAGGTGACTAGCATACCATGCCCAATCAGAAGGTTCATATCTATGATACCTATGGATTTTCCCCCTCCGAATTCATTTTGAATAGTATGTTTGAAGAAGTCCATTAAAATGCACCAATTAAATAACTGAAAAACAACAGCACCAGAAGAAAGAAAATCAGGCAGATTGTTTTTAGCTGTGACAGACAAAAAGAGACTGATGCAGAGACAGATGATAAACCAAGCAGCTGGGGGGTTGAGAAAGAGACGGCAGGAAGGTGAGAGGGAGGGAAGAAGGTGAAGACTCAAACAATTTTGGAAAAGGAAAGGAGATATCAGGTTTAAATAAGTTTCGATATTACTACAGTCACTATACACACTCAGTGCTGATGGTCAAAGTGTTCTGAGTCTGACCATGATTTCATGCTATCACTTCCAAATGCTGACCTTTTTTTCTATTTCCAGTGGAAGTCTCACATCCCTTCTCAGGAAAAGTTGTGAGGTCTCCCTTTGAGGATCCAAGTTTGTCAGTTCAGTGAATATTTCAGGCCAGTCTCGAATATGTTGCAAAGGCTTGTGATATGGCTTCAGCTGGAGGCCTGAAAAATAACAGGATTTGTTTCTAAATAAACAAACAGAATAACCCAGCACATACACACAAAGAGATATAAATTATTAAACGCTGCACCAAAACCAGGATATCGGAAATTGAGGACTCATTAACAAACATTTTCCCAATGTTTTCTAAACTGCTATATATAAAAGGTTTTGAAAATACAGATTTATTGATAAACACTCCTTGCATCAATTCACTAAATGCGCTAGTGATGAAACTTAGTGATTTTCAGTTTCTCAAGTGAAGTGGTATTTAAAAACTTAATGGAGTACCAAGACTGACCTTAAAAACACAACAATAAAACATTAGGGACTGTTGTTTCTGTTCTTATGGGAGAAATACAAAGTCCAATAATCTTATTTCTGACAGAAGAATAGATAGAATTTATCTCATAAATCCATTTGCCATTTTTTTTTGTGCATATATATATTAACCATAAACCTTTCAGAACAGACATTCTTCTTTTTAATCTGTAAAATATCTTGATTCTTAGCAAGACAGTCATTAAATGTTTCATGCTTTCCTGTGTATATGGGAGCTGAGAAATTAATACAGAGCTTTGAACTACACTCCTACTATGTACTAGAGTCTGTACCTTCAGCTCACTCACTTAACCTCCTGTCCCTGGATTATCACTTGGCTTTTTCTCAGAGTAAAGAAGTAGGAGGCTGTACCTGCCTCCTTGTCACTGGTCTGGCTTTCACACTGTGACATTTCACATTATAGGAAAACCTTCCCTTCAGCAGAAATGTTATAGTGCAACATCTTTCACTGAGAAAAATCTGTTCATTCAACTTATCCATCTTTCAAATGCAGGAGAACCTTAACTGTCCTACAGGCAAGAAACCTATGGTCCTACAGTTGTACACAAACTGCAAGAAACATACTTTATAATGAAACTAATGCATTAGTTGTTTGAAGCTGTAAATCAGAAGCGGATTTTCAAACCTAGGTTAACTATCTAGAAAATTACTTGCTTTTAAAAAATGTATCAGCGAGCTCATCCCCTCAAATGCAAAGGTAAACTTCAATGGCTCTATGAAAACATGTCATATATATTTGGAGAAGACAAAAGCAGCAAGACTTTAACACTCAAACACTTCATTTTCTTCCAGACATTAACATCTATGTTTATTTCTGGGTTACAGTAGCCATGTGGCATACATTAAAGTAAAAGGCAAAAAGCATGACACTGGGAGAGAAAGACTAAAGAATGAAGAAAAGATTTCCTGCCTCATTTAGAGCACAGTATCCTACCAGGCCTGAATTGTGCTTTGTAATGATAACATGCCCCACATCTATCGTGTTGCAGCAGTACTGTTGACTGCAATTTACGACAAAACCCACTCATTGACTCTTTTGGGGTTCAGTTTATCTTTTGCTGTATGACTCAAAAGTTATAATACACTTTTTATTTAGATTAGAAATACCAAAAAAATACAGCAAGTGTAATAGTGACATTGTGCATCAGATTCTCTCCTACCAAGTACATCTGAACACTCATTTATCAAAAACTATTTTGGTGTACAACACATGAGAATTCACATGATTAAAGCACTTAATGAAAAAAAACCCATTAAACAGTTTACTTCAATTACTAGTTTTAAAAAAGTAAAAACTACATTCATCCAATTTCAGATACTCTGGGAAGAAAGATACAACAAAAACCAGGATAAGCTAGCAGTAAGGACTATGACAGCCAAGGTGCCCTGTAACAAAAAGACAATCCGGACTAGCCTCACCTACCTAGATGACACACGTTCCAGGTGCCACAGTGATACACAGGCAGACCTGTTGAGGGTACCTACAGCGAAAGCTAAAACAGAGAAGCTCTATAGCTCTGAAAGCACAGGTTGGAGACATCAGACTGTAAAGACTGTCAGAGAGCATGTGTTCAACTTTTCTAACACAGCATTATTTTTTCCTAAAGGCAAGCAGAAACAAACTATGATAAACTCTCAAGTATAAATATCATCCTTGTTTACTCACTGAGGTTCTCAGAACAGATCCAGATAGTGAAGTACTGCTGAGTTTCTTGAGACAAGCGCATGCCCTCCATTATTTGCTGTACAGTGGTATTGTTTCCATGTTTCAATTCAACAGAACGGTATGATCCATCCATACGATAAATTCGTGCCTTTTCATACTACATAAAAATGTAAACATATTAAAAAAACCAACTTGTTAAAATCCTTCCTGTTGGTGCTTCTGAGGAGGAAAGCAATTTTACCATAATTCAGCAATCTTCATAATGTTCAGAAAAAGAACATTGCACAACTCCTGCATATTTAATTTTTTATCACAATTGCTTGTTTCATGTCCTATGCAAGTTCTTATATACTGTGTTTTTTACAACAATAACTCAAAAAAAAGATCTTAACTGATTTTTGAGGACTTCTGTTAAACTTGAAGGCAAGTAGGCATTTAAAAGTTCCCTGAGGGATTTGGGCTCAGCTGCCTATGCACATCCCAAGATGTCTACCTGACTGTTACTGGCAGGTTATGAATTTTCCCCCTCATTAGTCTATATTAAATAGACTAATTTTTCAGAGGGAAGCACCCACCAGTGCAATAGGCCCCAGTACAATAAGAATACAATCTCACTAAATCTTATTGTGCCTCTATAATATTACTATACTAATAAATAATTTTCCCCTTCAGAACTCCCATGGCTTTTACTGGATTCCACTTGGCTAATTTAAAATCTGCTTCAGGATAAGAGGAATCACATTGTAAATTTTGTTTCCTACCCTGTCTAAATTTCCACTGGCTGCCAAAGAAGCCTATGCTGACTAACTGCTGTAAGGCCTACTTTGCAGAAGCCTACATCTAGCCAGCTGCATGCTCCTGCTTTCCAACACATAAGATGACAATGCATAAAGAAAGCTGACGGTTGTATGATCAAAAGTAGACACAAAATCAAGTGGCTGATGTGATGCTCCTACAAATAAATTGGAACATCTTGATTAAAGTCTTACATATATTTCTTCAGCCATGAAACAGAACAGAAACATTTAAAGAGAAAACATGTCATTTTGCCAATATTTACACTAACAATTTCAGTGTACTGCACATTTCCAGTAACAGCCATAAGCAAGTCTAGCTCTTCTATAAGTTTATGTGTAAATTAAATATAAACTTTAAACTATTTAGAAAATAAACTCTTACAGGTTTATTTATGGCTTCCTTCAGTAGTTTTGCAGCTTCCTCCCACTCATTTTGTTTGTTCTCTTCACAGACATTCAGTGGAGATCTTCCTTGTTGGTCAGTAATGTGCTACAAACATAAACAGAAACACTGATTCTACATTGATTTCACTGGAGACAGGTAAACACACATTTTTGAGACAGTTAACGTCCTTGGTCCTAGAGTTCAAATGGGAAAAGTAGAGGTAATGAAATATATTCAACCATTTTCAGTAACCTCTCAACAAGATCATGGTGTTTACACATTGTGATCTGGATACAAAATATTTCACATACACAGGCTAGAAACTGTTGCTAAAACTTCTGTTTCTATACATAAACAAAACTTACTCTGTCAATTTCTGGATGATTTAGTAGAATTTGTACTATTTCAGCATGCCCACCTCCAGCAGCAAAATGAAGAGGAGAGCTAAGTTGGCCATTCAGAAGATTTGGATTGCACTTCCCTTTCTCCAACAGCATTCGAGTGGCTTCAACTTTTCCATACCTGCAGAGAGGTTTCAAGCAGAACAGACACAGCAAATGTAAAATAACTTTTTTCATATAGTCCTAAATATGAAAAAGTGTTTTTCCGCCTTCAAGAGTTTTTAGCTTTCAAACTACAAAAATGACAATGGAACATTAGTAAGTTTGTAGAAATTAATATCAGTTCTGCACTTCTTTGTATTCATTTGTCTAGTAACCATTTACTGGATTCCTTATAGACAAACAACCTTGCTTTAAAACAGTTAAGTTTGGGTAGTTACAACAATTCAGTCATGGCTGAACAGAGTCCAGCCTTGTATGGGAAAAAAATAATCTGTGTGAGAATCAGAGTTCAGCTTCTGATTGTCATGCAGGTGGATCCTGAGAATTCTTAAGCCTCATACTTATAACTGGAAACTCTTGTGTATACTTTATGTATAAAGTATGTGCAAACTTTCTGACAAACAATAAAAATCCAGTAAGGTTGTGGGGGTTTTATAACCAAATTTGATTTTAATGTTATTCATATCATCAGACATATTGACTACTATATATACAAAAGACCAACTGACATAAAGATAAAACAAAAGTATCTTTACAACCGAGGAAAGCTTTCAAGAACTTGCAGAGCTACAGTCAGACAAGTTGACCTCTGTAAATCACTGAGTTCAGCTTACCACTCAAAAGCTTCACCAACATCAAAACATGCTCAGCTCAGATACTGCTGTGCTGTGAAACTGCTCACAGCCCTTGGCCAACAAAGACTAAAAGTTACCAGGCTAAATAGGCCCAGTGACTCCAATAGGAATTAGAATAGGTACTTAGGAGAGGCAATAGAGAAGTGATGACATGATCTCCACATCACGTCTCCTCCAAAACTGAAAATTACCTCAAAACTTGAAGCAATCTTTCTCTTCAGAAGGTTAATGCTAACATGTATTAGAATCAAAGCATAAAAAGTCTAGAGGTTTTTCTATTTTTTTATTTTTTTGCCTGGTAAATTCCATAAATGATTAGCGCTAAAGAATCACAATAGCAAGAGTGCATTTGATTGACCAAACTATCATTGACTCACCAGCACGCATAATGGATTGGTGCCCAGTGGTCACTATCTAACTGATTAACAGAGAACTTTTTATCCAGAAGGTGGCTTAGTAAATCAGAGTCGCCTTCACAAGCACTGCGGTGAAGAGGGAAATCATCTACCCACTGGTGTTCCCTATGAATTAAAAGGGGAAACAGGAGGAAAACACCATTCAGAAATATCACAATAGTTAAGAACAACAACTTTTTTAAAATTACTAATGTAGCACTAACTGTAGATCTACATGGGGAACAAAACTGAAGTTCATGCAGCTAAAATGTACCAGTATTCATGAAACTACTATTTTTGTCATGCAGTAGTCAAGCCACAGCTGTATTTCTTATGCTAAGAAATGCTTATCTAATGTTTATAATTTACAGCTTTCTTGATCTATCCTTTAACTGTTGTGTTTCAGTACTTAGACTTCAAATAGAATTTTTTATAAAAAAGTATTTATAGAGTAAAGCCTAAAGTAATAGGAATCTCATTTTGACCAAGTCTACCAAGTGCTACTGTCATATAACAAAACAAAATTATCCGTTAATGAAAAAGAAATGTAATATACTTGTCCTCTGTGACACTGCTCATGCTACGTTGCCACTTTTCTCTTTTAGGAATCTGAATCTTTGAATAGTCTGGGGCTCCAAGGCCAAAGTACGGATTTATTACCACCTTGTCAACCTGTGAAGATATAATTTAAACATAACTGAAAAATATTTTCCTGAGATTTGCTACACAGTCCCCCATCCAGGCCAGATATTCTCTTGAAATCAAAGTTAGGATAGTAACATTTCATAATTAAGGAGAATTATGTTCAACTTAAGGATCTGAAAAACTACTGCACATTTACTGCTAAATAAAGAAATCCGATTCTATTAAGCACAAAGCACACACTCGAATGAACTGTAAAATGAAAATGTATACATGTTTCACAAATATAAAAAGAAAATATAGTTCTTACCCTGTTGGTATACTGAAGGTCAGATCCAAACAAAGGATTATAGATACACATATCTGCTTTCTCCAATGCCAGCATTTTACTCTTTATTTCCAGGGCAGTATAACCCATATGTAATGAGCTCTCTGTTTGGCCAGGTTCTATAGCATAGGCAGGGTTTATTACATTTGTTTTAATTCTCTCAAGAGGAGATGGTCTGAATAAAGCTGGGATGGAGTGAGACTGGGTGTGCCGTTCATCCAACCACCTGTGGGAGAGAATGGGTGAGTAATTCATTTTCAGGTAGAAAAGGATTATTTTGGTCGTCCTGTCCATTATTTTATTTGATTCCAGGTTGAGTGTATGATAATTACAAATTTTAATCAAAATAAAAATCATAATGTGCACGGCCTATTTTATATGACTGAATTAATCCCCAAATGTGACATTTTTTAACCACACACAGTTAAGCAATTGTATTTGCTCTAGCACATTTCCTGTGGATGCAAACTTCAAAGAAAAGAAAATTATAAGCTAAAAGTAACACTAAAAAACGTAACCACACTGACATGTCACTATTTCATTTACTTTCAGTTTATCAAAATTCCTACTCTCAACATAGAAATTTTGAAACTTAGAGCAATTTTTTTATGGGCGAATTTCAATACTTGTGCTGACTTAAGCCTTCTAACTCATGTCTTTCATTAGGGAGACAGGAAATGGCAAATAAACCAGAAGATCCAGTTTCCAGACTGCTAAGTCTCTTTCACATAGGCTACCACTTGCCTTTTCACAAAGCTGTGCTGAAGTTTATTCTCTTCTCAGTGCATTTCTACTGACAGTACAGAGCTTTAGAGCCCCCTTACTCTGAGCTACTGTGGAAAGTCAGTACTGTACACCTGCTGCATTTTTTTCTGCCACATACGTAGTATAGCACAGGGTTCAGGACAAGTTGTTCACCTCAGTTTTTGGATAAATATATTTTCACCAAGTTGCTGAATCATTTTAGTGTTATGTTGAGTGGTGCACATTTTAACTAAGGGTCTAAAGCCAGGTTTGTATTTAGGTTTCTGCACATGCTTTCTCCTGCGCTTGAAATAAAACTGTGCTTTACTGGAATATGATAAATTTGGTTTAGTGATTTAGCCTGGAAATACAGAAGAAAGACAAGTACCTACTTTGGACATCCACTGACACACCACTTAGATATTGTCTGCCTCAGAACCATGTGTAAGGATGGCAGAAGGTGACCTGCATATTAATGCATATGCTTAGGCCTGTATTTTTAAGTCCCAAATCCACGATAAAATGTGCTGCAAAAGCAGCATTCTCTTCACTTACTCGTGGTCCTGCTGGGAAGGAGGACTGCAAACTGTGGTCATGGTGCTATAAGCATGCTCTAAGGTATTTTCAGGCATTTTTTCTAAGTATTTGGTAGACTAATTAATTATGGCAGTTTGAATCTTTGAAAAGTGTTGTTTCAAATTACGTACGTAGAGAGTAATGAAAATAAACTATTTTCTCTCTCACAACTGTGAGGCTTGAAACAGTTTTAAGTACAACTCAAGAGACTGAAGATATTCAGTAAGCAGCAAATAAATGTAACTGGTATGATGGTATATATGGAAATATTACAACTCTACTAATAAACTCTAAAAACCCTATACACAGAACCTTTTAGGTAGTAGCCTATAATGTATGATTTTTCATGTTAGCTAGGAGTTTCAGATAACTATATTAATGCAAATAAGCTCATACACAAGTATGTCTCATATTTGGTTGTTAAAGAGTACATTAAAAAAACCATAAACGTGCTCACTGAAATTCCTATAGATCTGGCTAAACAACTAATCACCTTTCTGATAGTTAATTCCCTAGTGCAAATAAATTCGTGCATCTAGGGAAGATGCACTCCCTCTCTACAAGGAGATTTAATTTAAATGCAAATCTTAATGGTATACAATTACAGAATATTTTTACTACATTCTGGCAAATGCTCTTACAGATGACAATTATGTTACTTACAGAAGATTAAACATTATGATTTTACAAAACATTCACTGTCAGCAAGAACTTTCAAACAGCCACTTGATTTAGATAAGCACGTAATTCTGGAGTTTGCAAAAAGACTTTTAGAAAGATTTAGAAATCTGTTGTCAAGGTTTCAATTTCTGATAAACATGAAGAAAATAACATGATATCACAATGATTCCCTTCTTAATCATCAAACCCTATAAAAACTATGTGCTGTATCTAAAAATTATATTTTATACATATTTATATTTTTACAAAAAATATCAAATTATTCTATTTTAATGTATTTTTACTTATTTCTTACTTATCCAGGGCAATTAACATTTTTGCAGTAAGCGTAGCAAAATGGGTGCTGGATTCACTGCAGACTCTCATGATGTCTTGTAAACAGTAGAACACGGGGCATCCAGGACTGTACGCATATTTTGTATTATCTAAAAAGGAAACATGCTCTGAAGACACATCGATGCAAAGAATTTTACCTTCCCTTCTGCATCTTTTGCAGTTACGTGTTTCTAACTAATTAAGAGTATACTCTAACTTCAGACTAGAGCAGCTTAATTTTTTCCAAATAATAATTGATAGCAGTTACATACAATCCTTACATTAATTCATAATCCAACAAGGCAGCCTTAAAAACTTAAAAACAGAAGGTATTCTGTTACTTCATCATCAGTGTGATCAGCTTCATCTGAGGAATTAATGTTAAATGCATACTGTTACCAGAAAAAAAAGAAGAGGACTTGGAACTAGAAGGGGCAAGTATTGTTTTGTTATTGATAACTCCACAACAGTGTCTATTTAACAGGTTTTATCATAAAGTTCTGTAAGTAAGGCAAAAATGAAGAAATTCCCCCAAAAGCACACAAACATTTACTTCAGCTTTTTTTAAAAAATACTTTCCTGACAAGAAATTTACTTTGCCTTCTAAGGGCTGTATTTACTGTTTAGAGATTTCAATAAGCATTCTTCTCTGAGTAAAGGACACTGCACTGAGTAGGATGTCTTACAGTTTGCATTCAGCAACTTCTACATGAGTTAACACACACATTTTGAAACATAATCAAGTCAACAAATACTGCTTAAAATAGAAGTGTGCTATCATTACAGAAACAAAGGCCATACACTAAAGCCAAGTTTTTCTCTATAATTTTAAGTAACTTTTTCAAATTTTAAAATGTTCAGGGAGTTTTGCACCTGAATGCAACTTTCAGTGTTTAAATACAGAAAAAGCCATATATCATACTCACAAAAAAGAACCCTCAAGTGAACTTCTGCTAAAATGGGTGCAGCTTCAGAAATCATGCTCAACATTACCTTTCACAACAGCTGGAACAATGTAAAGAGATGCCTCCTGACCTGCCTTCTCTCCATCTAGAGGAAATTTCTTCATTAACACCACGCGCTTTCCTAGCATAGTATTAAAAAAACACCAAAAACAACACAAAACAATTAACCAATCAACAAAACAAAGAAAAAAAAATCTAGAGTTGGCTGTCTGAAAGCTTATCAAACAATCTCTGTAATTTCTAGGAAGAAAACAATTATGATTATAGCTATAACCTAAAGGAAGTTAAGAAAGTCTAAATACATGCAAAAAACTAAGGAACATAAATACATACATACTCATTAACATGAAAAAATTACATGACTGTAGCCTTTTATAGCAGGGTTTTTTTTGCTTTTCTGACCTCAGCGGCATATTTTAGCAGTGGTCACACTGAGCTGTGCATATAAACGCTTGGGCTCTCTGTGTGAGTCAATTTTAAACTCTCTCAACTGTATAAGAAACAGACAGATTTTGCTTTTACAAGGCATTCCTCAACGTTTCTGTGTTTGCTGCATAACAAGCTTTGTTAAGTCTGTCCAGCTGCAGTTATTGCCACCCACAACATTTTACCACACAATCAGCTATTCCTCCTCTAAGTAGTCAGCACTGCATTGTCTTGCCCTCACTGAATGTTCCCAGTACAACTTTACCTACAAAACAGAGATGAGGTTCATAGCAAAAACAAAAGTCCTTTAGTCAGTATAGTTTATACCAATCTGGAAATTAAATATGCTGGAAAACAAATTTGCCAGCACAACTGTAAGGCTCATTACTAGATCAGCTATGCAACAACAATGAAAAAGAAAACATACTCATCAAATTCCATCTGTAGGTGATACAGTTATGCCAGAAATATTTTCATGTAGATACTGTCTCCTGAACAACAGACTTCAGAACCTATCAGTTCACTACTGCAAGTCAAATTTTAGCTGAAATTAAGGATAAAAAAGCCACTTTGATCTGGTTTACTGGAAATTTACCTATCAATCTAAACTTGAGGTGAAGTAGTACTACAGACAAATGAAGTTACATTTATTAAAAATCTTTCAGTAGGCATCTTATAGAGTCGGAAGGTAAAGGGAAACAAAGGGAAATTAAAGATTTTCACTGTATCCTTGGCTTGGGATTTTTTGAACCTCAAAACATACCTTCTTTTTTAATACTAATTTCATGCCTTTGCACAAACTTGCCATGCCTAATTAATTTAAAAAGCATTTTTATAGAGTTATCAATAATATATTGGATTAAAATATTTTTACCTTTAATACCCTGATTGGCTGGTGAAATTGGTTTGGTGGCTTCTAATACATAATCCAAGATGCTCTGGGTTATCTCAGTGCCTCCTTGAAGTTTAGTTTCCAGCAAAACTTTCTTTCTTTTTTTCTTTTGGCCTTCGATGGGAACTTCAAGCAACAAAATCTTTCAAACAATAATGAAACCAAAGGAGTTAAAGCAAAACTGAAAGAAGCACAGAATGTTTTTTTTAATTATGATTTATTACACCACTGTAAAAGCAGTAACAATTCGAGAAGTACCAAATGTTGAGGAGCAGGATGGCAAAGTCAGAATGACCTCTGTAACAGGTTAAGGAGAAAAAGACAAGGCTGCACCCTTATAATGAGCAGCCCACAGGGCAAAAGGCCCTGAAATAAAACACAAATGTATTACAAAACCGTACAGTGTGCAAATACCATACGGATGGGGCAATGCATAGTAGGTATTTGACATACATAGACATTACTTAAGTAATCCTCCTGTCAGATTTTCTCTTTTACGATACTACATATTTACTATAATGTATTATTTAAAAAAATCCCAACATTTAATAGATAATAAAAATTAAACAGCTTTACTTCATAGGATTTAGCTCGATATTCCCGAGAATTGAGGCTAGCGGTGTTTTTTGGACGAATCACAGCAACATATGCATCTCCAATGTTTTCTGGGTTTCCCATCACTCCTCCTTATTTTATCTCTGGAAACAATGAATAAACAGGAAGTAAAGGTTCAGTTGGGAAAAAAAACATCCACTAGCACCATAAATTTCAGGATGCAGTGACATATCCACTGATGCTTTGCATTATTCATTTATTGTTCTTTAGCTGGAGAAATGCCAATGGCTGATACAATTCTCCTTCCTTCCCATGAAAAGGGAAAACAGTACATCACATAGATTTAATACAAATAATCTTATTCTCTAACCCACTTTTAAAATAAAAAGAATGTATGTTTTTTTCATTTTGTAACTATCTTCCCCCAAACAAAAGCCAAAGAAATTTAGAACTCTGGAAAAGGTACAAAATCGAATAAGAAAATGATTCTAAAGCAACAAGCGCTGTAAATTATAAAATGTGCTGTAACAAATTATTGCATTTCTCTGAGTTCCACATGGATTTCAAGAAAACACCTGATTTTCATCTCCTCCCCTCCAAGTAGAACACAGCCTTGCCAACAGCCAAATAACAAAACTGATAAACTAAAATACAGATTCATTTACTTAGTTTTACTTCAGTGGGACTGCAAACTGGTGCACAATTCATTCAAACAGAGCTTCTGAAAGGAATCCATCTTTAGTGTTTGCAAAAAGCAGACAGAGGCTTCTTACCCTTCTGTTTAAACCAAGGTGAGAATTCCTATAATCACAAAATTGTATGAAAATTATAGGGAAAACCTCCTAAAGTTAAATCACTTCACACATCAGCTTAGAGAAAGAAGGTCAAGTTTGACCATTAGCACTTTAAAGCTGATCATTTTCTTCATCTGCAAATTAATACCCTTTCATTCCATAGCATCAGTAAGCGCATACTTTGTGCAGATTAATTCCTCCACAGATTTTAAATATTAGGGTTTCTAGCTTTTTCACCTCTTCTAGAAGAAACAGAGGTCTTCAGATCCCCATGGCCTTACTCAAGTATTTTTCTTGGGATGACTACCTGAAACCATAATAAAAAAAATACCAATGTAAGTAACAGCATGGTCATTTTTTCACCTTAAGATAAATACATCCGTTAAATGATTTAATAATGGTCCATGAACAGTAATATCCAAAGAGAAACATCTAATGATTTGCATTACACTAGCATCTAAAAATATTAAACAAGCAATGTGCTGACTCGTGAGAAGTCATACTTTGGGCTATTAAGTTTTTAAAGAAAAAAGAAACAACTATCCCTTATGAGATAGCTGGGAAAGGCATGGTCCCTGCATATCCCTACATGTATCGGGGTATACTCGGCTAGGGTCACAGCCCTGTGTGGAGGGAATCTGCACTGGTAGGGCCGGGCCACCTGGATGGCAGGTGATGGAACACGCGAATAAGCAGCAGGTGAACTCCCTCTGCCAGTGATCCGCACTAAATCCAGAGCGGAATAAGCATGTCTGGGGCACCGACAGCCCCAGGAGCTTCGATATGACTGAGTATGAAGAAAGGCGTGTCTGCAAGCATGTGACAATAACCACGAACAGCTTCACGAGGAACCGGGAACTGGTCCTGACCAAGCGTAGCTGCCATCAAGCCGGCCCTGCCGCCCGGGGTGCCGGCCTGAAGCACACGCCTCCCCGGGGCTTCTCCCAGCGCCTCCCGCGGGACCGGCCGGGACGAGGCAGAGGGCGGCTCCGGGCCCCGCCAGGGACCACGAGCAGGAGGAGGAGGAGGGCGGCCGGGCCCTCGGCCTCCCCGCAGCGCCGCCTGGCGCGGGCTCGGCGGGCCAGGCCGCGCTCGGAGGAGGGCAGGAGGGGAGGAGGGCCCCGGCCCC
>JAWWMP010000081.1:22521455-22557574 GCA_035047865.1 Dendrocincla tyrannina
GGGAGCGCCGGGGAGCAGCGCTGTGAGTAGGCGGTGAGTGCCCCGCGGCGCCGGGCGAGGGGGTCCCGGCCGGGAGGAGGCTCCGCTCGTCGGGGAGCGCCCCCAGCGCGGGGGGAGTGCCGGGGGCAGGCGAGGGGAGCGGAGGTGAAGGAGCGTCTGGCTGTCGAGGGTGGCGGGGCAGGGGCTGTGGGGAAGGGGGAGCAGGGCGGGAGAGGCCGCCTCGGCCCCGGCTGTCGGCCGGTCGGGGGAGGGGGGCGGCGGCAGCCCCGGCGCGGCAGGGACCGCAGGAAAGTTTGGAGCTGCTCGATGGCCTGGCTGCTGCCAGCTCCTGCTGCGGGATCGTGCCCGCCTCGCTCGTAGCCTGGAAATCCTGCCTGGACGACAGAAGGGAAGACGTGTGAGTGCCAGAGCGCTGCAGGGCGAGCTGTGGCAGTGTGACCTGGCTCCTGGCTGGGTAGCGCCGTCAGAGCAGCCCTGGAATGAAGGCAAACACTCGCGATCTCGTGGGGGTTATTTTTTCTCTCCTCAGAGTTAAAGATACAGTCTTGATACCGTAACAGTTTTATGTAAGTAGCAGTATCGCTCTCCCAGGTGTGTCTAAGCGCATACTGGAAATTGGACAACTTTTAAAAATTAATCTTAATAGATTATTACTATTCGGTATGTCTCTTGTTTACAGTTCAAATAGTTTGCAGAAGAAATACCGTCCCAAAGACACGCTTGGCAGAGTAAAGCACTAATACTACAGCTTAAATTGTTTGCATGGATCCCTCCATTATGACTAGCCGTCCTTGATTGCTCCTTGTTTGAGTGCGCTTCTGTGCTTACGGGTTTCAGAAATGGAGTTTTAGTTGTAGACATAATATCAATAATATGCTGTAATTTGAGTGCATTCACTAATGAGAGAGATCACTGTTGAGGTGATTTTGGCTGTAGAGGTTAGCAACGAGAAGAGACTGTGTCTTTCTTATGTGTATGGCTGTTTTATCCCTTCTTTCATCTTTTTGATTTTCAATATGAAGCGTGGTGGATTAATTTCTCTTTCATCTCTTTGCATATAGAGGAAAATTGCTCTTCTTCCTTGGGGGGAAAGGGGAAGACTTTAGTCATAAGGAAGGCAACAACGTTTTTCAACTACTTAGAACATGTGGTTGTTTCATTAAGATGTCCACACAGACGTGAATGGTAGCATTTATAGCAACTTCTTGTGCCTTTTTTTTTATTTGTGGACGTGGAAAGAGTAAATGGCTGTCCTGTAATTTGGTCTCTGTTTTGTAAGAGGCTTCTGGAAACTTTAATTCCCACACTTTCTGTGGTCCTGTACTCAAGCAATTCCTTCATCAACAAATTTTACTTTAGCACTTAATCAGAAGAATAAAATTTTTTAATAATACAATATATTATTCCTGAATTACAATATTACTATAAATCTACTAAAAAGCTAAACAATATTGGTGGTGCACTGTCTTCATATATATGTTTATGCCTCAGCAGAGTATTATGAATGAAAATTTGGTTTTGAAAGTTTTGGAAGAAAGAAAAACAAAAAAAATTAGGCAAGTAAGTTTTATGCAGTCACTTTAATTTTCACTCGTGCCATACACATCTCAATAGGACCAGGTACGTACATATGTAAGTTTATGATTAGACTTACTGAAAAAGCATGGAGTTTCCTGGATGTACTTACATGTTGCATGTTAGTTTACATGTATCTGTTGCATGTTCCTGCCAGGCTTACACATTCCAGAAAATTACAGAAAACTAAGCATGTGAATTTGAAAGGGAATGCCTTCTAGAGCTGTCAGGTTTTATTCAGTGGAAGAACTATAAAAATGGTTTTAGAAAATGTCATTATGTCTTTGTTCACTATATAAGACCTTGTTAACGGTATCATTGATTTATTCTGTCCTGAGCAGTTTCTTACTCCTGGTCTGTGACACCTCTGCTGTGATTGCTTAGCACTGTCTTTATTTTTGTTTCAGTAATAGAGCTTTGTTCGTTAATTGGTAACTAGTTTGTCTAGCTGGGTTTGTGGTGTTTTGGTTTTTTGGGTGTCTTTTTTTTGATTTATTTTGTTCTTGTTTCATTTTGGGTGGGTTTTTTAGATTTGTTTTGTGTATTGGAGGGATTTTTTTTTGGTTGTTTTGTTTTTGAGGGATTGGTTTGTTTGGTTGGTTCAGTTTTGCTGTTTAGATACCACGTACTTACCATTACCTCACATTACTCACATTACATTACCTCATTGACTTCACCTTGGAGTCTGATAACTAGAAGTTGCTCTGTGCAGTTGTCACTGTTGAAGTTTTGTCACCTTTGCTAAGGTGTCTCATGCCAGTAAGAATGAAAATTGAGAAGCTGGAGGGCACTGATATATTTACTGAACCAGTTACGTTTCTAATCACATTACTGTGTTTGCATAATTTGTAATGATAGAAATTACGAAGACAGATGTTTTCCTTGAGGAGCAGCCTTGTGGAAATTTTGAAATGTTCAAAATGGCATGGAAATTTGTGTTTTCAACACCATTATTGTGGTTCCAAATACTGTTGCAGCCTTTCAGTATTTAAAGGGAGCCTACCGGAAAGAGAGAGAGACTTTTTACTAGGGTCTATTTTAACAGGATAAGAAGCAAGAATTTTTAACTTTTTAAGGCAAACATTTCTTTTGACCTAAAGCTTGTTTGTAGTACTGTTAATATGCTTGAATTTTCTGTAAGGGGTTTTATTGGAGTTGCTTAAGAGATCTTTTCATTTGGTGATTTTGCGTAGATTTATATTTTAAAGCAGGTAAATTCTGACTCTGCCTGTTGGAGGATAATGCAGTTTAAAATAAGGTAACAGGTTGTAAATGGATTCCTGCAGGGAAATAGAAGGGCCTGGCTGCTGAATGCTTGGGATCCTTCATGGTTCAGGTGGCCTTATGGAGTATTGGTGTGACAGTGTTGCAAGAAAAGTTACACTTGTAACTTTTTTGTTCAATTCTGTACCGACAAGTAAGACCAGGGGAAAAATGAATCCTCTAAAAGTAAGTCTTATGTATTTGCATAAACTTACATCTAGAAATCAGTATTTGCACACAGCCTGCAGTATAGCAAAGTTATTCTTTGACAATAAGTTAGTCTAGTTTAAATATTACATCATGACTACTAAGGCAGTGTATTATTAATTACTTATAAAATAATTCCTATGGGCAGGCTTCTATGTTGGTGAAAACTATATTAAATTTCCTGGGGATTTTCCCTACGTAAGGGAGTTTCCCAGTTGCCTGTGCTTACCATTTTGACACACCTGAAGAACTTGCAGTAGACATGTTGTGGAGGGTTCCCTGTCCTCTCTCTGCCTGACTGAATGCAGTGACTTAAGGGATAGGGGCAGTAGTGACAAGTTCCTGCCCAGTGCAACAGATGTGTCTTCTCTGTGACTACCCCACCTTCCCAGATGCCTTCATGTAACACTTAGGAGGCTCTGCACATGAAACTGAAGAGTTACAAGAACAACGGTTCATGTCACTTGGAGGTGCTGCCAAGGTTTAGTCAACCTATACCCTTCATCAAAACTGCTTCCACAAAGCAAAAAATATCATTGTTCTAGGAGACTCCCTTATGAAGGGAACAGAAGGCTCAAAGAGAAGGGCCTACGTCTTGGAGAAGTCTGCTGCCTCCCTGAAGTCTGGTTTAAAGATGTGAAGAGAAAGCATCTTAGCCTGGTATGGCCCTCAGATTAATATTCATTATTGATTGGGGTTTTTTCAGGTAAGCAGCAATGAAGTTGCAACAAGAATTCTGAACGCAATGAAGGGCAAGTCTCAGTGCCTTGGTTAAGAGATCAGGAGCACAAGTAGTGTACTTCTCTATCCTTCCCGTTGCAGGGAATGAGAGAAGAAACAGGAAGAGCTGTCTGATCAGTGCCTGGCTCTGAGTCTGGTGTCACTGAGAGAATTTTGGGTTTTTTGATCATGGTTTGGTTTACGTGACACCAGGTCTTTACCCTGGCAACAGACAGGGTACACCTGTCTCAAGAGAGAGAAAAGGATCTTTGTACAGGAGTTAGCAGGGCTCATTAGAAGAGCTTTAAACTACATTTGAAGGGGGAAAGGGATAAAATCAGGCAGCAAAGTCCATGGGTTATTGATGTGTTAGAAACCACAGAAACATCTGCGATTGGTCATACAGGAATTAAAGCTTCTCCCCGCCAAAAAGGTGGTAATATTAATAGGCTGTTTGAAGTCCTTCTACACCAATGCACACAGTACAGGCAACAAATAGGAGGAACTGGAAGGCATTGCGCAGCAGGAAAACTATAATATAATTGCCATTACAGAAACATGGTGCGATGACTCACAACTGGAGGGCTGCAGTGGAAGGCTGTAAACTCTTCAGAAGGGGTAGGCAAGGAAGGAGAGGTGGTGGGATACCCCTGTGTTTTAGGGACTGTTTGGATTGTCTACAGCTTAGTTATGGTGAAAGTAAGATTGTTTATGGGTAAGAATCAGGGGAAAGGCCAACAGGACAGATGTCCTGTTTGGGAGTCTGTTATAGACAAAATATTCTCTGAGCATCTGGGAGAAGGTTTGCAATTGCTAGCCCTTGTTCTCCTGGGGGCCTCCAACTTGTCAGATGTCTGCTGGAAATACAGTACAGTGGAGAGGAAACAGTCTAGGAGGTTCCTGGAGTGTGTGGAAGATAATTTCCTGACACAGTTGGTGAGTAAGCCAACTAGGGAAGGTGTCCCGCTAGACTTATTGTTTGTGAACAGAGAAGGGCTTGTGGGTGATGTGATGTTTAGAGAACGTCTTGGGCACAGTGCTTATGAAATTACAAAGTTTTCAATTCTTGGAGAAGTAACGAGGGAGTCAGCAGAACTGTTACGTCTGGACTTACAGTGGGCAGAATTTGGAGTGTTGAGGAGACTGGTTGACAGACTTTTGTGAGGCATTCCTGAAGGGAAAAGATGTCCTGGAAGGCTGGACATTCTTCTAGAAGGAAATCCTAAAGGCACAGGAGCAGGTTGTCCCCATGTGCTGAAAGAATTGCTGGCAGAGAAAAAGACCAACCTGGCTGAGCAGAGAGTTTTGGCTTGAAGTCAGGGAAAAAAGGAGCATCTATGGCCTTTGGAAGAAAGGGCAGGCAACTTAGGTGGACTACAAGGATGTCATGAGGTTACACGGAGAGAAAATTAGAAGGGCCAATTAGAACTTAATCTGGCTACTGCTGTAAAAGTTGATGAAAGGTGTTTCTATTAATAGGCCAATAACAAAAGGAGAGTCAAGCACAATCTCCATCCTTTACTGGGTATGGGGGAAAACGTGCTAACAAAGGATGAGGAAAGAGGCTAAGGTACTTCATGCCTTCTTTTCCTCAGTCTTTAATAGCATGACCAGCTGTCCTCTAAGAACCCAGCCCCCTGAGCTAGAAGAAGGAGACAAGGAGCAGAATGAAGGCCCTGTAATCCAAAGGAAAGTGGTTGGAGACCTCCTACACCACTAAGGCACTCCCGAGTCTATGGGGGTGAATGGGATCCACCCAAGGGTACTGAAGGAGCTGGCAGAAGTGCTCACTGAGCCACTTCCCATCATTTACCAGCAATCCTGATTAGTGGGGGAGGTCCCATGTGACTGGAGGTTAGCAAATATGACACCCATCTTCTAGAAGGGTTGGAAGGAGGATCTGAGGAGCTGCAGGCCTGTCAGTCTGAACTCAGCACCAGGGAAGGTTGTGGAACAGATCATTTTGAGTGCCATCACATGGCACATCCAGGACAACCAGGGGATCAGGCCCAGCCAGCATGGGATTATGAAGGCAGGTTCTGCTTGACCAACCTGGTCTCCTTCTATGACAAGGTGACCCTCTTAATGGTCAGATGTTGTCTATCTAGGCTTCAGTAAAGCATTTGACACCATTTCCTGTAGCATTCTCCTGGAGTCTGCTTGCATGGCTATACTCTTCCTTGGGTAAAAAAAGCCTGTCTGGATGTCTGGACCCTGAGAGGGGTGGTGAGTGGAGTTGCATACTGTTGGCAGACAGTCACTGGTGAAACGGGTTTCCCAAGGCCTAGTACGGGGGCCAGTCCTGTTTAATACCTTTATCAATGACTTGGACAAGGGGATCAAGTACACCATCAGCAAGTTCACAGATGACGCCAGATTGGTGGGGCCTGTTGTTCTGCTGGAGGGTAGGAAGGCTCTGCAGAGGGATCTGGACAGGCTGGGTAACATAAGTTAGAAACTGATTCTCTGCCCCAAGTACTTCACCTGATGATCACTTTTCTTGGAATTAAGCATAGAAAATAATCAAATTTTCTAGTTTATAAATATAATCCTGCTTTTAAGACAGGCCCTGCTTGTTCTTAAAGCAAGTACTTTAAGTGACCTTGTCTTGGTTGTAAACATCATGTCTTGGTTGTAAATTACTACAAATAAAATAACTTAAGGAGGAAATTGTATTTGTTATATTTATTAGAGTTGTATTTGCAGTCCACTTAGGATTTCCTCTTCAAGGAACTTCCAAAGATGTTAGTTAGGGTAAACAATGTCTCCCTGCCCTTTTATTTCAAATGGATTTCTAATAGGAATTTTGAAGGCAAAGTTACTAATGGTATATTTCTACAAAAGCTGTTGTGTAGAAACTCAAAACTGACAAAGCAACAGTATATTTTTTTAGGATGCACAGATGAAGTACTGATGATGATAATTGAAATACTTCCTATTATGAACCAGTCTTTGGAGAAAAGATCATGATTTATACTCATCAATGTTTTTGCACATAAAATATGTCAAATACTGGTTCTATTACAACTTAAGAATAGGAATTTTAGGATTGTTGTCATTTATTAATGAACTCTCTACTAAAGATTTGATTGTTACTGTGATGCTGTGATATGTAATTGCATGTTTCTCTTTGTATTTTTATTATATGTATGTACTATGTATGTAGGATATATGCAGGGCTGGATGCACATCGGGACTAACTTGCAACAGTAGCAATGTCTAAATACTGTTGCAATAGAATTTCCTCTGAAGTATTCTTGTTCTTAACTTGCCTATGGAAATTACTTTCAGAATTGTTACTTTTTTAGGATATTTTTATTTTTATATCCAGATGGCTCTGCTGTGTTTTAGATCTCTAAGCATCTGGGTGACAACCAAATATTCATGTCTAGTGAACTCTCTACTTTGTTGAAAGACTACAGACAAGACATGTAGAAATGTCAGGGTAGAGTCCAGAAAATTTAAGTCTATCAAAATGCTGAATTTCTTCAATGTTGCAAAGAAACTGCAAAAATGTGTAGCTAATAAACTATGAACACCAAAGTTTCAGCTCTGCTAATAATGTAGGTTGTACATTTTAACAATTTAAGAACTTACTGATTGATGCAGTTTCATTCACATTTGCTAAATAGTTGAAGTTATCTCTATACCCATAAGGTGGGGACTTCGATATATTAAAGCTCAGGTCTTGGGACACAGCTCTTTAGCAGAACATGTGATTCTTCAGCAATGATCTGACATATTTATTGTATAGAAATACTTCTACTACAAAATGGTAATCCTGAATAATGTAGGCCTATGAAGGATTCTGAGTTATATATAGTTCTAAGAAAAAGCATTTGTTCTTTATGAAAGAATTCCTGTTACTTGCATTCTCTGGAAGTTTGTATGTGGAAGTACACAGCCTGCAGTACTGAGACATTACTAACAGCTCTGTAGCTTACTGCAGTATAAATATACAGTGGCTCTTAAATTAGGCCCTTTTCCCAGACTTCTTGAGAGTCACTGACACAGATACTTTGTGTATTTTGTTCTCCATATTTAGCAGGATGTGTTGGAGAGAAATCATTCATTGGAGCTATTTCAGTGAGTCACCAAGCGCAAACTGCCCATTAAAAAAAATCCCGAAGAGGCTTTATTTTGTGACGTATGTATTGAAGTACAAGTTCTTTGTAACATCCCATTTACCAGCCTGTTAATTAGTTAAAATTAAGCTATGTTAAAGTCCTTTATCCTTTTCAAGACATGATAATTAGTATTCAGTAAAATTAAATAGTGCAGCTTTGCCTTTATAATCTTAATTAACTGCCTGGTTGAGGTGATGGAATGCACCATCAGGAGGCTTGTTGATGACACCAGGTTGTGTGGGCTGGAGGGTAGGTCTGCTCTTCTAAGAGACCTTGATAGGCTGGAGCAATGGGCTGACAAGAACTTCATGGTGTTGAACAGAGTCTGAACATTGAAACAGAATAACCCTACACAGTAGTACAGGCTGGGTACATGGCTAGAAAGTGACGTTGCAGCAAATGACATTGCTTTCCTGGTGGACCCCAAGTTGAGTGTGAGTCAGCAACGTACCTTTTAGCAAGAATGAAGCCAGTAGCTGAGAGAAGTGAGCGCTTCTGTCAGCTTGGCATTTGTGTGACTGCATTAGAAACAGTGTCTAGTTTTGTGCTTCTCAGTATAGGAGAGATGATGCTGACTTTCTGAACCAGGTCTAGAGGAAGACTGCCAAGATAATTAGGTGACAGAGGCACATAATGTAGAAAGAGAAGCTGGAAGAGCTGGGTCTCCTCAGTGTGCAGAGAAGATTGAGGCAGTGGATCTTGTTTTCAATTAATTGAAGGGTACAGAAAAGACAGAACCAGACTCTTCTTGGAGGAGCTGGGAGACAACAGAAAAAGTTCCAGCAAGGGATGTTTCAATTAGACATTGGGAAAGATTTGCATCATGGAGATGTTCAAATATTGGGATAAGTTGCCTGGAGAGGCTGTGGGATCTCCATCCTTGGAGATACTATGATCTTGATTGAGGATGGACTTGAGCAGCCTTTGAAGCTCTGAAGATTGCCTTGGGTAGAGGATTGAAGCACTTGACCTCCAGAGGTTCCTTCCAATGTAAATAAGTGCTTGCTTCATATCACATAATATGGTTGCACAACTGCTTTCTCCCTCCTCCGCACACAACTGGTTCTGGCCTAGCTGGAGCGTGTGGCCCAGAGGGTTTTGGAGTGTTATTAATTTTTTTGTTATCATACATGATTTGTACTATATGGCTCAAACCCTAGTTTTTTAACCTGACTTCTACATAGTCAAAGACTTTAAGTGATCAATCAGTTTAATGCTTTGAATTATCATGTGTCTGTTATAGACTGATCCTGAAAGAGACATCCTTTTTCCAGAATTTTGTATATTTAAATATTGTTAAAGTGTTTTTTCTATAGCATGACTTACTTTTCCTTCTATGTAGCCTGATAACTTGTGCGTTCTTTCAGGCAATGAAATAAATCTATACTTGTAATTGGAAAACAGGCTTTTATTTGTTTGTTGGGGTTGGGGATTTTCTGGGTGGTTGGTTATTGGATATTTGTTAGGGGTTTTTCCCCCACTCCAAAACTCATAAATCTAGACTTTCTCATAAGCAAGGAGCCCAAAGTTTATAATTATTTACTTAAGGAATAGAAGTTAAATCATTTGTCTGGAATAGAAGTTAGACAGGCAACATGTTCTAGCATAGAATATTTTTTTGTAATCTTTAATTACAAGGAAATAATTTCGAGGGTTTGGTCTTTGTCACTCTGGATGTAATTACAATGTGAAATATGCAAACCTGAATGAAACAGTCACATAATTTTACTGTAAATGCAATGTAAAATGTCTATTGATTTGGTTTTTATTTCATAGAAAAACCTTTTAAGTAAACTCTTGCTGAGCTCCATTCATAAATCCTGTTGATTTTTTTTTTTTTTCCCTGCATGGATTATATATATATATATATATATGAGTGAGGACTCAGTATGGAGCACCAGAGTTTTTAAATCAGTCTTTAAGAAGGTGATAAGGTAATTTTTTTATCACTCCCCCCTTCTTTTTTAGCTATTTGTATGGTTTTCTAAGAAGATAATGAGTCAAACATCTCCTTAATTAGTCACAAGCCTTAAAATTATACTGGCTCAACTTCAGTTTTGTTGGGTATCAGTGTAGCCATGAGGAGTTACTATTAACTATGTCTTTCATTATTTTGCAAGTACACAAAGGTTCTCAATTTTAGCATCTACTCATGAGTGCAAGGGAAGAAATCCTAAACCCCAGAATCGTGTTTTTTGGGAATAACTTCTGCGTGAGTAATACAATTTCTAGCAAAACCAGACAGTATTTTCTGTGTCTTCAGCATGCTTTAGCTCCTTCAGAGGAATGATGACATTCAGATCAAAGCAGACTGGGTCAGTGCTAAATGGAGGTGTTCAAAAAAGTTTCATTTTGAAACAAAAACCTCACTATGAACTTTGAAAAGAAAAAAATATTCCTGAAACAGTCTACCCATGTCTTACTTTGAAAATAAATCCTTTCACATTCCTAAAGCCAGACAGTCCACTCTGATCATGCCTTCCTTTAGCTATTGTATACTTTACTTTGCCCAGTACTGTCTGTCTGTCTGCTTACTGTAACTCCGTTTGATGATTGCTGTTCTCCTTTCCAAACTGCCCACCCAGCTGCTGTATCCAAACAGCACATGAGGGCACATGAGAAATGTTCTGATACAGTAATTGTATTTTGTGGCCCCAGTTCCTTTCAACTGAGGGATAACTAATCGTTTCTATTTAAATGTGCTGCATTCTGTGAATGAAAGTGGCTTTAAAATTTGTCTACATGGAGTTGAAGTCAAGAGAGAAGTATTGTTTTCAAAATGGATTCACTGGAACATGAGGCTGTAAAAGGTAAGTTTTGGGCCTTTTTAAAATACAGCTTACTGTTCTAATTGATTAAGGAAATAAGATTTCCAAGTTACACAGACACTTGATTATATCCTGAAAAAATGAGCAAGCTATTGCATAGCTGGATTATATGCCTTTTAGAGTAGGTGGTTCCATCATCCCTGATTCCAGGCTTGTGTCTTTCTATTGCAATACAAGAGGTTTTCACACAAATCACCATTTGAAAAGGGAATCTCTTGTATTTATTTCTTCTCCTATAGAGGTATATTTTGATTTTTTTATATATTTTTTTAAGCTGTTAGGTGCTTACTTCAGAGATACTTCTTATTTGCATTTTATTACAAGTAGTGTTGTGTTTCTCTCACTTCCTATCTGTTGCTTTTCCCCCTTTTCAGTCTTCTAGAAAGTAATTTAATGCAGTTAGAATATCCTTTTGCTGTACCGGATGTTGTATGAATACATAAGGTGATACCAGAGTGGCTTTTTTATAGCTATTTGTTCCTGTTTAAATTTTCAGGCGACCTTAAAACCTAAATTTTCTAATGAATTTCTCAACCCTATTGATAAAATATTATTGTTTCTACATATCCACTAACAACTGAAACTCAGGTCATTGGACTGTTCCCCAGCAAGTTTTAAGTCTGTCAAATATGGTGCAATGGGATAGGTGATATAGGAGGGAAGGAAAGGATTGGTGTTAAATGTCACCCTTTTGCAAAACGCAAGTGGAGAGGGACTACATTAGACAATATTTCACACTGCTTCCTGCTTCAAGGCTGTGTTTATTCAAAAAGCTTTTTGCCAGGTTAGTAGAGTTTGTTCTCACAGAGTCGTGCTGGGCCCCTGCAGCTACAGTAAACAACTTTCACCAATACCTGCTTTTTGGCTGCCAGGGTAGCAGAGCTTGGACTTTTCCCTCTAATACGTGCAAGCTCACCTGTGTCCTTTCACTGCCTGTTGGACAGGAATTTTAGTTGTCTTTTCACCTAGGTCTTTCTTGACAAGTGTCAAGAAAGCTGCTCCTGGCAGGTTCTTGCAAGCGTGGGTGCAGTTTACAACGGCCAGAGCCACCTCTGGTGCTGTGATGCCTGCTGGGTATCTGCAGACTCCCACTCCACCCATCTACATTTTCCACTCCATACTCCATCCACCATCCCCTTCCAAATTCGCAGCCACTGTCAGAGTAATAGCTGATAAAATAATGCTGGGCTACAAAAGAAATTTTGTGAAAATTGTTTTGACTTTAGCTAATGCAGTGGTGCTGGTGTACTGCCTTGCCTCCAAACAACTGCAGGATTTGCAGTTTCCACATTGCTGGTGTTTTTGCTACTGTCTGCATTTCAGTATGAACAAACACTGCTTTGAATGTATTTCCACTCTTTATAGTATTTGCTGGTACAGATAGTCCCGCCTTCCTACCACTGCTGCTGTGCTCTGGCTGTTTGGACCACCAACATCCATGAATAAAATGCAGAAGGGGGGCCTGATCTGAGTTACAGCTATCCTGCAGTCACAAAGGCATATACCAATTAAAAAAACAAGCGCAGAAATATGGATGAATGGAAAGAGCAGATCAGAAACAAAATGGATAGGATTCGTTCTGGTGTCAATTAAAACCACTTTAGAAACTACAGTGTAAGTTTCTCAAACAACATTAGTGCCATAAAAAGATAATGGAGGCAGATTTTCAGCTTGCTAAGTGTGTACTTCGTAGTAATTACAGAGAGTACTTTGTAATTTCGGAGGCTTTCAGGGAGATCTGATAGAGGTCACACACAAATCTGGGCACTAGGAACAGGGAAGTGGACCTGGGGCAGAACAAGACCAGAACAAGAAGTGTAAGGGAAAAAGAAATGCACTTTTTTATGGCTTTTTTCCAGTGGGAAGTGGGGGTAGGGAATGTTCTCTTGTAATGTCTTTTACTTTACAAGCAGGAAGAGCTATTCTTCAATAAGTGCCTGTGTGTTACATTGGCATTGGAGCAGGTTTTTCATAAGGCGGTCACCAAGGGATTCCTGAGCGTCACAACTCTGCAAGCTGCTGAAAGTAATACAGCTGGTTCCCCCAGCTTTTTTCTCGTCTGCCACTTCTTGCCTTTGCTTCTGCAGATGTGTGCAATGAAACGGGCAGTGTGACTTTTCTTTTAACAAATTCTGTATTCTTGGACCTTACCCCAGTGGATATCTGTCTCATTTTCAGGCAGCCAGACATAAGTTTGCCAGTACTTAGTAAATGCTGGATTCATGATTGAACTTTTCCTAGTGGTAGGTCATGCTGCTTAAGAGCTTTATGAGTCATCGTAGAGGAAGCTGAATGGGCTTGTCAAACTGAAGGATAGACATGGTGACTTGACTGACAGCAGTAAGCCTGACTTTTAAAGCAGCAGGCTGGATTATGTAGTCTCAGGTGGCCATGCACAGTCTTTGGCTGGATATCTGCTGTCACTGCTTTGCAGCCAGGTTTGGTGGACTTTGAAGTAGGTGTCTTCCCCATTGTGAGGAAGCGTGCATAGCTGTGGAGGCAGCAGGAAGGGAACACATGTCCCAGTAGCACCACCCCAGCAGGGAAAGCCCATGTGCAAATGTCCTCTGTGAGTTTGTGTGCAGCATTCTGAAATAGCACTGGCTGAGAACCTCCTGTGTGGTGTCACTGACACCTCCCGAGTCAGGAGGATGACCTGGATCTTTCTGTTCTGCAGGACCTCCCTCTCTAATGTAGCAGCAAATAAGGGACAGAAGAGGTCCTGAAAGTCACCTTACCTAACCAGAAGTACCAGATCCACTGGTGAGGTAGCTGTGTTTGCAGCATGGTCAACCATTCTTTTCTTATGACCCTGGGAACTCTGTGGAGCAGACATGGAAGAGTCAGTTATGAACAAAGCTCAGACTGTGTTAACTCGCTTTATGTACTTTGATACTGGATGGTCTTGTGAGCAAGCAGTATTATAAACAAGGGTTATATAAGTCTAGTAAATGCTGCTTTTCGGAACACATGCTTGCTGGAACAGTGACTGTAAAAAGAGGTAAGGCAGCAACTTTCCATTAAAAAAAAAAACAAAAACAACAAAAAAAAAAAAAAAAAAAAAAAAAAAAGATTGGAAGTTTGGGCAGAACACTAAGGTGAATGAGCAGACAAGGCATGACATGATCCTGGGTAGTGGATAGCAAACCAAAGGCTCTTTCTGCAAAGGGGAGCATTATTGTTATAACCATTAGCAGTCTGATATTGAACAGGCTTAAATCTGGTACGTCAGGTGATCTGGTTCTGTGGCAGTCCAGCATAACTGAACTACAATCTACATTTTTTTATAATGATTCCCTTTTTTAGACTGCAGTGTTCTGGTTTAAAGCATAAAAAGTAAAGTATTTCCTTACTGGTGTATTAGACTGTACAAATAGTATTGAATGCTTAAATCTATTTCTGGATGGAAAAATTTTTTTCTTCAGATTGGGAAAACCAGTAAAATTTTTCAGATATGCTTTGGCTGTTCAAGGGTTTTCTGTGAGGAGGTGTCTCCTTGTTGTTCCCCAGGAAACATGAAGAACAGTAAAGAGAGTGACAAGGTTTACGGACTACGGGAGAATATGGGAACCGGGAAATTAGGGGAAGGGGTAATTTTTTTAGAAAATTTCCTTTTATTTGTTGTCGTTATGAAGTAGAAAGGAATAAGGAGAAGCAAGATCTGCATATGTGATACCATGAACATTACCAGAGTAGGAGAAAAACCTGACAAGACTGCTTATGCTTTCCTCTCTTTCGTAGCACCTGACTACAATCTTTCATTGCTAATTAATTGAGCATCTCTCAGTGAAAGAGGTCTTTCATGAGAAAATGGGGAGGGAAGTCTAAAATAATTAAACATTCTTAAAAGAGAGAATATCACTGTAATGTAAATCTTAATGTAAAATTATTCTAGATGTGCTCTACAGGTTTCTTGCATTCTGACTGAATCAAGCAAGGTAAAAGGAGATTAGCATAGACACCATCTCTTTATCAAGTATTGTTTGCCAATGAGGTGTACTTACTTGATGATGAGAGCCAGACTCTAATTTTGTAGGTCTAATCTCAGAACTGTTGAATCTTATGGAAAAGCTGTGGAGATTCTGTTTCGGGTTATTTTTCTCAGTGCAAATATGATTTTCTTTAGTTCTCTTTTTGATAATTAGGACTTTGCAAACTGCCTGCATTTTGTCATATTTAACTTCTCTCTTAAGAACTAACTTTGTGATAGATTACTGAAGGTGGGTTCATATGATGCAATTTTTAAAAGATTCCAAGACAGGCCTGTTGAACAGCAGATACATAAGCCAGATGCCTGTTCCTGGAATATTAGTAGAAGTGATGTAAAAACTAGCAAGCACTTCAATAAATGTGATGTCCTGAGGATCAGTCAATGTAACATCATAAGGGAAAGTCTGGTCTCGCAAACTTACAGAAATTCTTTGAAGAAGTTGACAGGGAAAATGTATTTGTTATAATCTGTTTGAATGTTCAAATGGGGTACCATGTGGTACCTTGCTTAGAAATCTTAAAGAATCCAAACAGCTTTGGGAAAGAGGGAGGGTCCATTGCATGCAGAACTTGCTGGTTGAAAGACAGGAAATGGATAGGAATAAAGAGCCAGTTTTTGTGGTGGTTGAAGGTTGAGTCCCAGATAGATCAGTGCTAGGATCTCTGCTATTACATGTGAGGATAAATAATCTGAAAAAGATGGTAAGTAGTGAGGTGGTAGTCTGTAGGCAGTACTACAAATGGTGTCTACTGCAAAAGAGTTCTATGAGACACAATGGTGAGTAGGATACAAAACTCATTGCAGCTAAAGGTGAAAGATTCATGTGGTTGGGGGGAAAAATGGTCCTAAATGTATACAGAATATTATTCTCTTAATTATTACAATTCAGGAACAATATATTGAGATTATAATAAAAACTCTGAGGAAAATCATCTTAGTCCTTAGAACCAGTCCAAAAACCAGTTGAAATAGAGACCATGTCACCACGATGTGAATCCATGCGTTTTGCATGTTGTACATAGCTGCTCATCTCCTAATTCAGAAAGGTATTAGTGGCATTGGAAATAGATTAGAAAAAGCAGAAAGGATCCTAACAGTTGCACAGAATCTATTTCTTGAGGATTAGGGTTAATCAATCTGTAAAAGACTGGTATGACGAGAGTGATCACCTGTAAAAGGTGGTATGATAGAAATCTCTTAAGTCACAAGTGGAATGGAGAGAGTAAATATGAAAGGTTTTTTGCTGTCTACCTCTCAGTTCTTGTAGACAGTGAAAATGAAATATAACAAGTTGCAGGTTAAAAACAGCTATTTCTTCACAATGAATAGTAAAGCTGTGAAATTTCAGGATGCTGTGGCTGTTAACATTTTTCATAGATTTGGGGAGTTTTTGAACAACTTAGTGGAAGAAAAATGCATTGCAGGTTATTAATATAAAACCATCATGTCTGGCCCAAGAATTCATCCAGTGGTAAATTGCTGAAGACTGGGAGAGTATTGTGTAAAAGTATCTGTTCGTGTTTGCCCAATTTTTATACTTTTCATTGTTATGCTCTGCTGACAACTCTGGATAAGGAATTAAATGAGAAGTATCTGATCCAGTATGGCCATTATTATGTTTACAATATTTGGAAACAAAATGGGAAGAAAAATGCATATGTTGGTAACAACAAAATTAAAAGACTAATGTTATGTATTTTCTTTTTGATTTTATATTTGTGCAATCTAAAACCAATGGAAATTTTGCTGCAAAACAGATATGAAACTGTTTCATGAAAGCACACCATAAATTATATTAATCAATAAAATTGACGTAGAAACAGTGAGAGTGGCAAATAAGATCATTAGAATTGAAAAAGTTATCTAGTTTTCATTAATAACCTGTGAGTATATGTAATGAAAATAATATTCATCTTACCTGAGCTAATGTCTTGATATAAAATTGCTGTTAGGAACAGAAATCCTTCAAAGTAGGAATAGACTAGTTTTCCTATTTTTCTCCCATTTAGAATTTTGTATATTTATTCTTAAGCAAAATCCACATTTATTTTTGAGGATTGACATATTTTTTTACAAGTCAGTCTGAAATAACTTCCAAAACAGCAAAGGACTTACCAGTCTTTGTCAGAGCTTCCAGCATTTTTAATTTATTCTATAAACCTTCCAAATCTACAGAGCTGGGAAAAAACCCAAACAAAACAACCCTATGTGTTTTGCTTTTTGTAGTTTCTTAAAGGCTTGTTTCATATTTTTGCAATTCCTCTTTTATTAGTTTAGTATTGTAACTACAAAAAGTTAAAGTTTTTACTTTCATAGTCTGCTGTAGACGCCAGGTAATTTTTCAGATTTCCAAAATGATTATCAATTGAACCCATTAACTCAAGAACACATTGGCTCCAAGAATCTATTATAATTTTTTGAGTACTGGACGCTATGGATGCAAGGAATAAGAAAGGTCATGAGTAAATCAGTGATGAAGAATTCTGATTTCTTCCTTTAGCAGATTATTCATTGTCTAATTCAGCTTTTTACAGCTCTGTATAATAAATAGGTCTGACTGTTATCAGGAAAGACAAAGGATTCTATCAGTTTCTGAGCTTGCAATCTAGGAAAGCAGTTTCTGTGCCATATAGAAGAAGGTAAATAAAACAGGAATGTAATTTCTGCAGGTCTTCGATGTCTTTTAAACTCATTCTGGTGTTACATACACAGGATTCCCTGGAAAAGATATTGAAGGTTCTGCCAAAAGTTCAGCACCATCCTGATCCTTCCTGATTAATTAAATTTTGATCTTGTTAAGTACAGGGATAGGAGCCCTTATGTCATCAAGGATCCTTCATTTCTCAGCACCCAAAAACTCGTTTTAATGAAAAATCATTGATTCTTTCACAAATCTGGGCACTAGTTTCATCCTGAAACTGCTGGTCTAGTTTTTACTTTTTTACTATCTCACGTAGCCGTTTACCTTGCTCAAATATTTCTTTGATATAATAGTTTTGGGTAATCGAATTTGGCTGAGATTATATCTTGCCCCAGATACCTTTGAACAGCCTTCTTGTCTGCCTTCCCTTAGCTTTTAGCACAACTGTTGGATGATGTCCAAAGTGGTCTTGTTGATTAAGCTGCTCCCATTAAAATTACTGTTAAAGAAGAGAATTTTAAAAATAATTTGAAGGAAGAATAATTTGTTTACATAGGCTGGTTATGTGGCCTATGATGTAGCCTGTGTGCTAAATCAATAAAACAAAACCATTCCTGGCTTTCTACAACAGTATTGCAATAATTTAAGATGAAAACCTACTACAAACTGGTTAGTCTTGATCAGAACAAATACCATTAGATTTGTTGGAGTACAGGTGCTCTTTTATTGTTATGATACGTTTCTACATGAACACGGAGGTTTTTTGTTTGCAGGCATAATAAGGAATTGAAACAGTGAGTGCAGTAGTGAAATATTCCAGCAGACACAGGATTTAAGAATCTGGTGACCTGAATGCTGTGGTCCAGAATATAAAGAATGGGGTTTGTATTAAAGTTTTGCTATATAAGAAAGACTGTAATAGACACTTGTAACAAGACTTGTAAAAGAACAGGTATATGTTCACTAATATTTTTTGGGGGTGTGAGCTGAAGTGTATGTTAGGCTGGAATGAGCAGAAAGACTCCCTGGTTGATGCTCCCAAACTTCTCAGCAATATTAGCTGTGAAAAGAGCAGAGAAAATGTGAAATTAAAAATTATTTTACTTCTATCATAGAACATCTGCTTTCTTGTGGCTTACGTTTTTAATATAAATACTAATTCTAAAGCACATTGGAACATACTTTTTTTTAACCTTGGATGTCAGGAAGGGTAGTAATATTAATTGTTAGTTTATGTTTCTCTTTGTTTCTGAAGGAAGTTTCCTTGTCCTGGCTGGAGCATTGTATTGACAGGTAGCATAGGTAATACTAATTAAGAAAGTTTCAACAGAAGAAAAATCATTGTAAGAGACTTATACAGTCTCAGCCATTTCCTAGAAATAATGAATGTTTGTTCAGGACAATCACAATTTACCTACTTGTGTAGTCCCTTTATTAATATGTACTTTAGTTAAAATAAACACCTACTAGTTTTGCCTTATTTGCCTTGCCTGACAGTGGACCATGAATGATGAAAACTTTGAAGTGTCCGTTATCCTTTCTGTTTTCACTTTCCACCTACTGCCTACAGCAAACTGTTTTCCCTTGTTTTCGGCATATTTTCTTGCTCCTGGCAATTCAGCCAGGCTTCTTACTTCTGCTGCTCTTTTTCCAAGACATTGTCTGATTGCCAGCAGAAATAGCGAGAGCATAGGAGAAATGGCATAACTGCTGTTTCTGTCTTCTCTGGCTTCAGCATGACCTCTGGATGTGATCACAGAGACAATTCCACTATCAGGCACCATTAGCTCTCTTACGATCCCACTGTCTGTACAGTTACTTCTGGTTAAAGCTTCATGCAAATAGTTGAAGAACTTCTTAATTAAAGTAATAAAGATTTTATTTCTTTGGTAAAACAGTGTTTTTGTTCAGACTGATTCTTGAAAACCTTTCTAATATTATGCCCGTATAATGTTCAGTTTCATGCAATTTTGATGCCAAATGGGTTAGATTTTGCAAAATAAGAAACTGGTTACTTGCATTTCTCCTTACACCATTCCATGGGAAAGGTCAGTTATAGTATTCCACAAATAGCAGCAGCCATTTGTATTAATTGTCTGCATCAGTCACTAGGTATGTTGGTTGTGTTAATAGAAGAACTGATAGAAGAACTAATGGAACTACACGGCCTGCAGGTTGAGGGAGGTGATTCCCCTCTGCTCTACTCTGCTTTTGTGGGAGTGCACATAGAGCACTCTGTCCTGCTCTGGGGTATTAGTTTTAAATGGAAAGAAGGTAGATGTGGATTGGACATAAGGAAGAAATGTTTTATGAGTGTGGTGAGACACTGGAACAGATTCTCCAAAAAAGTGGATGCTCCACCACTGAAAGTGTTCAAGGTCAGATTGGACAGGACTTTAAGCACCCTAGTGTACTAAAAGATGTCCCTGCCCATGATAGAAGTGTTGCAAATTATGGTTTTTAAAGGTTCCTCACAACCCAGACTTTTCTGTGATTCAAGCTTGGGTTGCTTTGGATTTTTTTAATAGCTTTATTCTCTCTCTGTTTTCTTTGGCTTAATATTTATCTTGAAGCCAAAAATCATTATCATGCAACAAAGTCATGTTTTATTGTAATTTCGCTAGTGTCAAGAACACTTTTCATAAATACAAACTGTATGTGACATACTGTAATTAAATTTTGTTATCCTTAAGTAAATGATTAAATTGTGTAGTGGAAAAACCAGCCAAATATTTCAGCAGAGGTGTTCTGGCAGAAGTTAAAAATACTTCAAGTTATTTGTTTGTTTAAATTAATTTTAGATTATATCCAATATATCTTTTGCCATTTCCCTGCCAGAGCCAGAATTTTGCCTGGGGGTATATTCAATATTTTATCAGAATTGCAGCTGTTGTGGTTCTGCTAGTTTTATGGTGTACAGACGGTGCAAGTGGTGGTCCTTGTCACTGCAGTTACCTGAATGGCTCATTCTTTTTTAGCAATGATGACTCTTGAGATTCTGGAGACGCAGCATCATGACAAGCAGGATGCATACCTCTTGGACTAAAAAGGTTTTTATAGTTCCTGAAGTTCTCTCTCAGAAATGTTGTAAAATGCGTGTGAAATACTGCATAGAAAACGTATTTTGATGTGGGAATCTATCTCATTTTATGCATACAATGATCTCCTGGATTCTGTGTTTAGACCTTAAATGGAATGTGTTGCTTTGAAGGAGTGCTAACTGGTTAAATTACCTCTTTGTTAAAAGGAAATTGATTTGTTCATTCATCTGAAAAAAATCAAGATCTCTTTGAAAGATCAGCAGGGTCACATTGTCTTTTAGCTTTATGCAGAAGAAAACGAGCTCGTAAGAATGCTTCCAGGAAACAATAAAAGTATGTGCCTGTTTGTTCCTAGTCCAGTGCGTCTGTGAACCATGTTCGTCATCTGTCTCCGACTGTTGAATGTGCTTTCTTCACTTCCCACTTGAAAGCATGGAAACGGATACTCTTTAATGTAAGCAGAGGATAATTTGCAAAGTTTCATCCTATAGATATTTATGAAATAAATACAATGCACTAAGTAGTTATTTACTCACTTAAGAGCTTGCTTAAGTGAAAGTAGAGAACTCTGGAAAAATTGCACGTTCCTTGAAACGTTGTGTAATATTCTTTTCAGTGCTTTCAGTTATTTGAATAATAATAGAGAAATTACAGTAAGTGTTGCTCAGTTTATTCAGAACATGCAGCCTGTGGACTATCAGCAGTCTACAGATAGAGCACTAGCCTCTTAGTAGTGTACTTAAGAGCCAGGAGTCAGTGGTAGGATTCTGTGATTGTTGCTTTCCCCTGACAGTCTGAAATACAGCATACTTTGGGACATTGAACATTGAAAAATCTGGAATTTGTTTGCTCACCTTTTTACTTCATTCAAAATACATTGCTGAATAAAACCCAATAGTTTTTATGTTGAAATGCACTGACTTCAGATATTCATGATTTCCAAAGGCAACTGCATGCTTTTAGAAAGTAGTGGAATGATGCGTACTGTGTACACTCTGATTACAGGGGCCTGACGTTGTGTACTACCTATCTTTACATTTTCAGATCTACCTTGTAGGCCTCTTGAATATTTAAAAGATCCAGTGAGAGCATGACCCTACCAACTGATACTCTTTCATATGAAAAAGCTTTCTCAAAGTGAGACTTCTGCTTCAGGAAGGTTTCAGGAAGATATGGTTTCTAAATAAATAAGGGATTTTCAGATTTTACTGTGGAGGAGTGTGCTTGTGAGAAGCCCTGTGTTGCCATCCTCTTTATTTTTCTTTTCTGTGGATGTGCCTTGACAGACAATAAACTTTGTTTTCGATTCTATCAGTTTAACACCACTGAAAATGAAGTTGACATTAAAGCTTTTGGCTGGCCAGATTCTACCAGAGGCTCTCCAGAGGGTTCTCTTTAGTCTGTAGTGCATTTTCAAACTTGTTTACCTGAAACTTAACATGGCTTTTAAATTGTGCTAAGCTGAGCAAACATACTTGAAAAATACATCCTGGACTCAGTCAAGGCCAGGGTCAAGGTGCGTTGCACCTGACTGGTTAGTCAAGTTCCCCATAGGGTTTTCTACAGCTCCTTGTGTAGGACGATCTTTATTCGTCCTTTCATGTTCTAGCAGTGTTCTGTACCAGTACTGGTTGTCTTTACCCTCCCTTTTTCTAAGCAGATCAATGTGATAGAATTTCTTTAGACTTTCTGCTCCATATAGTGTCAGTCTAGATGGTGTCCCATCTGTCTGTCACTCTGAACTGTTGCTTTGTAACTCTTGTTGGTGGTTTCACTGTGTGTTTTTTGTCTATTGAATCTGATTTTGGAGGGGACACACACTTGTTTTTAACTGAACTGAACTGAGTTTTTACTTATCTCATAGTTAATCAAAGTGTGTTTGAATGTTTTTTGCAGAGAGGTTCCTGTCCCAGCTGACATACTGGGTATGATGTGTGTGTGTGGGTAAAGAGAAACAAGAGGCATTACACGGCCTGAAGTGTGTTCAGGTGCTGCCAAAGTGAGAGGCATTGCACTGGTTAAGAATGTTACCAGTCTCTGGTTTCATGCTCTTGAGCTTATCACTGATGCTGTGTGTCCTGATGTGAGTCATCAGCTGCTGGTACTTTTTATATAGGCACTGGGTGACACTTGTTCACTACTGCTTGATTAAAAAGTGGTGCTATCAGCATTGTCGGTGATACAGTAGGCACTGTCATACATATTTATTACAATGGTTTGTGCCCTGTATCAGAAGCGTACTGTTACTTTAACAAGTGGAACAGTCTACAGTGAGTGTTTTATACTAAAACAAACAGTGTGCTTTGGAATAAAATACCAGAACTATCAAGCATGTCTGTCTGTAGCTTGACTTAATCTAATAAAATGTCAAACGTTTCTTTTTGTGCTTCATCACCTTCTAGTCCAGATAGAGGAAGTTTTAGGGAGGTAGTGTCCGTAGACTAGGTACAGATATTTCAGATTTGAGTAGTCTTCTTAACCTGCAGATGAAAGAGCTAGCCCTAAAAAAGCTCTTCTGTATTTTATGACTGGAGCCATACAATACCATTAAGAATAATATCTTCACCCAGAGGGTGGTTGGTCACTGGAACCTCAGGAAAGTGATCACAGCACCAAGCCTGACGGAGTTCGGGAAGCATTTGAACAACACTCTCAGGGACATGGTATGGTTCTTGGGGTTGTCCTGTGCAGGGCTGGGAGTTGGGCCTCGTTGGTCCTTGTGGATCCCTTCCAACTCAAGATATTCTATGATTCTATGATCTCTCTTATATTACTGACTAATCTATAGAAAATTAAATCAAATTATTAAGGCCCCAACAGACGGTTGCATTGGGAACAACTCCAAAGTGTTATCTGGACTTCATAGAACTTTAAGAGTTTTGTTGTTATTTTTAAAATAATTTTCTAAAGACATCAGGCCCAGGGATGAATTTGAAGTTATCTGCAATTACAATTGAGACTAATGGATATCCCAGGACATGATCACAGAATGATAACTCTTTTGTGCCATCTTACTGAATTGCTGCTCCCGAAAGATTGAAGGGTCAAAAAAAAACCAAACAGGATATACAGCAACAGATGCTCCTTTTAACTTGTGCTGCTGGGTTTTTCCTCTGACTGTCTGCAGGGATATAGTCTTTGTCCAGCTATCACAGTGTACCTTTGATTTGGCTGCACAGTATCTCATCTCTCCTGCCATATGTATGTACCTACCCCACAGTGAATTTACCACATTTCATTTAGATGATGAACGCAAATGCTGTAGACAAGACAATTAAAATTAATGTAGCAATTACTTTAGCTACATCTGTGCAGAATTTTTTCTTAAACAGTTTCTAGTCTATGCTGCAGCTCCCCAGTTGTATTCCTCTATCAGTACAAAGAAAACCAAAGCCATTCATTAAATCCTTTTTTCCCCACAAACTGGAATTGTGAAAGAAGTGTGTCTGAAAGAATATACTCCACATGGATGAAGTCTTTATGCCTGACTCAGTAAGCCAAAGTCTCAAATTACTAAATTGAGCAATAACTTTAAGCCTTCAATTTGTGGGTACGTATGCCAGCATGAAAAGGTTGTAACCTAAGTCGCAAGACTATCTATCCCACAAGCATATAAATGAGGAAATAATTAATTCTCTCACTACCCCACACTATGTTTTATTCAAGTCAACTCTCAACAACATTGCCACTTTTCAACCTCAGTATTTAAAGCACAGAGAATGTTATATTGGTGATCATTTTAGGGAGGGTGAGATGTTGGCATAGCAATTATTTTTTTTGTTCTGTACTTTGACATGTAAAATGTAGCAGAGTTTGATTATATTGAGCCCCATTCACAAATGTTTAAAGTGGTGGAGACACTTTCATTATTTCCTGTTGATGACTTCAGAACTTTTGGCACAAACCTTAGAATATTTTAGTGTGGGGGGGAAAAAATGAACACCAAAACCCTCCACCACGATTTTCCCATAATGAATTCTCAAGCTTTTCAAGTGCATCTGATACTTAAAACTTTTCAGAAAAGTTTTTCCAGATACATTGCCCATTAATTAAAACTTAACAAATCTTAAGTCTTTACTGTAAACATGTAAAAATTAGATTTAACCAACTTTTTTTTTTTTTACTTTATGTAGAGGGGAAGGATTAAAGGAGGAAAAGAAACACTAACAGGGTTTTTTCCTGCTCTTTCTGGCAGACAACCTGGTATTCTGAGAGTTCTTGAATGTAATTTTTTTACTTGCTTCATTTGTGTTATTCTGTCCCAGTAGTGAGGATTAAAACTACCAACATCACAACATGACACTCATCCTAAGCATACCAGGTTATTGTGCTTTCCCCTAAACCGCAGCGTTGCTTGTGGTTACCTTCTGCAATAAATTATGATTTAAAATGTAGGACAGATGCTGCAGTAAATATTTTAGAAACTCAGCTTTTAAAAATGAGGTGTTTAACTGCAGTATCCAAAGCAAATAAAATACCTACCTTTTGAGCTAACTGTGCCTGAAGCAGAAGATCTTTTAGGAATGCAATACAGTATCTCATCCTTTCAGCAAAAACCAAATGCCTTTGAAAAACAGGTATTTTTGATATCTTTTTTCCTTACCCTTTTTATGGAAGCAATTCATTATCACTTGTCTTTTGAAACATTCAGAAGCCACGTAATGTACACTAATTTTAGTTAATAATACATTTTATTTTAATAACATAAAGATTTAAGTGTGAGGAGCTACATAAAGTCTCACTTCTTTGAGCTTGGCTCACTTAGCAGTTCCACAAGAAGGTTCTTATAGTTTACATGACAAACTACTTAAGAAGTAGTTTTTAAGGCTAATCTGCAAATTGTATTCAAACCTTTTAGGGTTAAACTGTGGAATTACATTGTTTCATTATGAAAAAATGGTTGCAAATGATTACTAGATGCAATCTTGATCTTTGCTCATTATATAAATAGTACGGGGGTTTGGTGCAAGAAATATGTAAAATTTTCTTCTCTTGGTTAAACCTGAGGGTTTTTTTCCTGATTTTGATAGATTTTTCTAAGCAATGTGATGCAGTACAGTCTGTCTCCTTTCCTTTTTTTATTCCCAAAGATTTAGAACAGCTGCTATATGAACACGTGCTAGTCCTACATTCAGTGGGAAATTCTGCTTCAGTATTAAAGCAATTTAAATGTAAATTGAGAGAGGTATGCCATATCATGAAAGACTTGTATGTTCAATATATGGTTCCTAAATGAGTGTATGGTGTTTCAAAAATACTTATCTGATCTCCCCTGTACAATATTTCATCATTCATTACAAATTTCTAGCAAGAACTGTGGCAGTATTTCAAAGGAAGAACTCATTCTAAAATCATATTAAGTCATTGCAGTTGTCTGTCTTCAAACTCACTTCTATGATGATGCCCATGGAAAAATCAATAGTAATTGAGCAGCTGGTGCAACTGCTCTCAGAATCTTATTGCTACCTTGCACTACCCATGTCTTTATCCACTCTTTTTTCATCTTGTACTCAGTCTTCAAGCTCCTATGAGAGTGGCTGTCTCTTTGTTAAATTTTTATAGAGCTGTGATATCAAAGTGTTGCTTTTAGCAGTATGCCCATATAAATTACTTTTCATTGCCAAAGCAGAGAAGTATGATAGCCCTGATGGAGTTTATGAGAATCTTTCTTTAGACTTTAAGGTGGGTTGCATAACCAGGATTTTGAGAACTTCTATTTGGCAATAGTAATAAATATATTTTCTAACTTTGAGTTGGATGGTTGATGCTAGGAATTCTGAAATAATATGGGATATATTTTGCAAACATTGCATTTAGTTTTTCCTGTAATCTTTGGTGTAAATGAAGTTATGATAAACGTTATGAGGTTGTGCCAAAGGCTATGATGTAGCCTTTCTGTTAGCACAGAACTTGAAGATTTGGTGAATAGGTCTGCCAATCAAACAAATGGTCTTGTCTTTGTCCTGTAAAATTCTATTCAAGTCTCATTTTATTTAAATAAAATACTTGAAAATTGTCAGGTTTTTGTGATCATTTTTGTTCCACTGTGATGTAATACAGCACATTATAAAATAGTCTAAGGATTTTTAATCCTGGGTTTATACAAACAGCAAAGCAAGAGCAGTGACACTGATATAGCACACTGTCCCTGCAAACCTGAAAGCTGCTGCAACTGCTTTAGCAACACCTTTGTTCAGCCCCCAGGAGCTCACCAGGTCCCTGAGGCTGACTGACTGAACTTTCCAGACCACTTCCCTGCCACCTGTTTCTCCCCCTTCAGGAAGAAATATATGTATTACATGCCCTTCACCTTCAAAAATATGAAATGAGAGGCTGAAAGAGTGAACCAAGTTTCTCTTCTCTGAACACCTGGTTCCAGCATTGGCCTTGTTAACTTACTGTCCTCTGAGAACATGTAATGGATTGGAAGCTCTTAATGGAAAAAAAGAGCTACACAAAGAGGTGGCAGACTGGGCTGCTTTCAGCCATTTTCAAAAACAGAATTTTGTTGCATCAGCTGATATTTTGTCCTTTTTCTCCTTCATTTGAAGTAGAGGGCTTTTTCGGCAGCGGATGCAGGGGGTCTGATCACTCAAAGATTAACTGAAGACTGCGCATGGGCAGATCTCAAATATTTTACAGAAGGGCACTCGTGAGCTACAGCAGCTTGAGAGAGGCAGCAGCTGTCGTGGACTTCCAAATACGCTGGGAGCCAACAGTTAGAGCCGGAGTACAGACAGAGCTTCTCCCCTGTCTTTCTGTGTTTCTGCTGGCATGTTTAATTGCAATTCAGAAAAGGGAAAATACTACAAATTTGCAAAGCATAAAAGGCTAATAATGCCTGTTGTAGTGTTAAAAGATGAAAAGATCTTGCGGACACTGTATGAAGGTGACAGGCGTTAGTATGGTTTATCACATCATGTGTTTTAAGTATGGAATTGTTTTCTGGGTTAGTTTTGACCCTGTCACTTCTCTCCTGGAATTCTTCCAGAGATTGGTTTCTTGCAATCACATCAAATATAAGCTGTTTGCCATCACCTGAAAGGCTTTCATTGACTATCCCCATTCTATCATCTTTCATTTTATTTTGATAATGTGATGGTTATATTTACATTAGCCATTTGCTAAATTTTCAATATGTCTGTGTTGATTCTTGGTTTTGTATGGAGTTCACTTGTGTCTGTTCAAAGCCACATCATAACTTTGTCTCGTAATCCTTAAAATTTCTCTTTTCCTTTGACTGAGATTCATTTCATTTGAAGTCTGGTCCTGTTACACAAACAAGTTTTTCACTCTTTCTATTTCATTGACCTCACTATATCATGTCTCTGTCATATATAGCCCTTTAGTGGGCTCATAGGCTGTCAACTTTTTTAATGAAAGCAGATGTCACTGCTTTGTTCAGGGACTTACACAGTACAGTCTGCATATTCCTAAAATTCCCAGATGTTACGATAATGTACGTAATCGTTCGAGCAATGTGCCTACTTCTTTTATATTAGTGGTCATTGAAGATAGTATAATGTTCTAATATATCCATACTCCATCAAAAGTAAAGAAAGTTTATTCAGTGTATAGAAGAGTTAATGTACAATTTTTGCCCTTTCTGTATGGCAATAATGAGCTTTTTAGTTCACCCCACACAGACTCTCAATACGTCCATGCATTTCCAGACCCCTGCCTAAAGCCATTCAAACCTCATCTTCAACATCTCAGCAGTACCACCCTGTCCCTGATTCCTCTCAGATTGCCTGGGGGCACTCTCTAATCTCCTTATATCCTCAGTGCTCTCTCTCATCCCAACTCAAGTTTGTTTAATGTTCCAGTTCTGGGCAAGAGGCAGCATGTTCTGCAGCTGATGCAAGCTATCCATGTGCTGATTTCCAGAAATAAATACATAGTAATTGATGCTGTTACCTTCTAATTTCAAATGATGGAAGAAGCCTTTGTGCTTTTCTTGGTGTTATGGGCACTAGTGGGATCTTTATTATTGATTTCGGTGAAGTTTCTAATATCTTTTGGGCACTTGTTCTTGTCTAATTTGGTTTATAGTCCTGAGAGATGGTAGATAGGGATTGACAGATAATAGAATATTATAAATTAATCTTGTTAACAAACTTTACTGAAAACCATTCTTTCAAGTTATTGTTGAGATCCTAGCTGTTAAATGTATTATGAGCGGCTGGTTGAATGAGAAGAGTGTAGATTTTTTTCTTGGGTTTGTAGACTGAAGCCAGAAACTATCTAGTATTTAGAGTAATGCAGCTGGTTTTGCATCTGAAAACACATTGATCTACAGCGCTGAGATCTGTGATGCTCTCTTGCAAACATGCATTGCTTTTCTTGAAGAATATAATTATTAGATCTTCATGGTATCTGCCGGTTTATCGTTTAAAATATAGAGATGATGGAAAGATACAAAACCCTGCAGACTCCTTAGTGTGATTGAAGAATCTGGGCTTTGCTTTATATAACTAAATATATGAAAAGTGTCCATTTGCTTTTAGATGAGTGCCTATTTATTTATTGTTGCTTCTTTAGGTAACTCTTGTCACTGAGGAGAGCATTGGCAAGATGTTTAGCATGTGGAGTCAGCTGATTTGGCAAGGTCATTGCTACCTCACAACAGCTCAAAATAAGGGTTGCCTTACCAAAATTTTACAGGGGACAAAACCAGAGGCCACCAAGGCAATCTCATTCCTTAAACAGACCTGACCTTGCTGGTGAGATTAGGACAAAAGTGGTCTTTTCCCTCCCCTCCATGAAGTAACCTTTCAGAGAAACTACAGAGAGGAGTCACTGCAAGACTGCTGCTGGTAGGCTCTCTTGCTGAATATAATCTGAGCAAAGCTATAGTAAGTCTGGGATACAACTTGATACGTAAGTTCACAACAGTAGCTGAAAATATTTTGTGGGAGGTCAGCTCCGGGGAAACAAAAACACCTCATTGCAGCTTTTCCCCAGATTTCGCCAAATCCTTTTCATATGAATTGCATCCACAGTCTGGTTCCCTTGGATTTTTCGCAGCCTTAGACTGCTTGGATTCCTCTGTTTCTTCTGTGTTTGAGCCTGGTGGGGTACCAGTAACTGTGTTGAAAAGCTAGTATAGAAATAGAGGCTTTGAGATAGTCCCAACAAGTTGAATATAGGGTACTGGGCAGCTCCTGCCCTGTCTAATTATATGTGCAGATACAACATAATAAGTCTCAATCCCCTAACCTGCTGTGCCTGGCATATTTGGATCCCAGCGTGTGCTTTGTGGAGTGAAAGGTCTGGCAGGGAGCAGTCTGGATGGGATGACTCATGCACAAAAAAGACCTCCTAGAAGGTTCACTGTGCTACCAGCTGCAGCCTGGTGCTGACTCCTCTGTCTGTGCCCCTGACAAAGACCAACATGTGCTCTTTCCAGCTGCACAACCAGATAAGCTTCTGCTGTCTCGTCTCATGAGCAGAGATGCTCTGTTTGTCCTGTGTATGCAGCTCGATCTGCTGGTTGCCTTCATCAGGTAAAGGTGAGAGGCTGGGAAGCATGGCAGCTGGAAAGTACTTTGTAGTACTTGTAAGGTGCTGTTGGATTGTGTCAGTACAAATGTCAGGCATTTTATGGCCCTATTCGTGGTTAATCTGTATGTAAGGGGTTGGGTGTTTAAAAGAGTCTGCTGATCAGAACTGTTAGGATGGGGCTGTGGTAATTCATCTGTTCATGTGCATTCATCTTGCTGGCACAGAAGAGTGCTATTTACACCCACCTACACAAGCACAGGTGCTTCAAGCACATATTTACGTGATTTTCTTTAATTAAAACTTAAACTGATGTCTGCTGTATTGCATGCTTTTGAAGAATTTTGCATCCTTCTGTAAGAATTTTGCTTTAGATCTACTGTTTCTGAAGTAATTTCTAATTTTTAATTAATTTCTCATTCACGGAAATTCAGCGTTCGTGGCAGTCTTTTAATACAGGTGGATATCAGATATCAGCTGCTTATTTTGTTTCCATATGTTCAAAGAGTATAGGTAGTGAAGACACACAGGGAGGGAGATGGCACAATTTATCAGGGAAATAATCGTGAAGAATTGGGAATTTATGTGTATTTAGGTAGGACTTCAGCAATTCATGAGGAGGGTTTACAGGCCCTATGTACTTCTTCACCTGCCAATTTACAGTGCTGTCGCTCTGGATGAATTCATCTAGGAAAGAGTGTTTTACAGAATAACTGAAATATTGTTTGTCTCTTTTAGGCTGTGAAGCATGTTACAGAACCATACAACAAGTGGATGAAGGGGAAAGGAAGAAGTGCCCTTGATAGCTAGGATAGCAACATGGGAAATACAACCACCAAATTCCGCAAAGCTCTTATAAATGGAGATGAAAACTTGGCCTGCCAAATCTATGAGAGCAACCCTCAACTGAAAGAAACTCTTGACCCAAATACTTCTTATGGAGAAACGTACCAGCACAATACTCCACTCCATTACGCTGCAAGGCATGGAATGAATCGTATACTTGGGTAAGGAGGATTTGAAGTTTTGCTTGGGTGTGATTAACTGACCTAACAAATGTACGAGTGGACAGGTTATAATAAGGTAGGTTATAAACACTTGATGTGCGTGCACATAGATGTATGCATATATGTGCATATCTATGTGTCTCTTGCACACACAGAATTTGTAACATGTCTGAGCAGTAATTGAAAACATGCAAATCACTCTGTAATCACAGACTTTAATAATAGTAACAGTCTTTAATTTTATTTTTAGTATCTGTTCCTTTCCTGTAATATTAGTCTTGGGCAATTTTAGCTTGTTTCTTAAGACTCCTATACCACAGTTCTTTGAAAATAGTGACTGTTCCACCATTCTTGATGTGTTTTCCTGTCTTAAGATAATCTGTTTGCAAAACCGTATGGATACCTTACTGACAGTGACTGCTTCTAGCTGGCACAATATATATTTATTCTTGTGTTATTCAGGCAGCTTTTATTTTTCCCATTGTGTAATAACAGTGAAATTTAATATCTTGATAATAAGTTCATTATTGCCACAGTCAACATGGACAGCAATCCCTAGTGTTAGCTACTGCCATTCTTCTGTATTTTTGTCAGTGCTTTAAGATCAATTAACGATTAGCATCTTACGCATGTCCGGACAGTGCAGACACAAGCTATTCCCATCTAGTATTTTGTGAATCTGGTACCAAGCAGACATTGCTAAACCTATTCTTCAGTAGGCACTGTTAGAAATAATTTCATAAATATCCTCTCCCTTTTACTATAAAATGGAACAGAAATAAATACAGAGCTGTGTTATTAATATTATTTTCACCTCTGTGTTTATATCTAGTGATAGGCCTGTGATATTCATAAGGTTTGCTTCATACCTCATATGCTGTAACTTTACTAGCTATCTGTCCTCCCACCAGAAATTTTCCTTGGTGTTTTAGATTCACCTAACAGATTTTTGTATTTTATAACTTCTTATTCACCTTGATTTCTGCTAATGTTAATGTTTGTATTTTCAGAGAAATTTACAATTAAGAGATGTCCATAATAGTACAATATTTTATATTTATCTTTTCATTAGACAGTTTAAACATTGGAGAATCTGTAGCTACACTTAACTACAAACTCTGTTATTTGTATGCCTACCGTATAATTCAATTTTTTGTTAAAGGCTGAAATTTGTATTATTGTAGGTGGATGTGAACTGACGTGTTTATAGTGTGAAATTTTCTCAAAATAGTGTGATGCAGTTGTTAGTACACCGTTTGCGTAATAGAATACATTGAGAGAGTTATTCTAGGGTGTTTAGAAATAACCTATCTGGCAATGCTGAGGCAAAGGGGCAAACTCCCTGTTCCCACATGTCTGGCTGGTGGTGGCTGTCCAAAGACATGGTGAAAGCACGGGCACCAAGTTTGCAGTGAAAGAGGTTTGGGGACATCCTGGTATAGTGATCTCAGAAGGGAAGAAACAAGAAACTGGAGAGGAGGTGAAAGGGTCATGAAGCAAAACCCTTGACCTGGACAAACTTGGTATAATCCAGCACGAAGAATACTGTCAGAAACTTAAGCCAACAGAACTCTCAATGATTTCAAGCTGCACAGTTGTTATGCAGCAAGTGTCTGAGTCATCTCGTTGCTATGCCCTTCATCCAGCATTTACAGCCCAGAAATTGGATCGAGATGTAAAAATTTGAATATTTGCAGTTGATTTCTTTTCACAAGACTTAGCAAGAATGTGTTAAAATGCTAGGGTTGTTTCTTGGTCATTTTTCTTGATTATCATAGAAAACTTTAGTGTACTAGGAATGTTGAAATAAAAAACGGAAAACAGTTAGACGTTCCATTAATGTATAACTTTTGTTTGATCTGCAGCCCTAAACATATCCATTTGTTTTAACAGGGCATTTAATGTTTAAAAAACAAAAACTGCTGGTCACAGCTAATTAGTGCAAACAAGAATTTTCAAATTCCAGAGGCTTCCAACAGAAGCCAATCTTTCTCTTATTAAAAAAAAAAAAACTAATCAGAGAAACCCATGACACACTTGATCTCTGGTCATCTCAGTAAGCTCACCAGAGAGAAAGGCCCCCTGCTCCAAGGCTGTCATCCTTGAATAAGCCTCCACCACATCTCCTGGCTGTGGCACCTGTCAGGAGGAATTGACAGAAGGGCATTGTATATTGGGTTTACATGGCAAGGTTTTGATAGCAGGGGGCTGCAAGGGTGGGTGGCTTCTCTGAGAAGAGATCAGGAGCTGCCCCATGCCAGACACAACTGACTCCAACCGGCTCCAAACCAGACCCTCCACTGGCCAAAGCTGAGGCTGTCAGTGATGCTGGTGGCACCTCTGTGATTACATATATAAGAAAGGATGAAAAATGCTGCACAGCAACAGTGAGAGAGACAGCCCTACAGACACGAGGCCAGAGAAGGAGGGGGAGGAGGTGCTGCAAGCTCTGGAGCAGAGATTCCCCAGCAGCCCTTGGAGAGGAAGGATGTCCCCCTGCAGCCCATAGAGGTCCACAGTGGAGCAGAGATCCACCTGCAGTCCCCAGGGGACCCCACACCAGAGCAGGTGGAGGTGCTCTGAAGGAGCCTGTAAGCCATGGAGAGCCCATGCTGAAACAGGCTCCTGACAGGAGCTGCATAGCCTGTGAAGGGGATCCCACACAGAAGCAGGATTTCTGGCAGGACCCTGTGACCCTGTGGGGGACCCACACTGAAGTAGGGTGTTTCTGAAAGGACTGTATCCTGTGGAGAAAACCCACACTGGAGCACTTAATGAAAAATTGCAGCCTGTGGGAAGGACCCACGTTAGAGCAATTCTGAAAGGGCTGTAACCTGTGGGTGGGACCCCCACTCTGGAACAGCAGAAATGAAACGTTATGAACAGATGACATCCGTCATTCCCCATCCACCACTACATGGTGGGGAAGAAGGTGAAATAGTCAGGAGTGCAGTTAAGGCCAGGCAGGTGGGGAAATGGTAGAAAAGTAGTTTCAGTTGAGACCTTTGTACAACATACAAATTGGTCTTAATCCACTGCAAATGTCTGTCATGTTTCCTTATGAATTAAGGCCTTGACAGAAGATTCATATTCAAGAGGATAGTTCAAATTTCATTCCCTGAATGTATGTAAAGATATTACAGAGAAAGCACACAGGAACCGTGTTTCCTTTAGAAAATGTAGTCTTCAGATGATCAAGCAAATTCAAAGCCTTCAGGCTTTTTTTTTTGCCTAAGGTACATTTTAGACCATCTGACTGCTCAGTTTCAAAGAATTGCTATCAATGTGGAAAGTTACTCACTAGGGTTTGGCTGTTGGCGAACCACTCCGGAGATACGACAAGAGAACAGACTTTTCCAGATGGTGGCTGAGATGGAGTGACTGGAAATCACGAGGACCTACTTGATGTTGAAAGGAAAAAAACTCACTTAGATAAACTGCCATTTCACAATAAATGTGGTGTGACTTTCAGTGTTGCAGCTTTGCTGGGAAGCTTTTTGGATCAGTGACAGATTTTCCTCATTGTGTGTTTCATACTGCTACATCGGAGCACATTATGAGTATTCGAGCCAAAAGTGGGTTGTTTTAGCAGTTGCTGCTGGTCCTGGGCGGAAGAGAGGGGAGGAGGAGGTGATAGGAAGATAGGGCTGTGGGGAGACAGGACAGGTTTGTGAAGCTGATTTTTTTCTAGAACAACATAAGCAAGGGTTTCCAGTTACAGAGATCCTGGAAATTGAGGTGAATGCTGAAACTAAAAAAAACAAAACAACAAAAAGAACAAAGCAAAAAACCCCACTCTTGTTAACATTCTTGGTGTCTCTCCCATTTAGTTATAGAAGTAAAGGAACTCTGGCAATGAAGGCATAGCTAAGCTAGCCAAAGAGAAACATTGGTAAATGTGCCCAGGATTTGTTTATAGGAAACATTTCTTGTTTCATTGCTATAATTTGGGAAGTATTTTTCACTTCAGTAGACTGACAGAATGTCAAAATAGTGGTGGTTTCCTCTAGGCTGAAATTTTATGTATTATATGTTTATACATTTTAGAAAAATATAAATAAATATGCATCTCTTGGAACTTCAGTCCTCTTCTGGCTGTTTAAGAGGTTTCCATAAGAATTGGTCTAAGCAATTGTAATGCAATCAAAAAAAGAGTATCGAGATTAGCAATATGTTATATAGGGTGAATTTGCCAGAAAACTTGTTGACATCAAAGGGAATGTTGCACATTCATCACAGCACATTCGGGACTGTCTCTTGCCGTGCCAGGTTTTGCTGGGTTTTATTCCTTTTGCAGTCATGTTGAAAATTATTTTTGGATGAACTGGAGGGATGTGTGTAGACTTTTTCAGAACAAGATTTCTCTGAAGTTGAGATGATATTAGAGGGGTTTTGTGCTGCAAAAATAGATGTTAAGGAGAAGTATTGGAGAAAACCCTGTGACTTCTTTGCAGATTGTCTGGCTTTAGAGAGGTGCCATGGCCGCTTATTTTCCGATAAGATTCAAACTGCTCTGAATTTCAGATACTGTTTTTTCTGGAGATGGAAATCAAAAAGAAGCTAGTTCAGTGTTTTAACTGACAGAAGTTCTGTAAATATTTAAACTTTGAGATCCAAATTAACCTAAATAATTCATGCTGAAATCTTCAGAAAGGTGCTACAAATCATATTCTGTATCAAATTTCTGAACATCAATGCTTTGCCAGTAAGCCTGATGTTCCCTGTAAATTACTTTCCTAACTGTACTTCTGATATAAATGTGAGCAAAATAAAAATAGTAAGATTAATATAAGCTCTTTGTCTAATAAGGGCAAATGGGAAAAATGTGGAGCTATTAACCAAAACAACAGCATCCCAGTGTAAGAAAATTTGTATGGAATGTATGGGTGGTTTTAGTAGGTTGTTCAGAAAAACTGGAGAAGGCTTTCCCCCCCCCCCTTTTTTTTCGTTCTTCATGGTAATTCTTTGAATTATTAAATTTTCATGGTATTTTTCAGGCAATTTTAAATCTCATTTGGGAGAAAAAAATATGAAGGCGTAATAGGTGCCTAAGCTTCTTTCTTAAAATAGTTTTTACAAGTGTTGACTTCTGAATTTCATATAAAAGTTAGCTACCTAACTATATTCCCTTTCTCCCACATAACAAACTAATTCTGTCCTGTTTCAATAACTTAGAATGTATTATACATTATAATATTTCATCTCAATAATTTACTAG
>JAWWMP010000081.1:22558064-22650445 GCA_035047865.1 Dendrocincla tyrannina
GAAAAACAAAAAGGAAGCTACTTTTTATTATCAACAATTACACAGATAAATATTTCAAATATACATTTATTTAAGGTTAATTTTGTTCATAAAAGTAAGTATATATGCATCTAGGTCTCTTTTATAGTCAGTGTGGGCCTAGGTAATAAGTCTAGTCAGAATAATTAGTGAAGTCAACAGCACAATTCATGTATTGTGAAGTTGACCATAAAATATTTTAAATTAATTGTGTGCCAGAAGTGGCTGCGTCTTCCCACTGATTTTAAAGGGAATTTAAGAAAACTGGATCAGCTGTAGTTGTCTGCACTGTAAGTTGCCAGAGCTGAGAAGATGAATCTCATCCGACATTATACTAAATGTGTAAAATCAAATAGTAAGCACCTGCAAAGCTGTAAATTAAACACTTTGATGGTTTTATGATATGAGACATCAATGCTACTTGTGGGAGATACTGCTTGTGATATAGTGAGAAACAATAAAATTAGGAAGCCTTTAAAACTGATCAAGTTCTTACTGTGAATGAATCCTCACTGGAGAAAACTGCCAAAGACAGAAAACAGAGGGACACTTAGAGCAGCAGCTACAGATGTGGAGTCGCAGCAGTAGCATTTGCTAGGTTTCTCAAAGGCTGCTATCACTTGGGCACTGTCTTGTAAAGTACAGTAAGGCAGGTTGAAAAACTCAGACCTTTATCTGTCTGACTTCCTTGGTTTTTTTTCCCTAAAGCTCAAAATCTTGCTTAAAAGCAGTTCTCACTGACTTGATAAATGTAACCTCCCAGCGTATCTTCCCTGCTGCTCCTCCTGTCTTCCTCACAAAATACCAAACAGTGGGTAGACTTTATCCTAAGAGTAGTCTGGCATACAAGCAAAGCTCAAATGCCAGTCAGCTGCTGTTTTCAGCCCTTAAAACTGATCCTTTTTTCTGTCTGATTTCTGGTTGTTTTAACCTCAGTGTAGGTTGAAGATATGTGTTGCCTATGGAGTTCATTGCTCACAACACACACAGCCTTGCTCTCCACTGTTGAGCATGTTGTGTTATTGGTTCTTCTTGCTACTAGCTGTTTCTGCACCCATAGGAAATCATTCTTGTTTTTCTTTCCTTGGTGGAAGTCAGACACTGCAGAATAAGATTGCTTTGTTAATGGCTGGGGAGGTGAGATAGATTAATGCAGTACACTATTAAGGATTTCTTACTCTGTGTTGTCTGTTCTCCTTAGTAGAGCCTTTGTGAACATTTTACCACAGGCAAAGTAAAATTTTATTTGGGTTATACTGGAGTACAGCTTTGGTTCTTGACAGCCAGGATGACCAAATCTTTATTTGAACTAATTTTGTTGCCAGGTAGAGTTTGTGACTGTGTCAAGTTGCTTAGTAACTGCTGAATCTTTGTGTCAAATGGCTTAACTTCACCCTGGGGTTAGAGGCACAAGTGGCTTCCTTACCAGAGAGATCTGTTGGCTCGGTAGTTACTGGAATAATGACTGGGAGACTTGCAGTTTCCAATAAACAGAAGTAAATTTATCAAAAATAACTCATTAAATTTTATACCTAAATGCAAAACCCAAACAAAATATTCAGTGACATTGTATATAGACCCAGTTTTCCTTTTGGCCAAAATACAGACTGTGGGTGATTTGATTATTTAAATTTGCATTTTTTTTCAATTTAACATAATGAAATTAAGTCATTGAGGCATTTAAGGAAAGTAAAAATGAGTCTCAATAAAGATCAAGCAACATACAAATTGAAACATTTTTTTCTGTAGGGAGAGATAGAGAAAGATGAGACAATTTCTATAACGTTCAGTTTTTAAGAAATGGAAATTATGCAAAGTTTATTAGTATTTGCTGTGTAATTTCATCATTATTGCTATATAATCAGTGCCAACTGATTTACAAGCTGATACGTAGACAGTGGTCCCACACAGAAGTACAAATCTGTGCACTTAAAAGGTGAAGATGAATGCACTCGTTGGTAATTTCATGTTTATTATTTGATCTGGCATTTGTTTGAGACCAGTCTACAAATAATAGCCTTACAGTTACAGGAGAAGAGAATTTATCATGGATGTGTTTTTGGAGAAAGCACGGTGTTCAAAGGAGGGTTTTGGAGAGAAGGCTGTAAGCATGACCTATAGTCAAGAATTGTAAAGAAATTTATGTAAGGAAGGGCCAGAGACAGAGATGTAAATCACACGGGTTTTGCTTTACAGAGGACTGTCACTAAAGCTGCTGGTAAGCAGCCAGCTTCAGTGGAAGCCGCTTTTAATTTGGCACTCAGCTCTATTTCTTTTGAAATCTCACTCAGAATATTGAAATAAAAGCCAGAAGTGGCATGGGGTCCTGGAAACAGTATTCCTGACTGTCCAAGGGAAGGCCAAATTCAAGTAGCTCATAAATAAATAAAACAGTTTTCTGGTTGCAAGTAACTTACAGATGTAATTGATACATTTTTGCATCAGGAATTGTTTAATTGTGTTTTGATGTTGCTGCTCCTCCTAACAGGCATAGGAATCATATATAACGAATTATTTCTTTTTTTTGGCCCATAGTAACAAATGTAAGGACTGGCCAAATTTTGTGTTCCTCAGTTTTAGTGTACGCTACCTCTGGGTCTGTGGTCCACAATTCAGTTGTATCTCCTTGACACTCCTGCACATTGTGCCTCTTGGTTTTGGTGTTGTAACAAGCCAAAAATTACTATCTCCGTACAGAAGGTCATACTCAATCGTATTTGCTGACACAAAACCACTAAACCAAAGAAACTTCTCAACCTATTTGCGTCTCTGAGCATACAAAGTTCCTTATTGATGCATGTTTGTATAAGACCTTTCTTAGGTGTCTTTTAGCTGATGTAGTAGCTGATGGGCTACTACATTAATATGAATCAGTCCAGAACTGGAACTCAGGCCCAGGTGCTGACCTACTTTAATTGCTTTGTTAGTCTTTTGGAAGCCAGCTGTTTGGAGAAACTATAGGTGAAATGATAGCAATACAGTGAAAAAGATGGTAAGGCTTTTTAGAGCCAGTTTAGGAGAGAGTGTAGACAGTGCTTGCATTCTAGGTAATATTTTTGTACAGAACATTACATCAAGTCCATAAGTGAAATAGGCCCAGAAAAGTATATGTTGAGGGAGTCAAAGATTTCCATTTGACCCTTAGATTGCTCTAAGTAAAGTATGATTCATATGTGCCATAGTCTGGACTTGCTTCTCAAAGTGGTGGTTTTCTCTGAAAACCTGCAGAGATTGCTTGAGTACTCAGGAAGTCGTTCAATCCATTTTGGCAGATGTACTATACTTGGTAGGAGTCATATGAATGGGAACAAATGGAGGCATTTCTGTTTAGGAAAAACACGGGATTGGAGGCCAAAGTACTCAATGTAAGGGACCTTTAAATGTCTGAAGTTTTCAGATTTCAGAAGGAAGAATAAACTCTTCACAGACCTCCATCAACAGTGGTGACAGTACCACTGACAGCCTCTTGAATGCTTCCTTTGCTCTTGGTCCAAATTATCACTGGTATAACCTAGCTCTTTACTACAGCTGGATATTTCTAGTGTTTATGGGAATTCTGATAGTGTTAGTAACAGTTCTTAGGCAAGAGGCCAATTGAATTAAGGCTTATAAAAAGTCAGGATAATAGTCTGTGGTTTTTCTTTCATACACGGTTAATGATGTCAGCAGATTCTTTGTTTTAGAATAGGAATAGTCAATTCTCTTCTGTCCAGGCTTTTACTGCATGCAGGAGATTCGTAGGCTGTAAGAAACGCTTAAGAATCTCAGTGAAACAGAGAAGAAACTTGGAGTACTAATGAATAATTTTCTAGCACTAGAGAGCAAATAAAAATAATCAATAATTATGTTTACTAGACATGGCTTTCAATAATAATACTCTTCACAACATTACTTAAACCAGTAATGACTAAAAAGTTTTCTTCAAGTGCTGGCTAGTACACTGTGGTTGTTTTGTTATAGTACAACTGGGAGAAAAGTACTTCGAGTTAGTGAAGTAATCATGATTACTCAAAGTTTAATGCATCAGGATTGGCCTACTGTGTTGAAAGCTGAATGATTCAATAATTGTATGAATTAATTCATTGAAATGAGTCTTAAATTATTGGGTAACAGAGCTTGGCTCTTCTTTATGTTGTTGTAACTCATGGCTTACCCATACTTCCCGTAATGCTCTTAATATACTTCTCTTAATACTCATACTTCTCTTAAAGCTATGAGTTTATTCCTTCACTGGAGTTTGCAGTGTAACTTTATTTAGCAAGTTGTACTTACAAGGGCTATCTAACCAAAGGAGCAAAGGGGATGTTGTAAAAGGGAACTCTATGCAGATTATCTTACCTTATTGCTGCAGCTCACCTTTTTCTAGTACTTTACTTGTCTTGCTTAAAGCAACAGTGTAATTTGCTGGGTAGTTTGTGTAGTATCACAAAGTGCTTTGCATTCAAAAATCCCCACATTTCACTATCTTTGAGCACATTCAGACATGCTTTAGTCTCCAGCTGTCAGAACTACCTTCATAATTTCATTTTTGTTTTATTTTTCCACATATAGGTACATTTTCATATGGTTTTATGTGCATACATATATAGCATTGAGTCATGGGATCATTTGGGTTGGAAGGGACCTTAAAGATCATCTAGTTCCAGCAATGTATATCTATATATAGCTATAATGTATATGACATTTATTTAGAGAGACAAAGAGACTGTAAAGATGGTGTTTTTCATGCCCCAAACATTAAAGATTTTATTAAAACCTGAAAAAATGGTTGTGTTGATGTTAGTTTCCGAACTGAGGGCATGTCCCAATTGTTTATTATTCAAGTTCACAGCCTTGTGATCTTGAGTCTCTTACTGCTTTTCTGCAAAGACAGACAGTAGTAGGTGTGAATGTTACAGCCCTTTCCTTTTTGTCACTTTTTCAACACTTTTTTCATGCATTTGTCACCTCAGGTTTGGATTCTGCAAAAAGCTACAGCTTGAAGCAAAATCTGGAAACTGCAACTAGAGTAAAGTCTGGCTGCCTCGTGGTTAAGTGATATTTCCCATAGGCAGTGCATATTTTCACTTTATCAGTACATTTCCAGACAAAATTTAGCTTCTTATGCCTCTGAATTGGGAGCCAAATTGCAGGAGTCTACAGAACTGCTCTGTGAAAGTCTTATGCACCAAATACCATGGGTAAAAATGGAGTCCTGTTGAATAATGAATTTGTGGGTGTAAAATTTACCCTTTTTTGGATACTAGTCATCTTCTCTGAACTTTAAGTCATGGGTTCACCTAGGCTTTTCAGCATTGACTTAACTGCTTACACTGAAGAGCTGATCATATCTAAGTGCCTCTGTGGAATACATCTCCTTGTCCTTCATTGAGTTATCTTTTTCTCCATCCATCCATCCATCCATCCATCCACCCATCCACCGATCCATCCATCCATCCATCCTCCTCTCCCTCCCTCCCTCCCTCCCTCCCTCCCTCCTTCCCACTCATTTCTCTCCTTCTGTCTCTATGTTTCCCACATTTCTTCCCCTCCTTTCTTTCTGTCTCTAATTTCTTACTATGAAAAGCTAATTCAAACAAGCAAATTCATTTTGGGTAGTGTTTTAGTGTTTGATATTGGTTAGTCTTACCATTTCATGTAATTGGCCCTGAGGCATTTTGACTGTGTTGCTAAATCCCTTTCCTCTGAAAACAAACAGAAAACCCTCAAGCTAACAAAATACGCTGTCACTTTTTTTTCGCAAGATCTTTAATCTCAGGTTTGGCATTCATATTTCCTAACAAATGCATCTATCGTGTCAACCATCGCAGAATGAAAGAGATTTTTCTAAGGAACATTTTTGCTGCCAAAATAGGGCAACATAGAGGAGACTGTTTTGGTTTTATCTTTTTGTCTGAATACTTTGTTGCCACTTATTTAAAAGAACAGTGTTTTGACAATAAGCTTCATTATGAATTCAAAATACTCAGAGATTTTCGTGAGGAAAAAAGGACAGAATTCCGACTGACCAAACGGCTATCATCAAGACGTTCTTCCATTGCAGGAATAGATGATCTCTACCTAGTTTCTGCTACAGAAATACTTGTCCAGACTGCCATCAATAATTTCTGAAAGGGAAATTTCACATCTACCCTGCACAGCCTCTTCCTTTATTAATAAAATAGTTCTAAGATTATTCTTTGTCCTGAACAAAGCATGGACAAACTCATGAGACAAAGGTGTACCACATGGTGCCTGGTGGGATGTATTCAGGGACAACAGAAAGAGGAGATGGCATTTAGACTTATAACCATAGCATAAGGCAATAACTGAAGTAAATAACATTTTCTTTTGTCAATTTGATTACCAAATTCTTCTGCTCAACACTGTTCACCAAGAGCAATATTGTCTGATTTTGTATTTAGGCAGTATGTGCTTTCAGGTGGCTGAGCTGCCTGAAAGTGATTGAAATGGTTTTTAATAGTCTTAGGGGTGAGGTCGGGGGGGTAGAAGCTGGTCACCTGCACTGACTTAACGAGGATTCCACAATAACTGTTTTTTTCATATTTGCAAACTGGAGTCAGGGAACAACCTGGAGAGGAGTGACTTCTGTGGGTTTGTGTGGAGGGGTTTATGGGAACAGTGCAAGCATTTCTGCAGTGACTTCTTGAACACATACACAGTGCTTCTGAGTTAGCCTGGTGTTATTGCTCTGGGAACGGACTGTCCTTCCTCCCTTCACGAGGAGTTTTTTCACCATTGCTGATTCTCTGACCCCAGTCCTTCAAAGAGGTGATCTTTTTCTCTCTCCCATTTCCTACCACTCACTCTCCCTTAAGAAAAAATACTATTTTAGTTTACATCAAAAGGCTAAAGCAAATTTGGATTCACAGGACTTGTAGGATTTGTCTCAGTTCTTCTGTTCCAGATCTGGATTGTAACTTCTGTAAGTCCCTACTGGCAAGAAGCAGCAGGGACCTGCTTTGTCTCAGGAGCTGTTAGGATTCAGAACTGTGATTCTAAGAATCAGCCTGTTGTTTCCTTTTCATTCCTAAGCTGATCCTTTTTGCTGGTGTAGTTTATTGTCCACTTTGCCTCTAAAGCATGCAAGGGGAGACTTAAATTCTTGCCAGCGTCTGTCATCTGCATAGGGGAGGGTTTGCATTGTGTTGCAATTCCATATATTCTAGAGTGAAAAGGTAAATAGTCTTTCCTCAATGCATGCAGTGCTGGCAGGCATAAAGTACTTTAAAAAGTAGTAATTGCTGCATTGACATCTGACTAAAGATAAGGGAAAAGAGAATGAATTTTTAAGAAATTGCCCCATCATCTATTTGCAAACTACCAAATGCACTACTATTCAGGACACAGAGCAGAAGAAATAAATTATCTGTTTCATCAATCTTGTGACTTAATAACATTTATCACAATACAACACAGAATTGTAAAATAAACTTTGCCAACTAAAATTTATCTCACATACTGACAAAGTAATTATATATGATACTTAGTGATATTTCAATAATTCTTCTCCATCTTGGCTCTTGACTCCCAAGAGAAATGGAGGAGAACTGTCCAGTAATAATTATCTGTTAAAGACTATTTTTCACTGGCTAGTCAAAATCTTTGCAAGGAGAGAGCTGTCACAGTAGACCCTTCCCACTTCAAGGAAATGAAAGGTATTATGTGCTAATTATTTTTCTTCTATTTTTCCCCCTTGCAGAACTTTCCTTTTTGTTAGAGACGGTAACCCAAATAAACGGAATGTGCACAATGAGACATCTATGCACTTACTGTGTATGGGGCCTCAGATCATGATCTCAGAAGGAGCTCTTCATCCTCGCTTGACGCGACCCTCAGAAGACGACTGCAGGAGAGCCGACTGTCTGCAAATGATCCTGAAGTGGAAAGGAGCAAAGCTGGATGAAGGACAATATGAACGAGCAGCCATTGATGCTGTTGATAACAAAAAAAATACGCCTTTGCACTATGCTGCTGCCTCAGGGATGAAAACCTGTGTCGAGGTAAAAGTTCACATATAAGTTTATATATATTGTTATTAGTAAATGACATGAATAGTGTTTCACAAAGCTGCTTTGGGTGGAGGGGAATCTCATATAGTATACTGAATTAACTTTTTCATTCTGTTTTTCATTAATTAAAAAATATAAACAACCCAAAACATACACTGTAGAGAACAATGAAAGAAATGGATTACATATACATTAACTTCATGGCATAAACTTCTCAACATTAAGAAGATTCATGTAGCCTTATAAAAACTGGAATTAATTACAAGACTGTAACAGTGAAGAAAAAGCTTCAAAACTGGCATGGGCATACCTGTTTTTGTAAAGAGACATGAAATAACCGCCTGAGAGAAAATTAGAACTCTTTTTATTTTGCTCTGTAGCTGAGAGTGGGAAATGCTGTCCATGTTTCAAGAACAGGTTTTATGTCTTTAATTTACAGTGGCCAGCTATTTTAGAGGATGCCATATATCTGTGCTAACATACTTAAAGATAATTACCTTTTCACAAATTGAAAATTACTTTAATGTTTGTGAAAGTACTGGATTGTAATGAGTAATTGGGGATGACTTTTGAAGGTCTAGCATCAGTTTTATTTTTAAACTATATTAAGTAATGAGAACTAGTATTTAATTATACTAGTAACTTAATTTAAAGAACATGAGAACAGACACCTAACATTTTCAAAAACAGCTAACATCTTCATGAATCTATCTATTTTAACATTGAGATTTGTATTTTCAATGGCAACAATTAATTTGGGGTTCAGCACTTCTATGTAAAATTTACATTCTTTTTCCCTTTCTATATAGCTTCATGTTTATTGAGAATACTTCACTCATTAACTTAGTATCATCAGCAAAATTTATCACCTCTTTATCCACCTGCTTTTCTAGATAACTGCTTCGTATCTTAAACAGTCAGTTCCCAGAACCTCTGGGACTTCACTGGTGACTGCTCTCTGCAGTAAAAAATTATGCTCTCCCTGTATTTTCCTGGCTTTCTCTGGAGCTCTCTTTAGTATGGGGGCTACTTTTATTGCCTTCTAATCTTGTACTGTGACAGCTTTAAGCAATATGTTGCATATTATAATAAATAGTCCAGAACTTTCGTATTTGAGTTTCATTGGGACTCATGAATATAAGTGCCATCTGATGCTGGCTATCTTTGGTTTATTTAGTTTATTGGTATTTGGTTTATTGATTTTTTTAGAACCTCTTGTGCTGAGACTTCAGCTTGAAAGACTTTCTCTTGTGTCCTTCATAAATATGTGTGATACATCCACAGAGAATCTGTGCTCCAACAATTCATACGACTTTTCTGCTCTGTGTTATTTGAGATTGTTTTTGCACTTTGTCCAGCAACTAACTTTACAAACACACTGACAGATAGTGTGTGATGTTTTAAAATTATTTACTCTGAGTTGTTGTGCACGTGGTATACTGCTCAAAAAACAGTCAGATCCTTCTTTATTGTGATTTTACATTTACCTTTTCCAGGCTTTGTTCTTTCCATATTCTTCATCGGGAGACAACTTCACTTATTTCCCATACAGTTGAGTCTGTTGTTTTATCTTCACAGATTCTTCTGGTGTTTTTAGAAATTTTTTCCACATTTTTATTTAGTACCACTTTTTGAAAGTAGGTAGTAGATTATTTGTCTGTTTACTGCGTCTTCAAAGGTGGTGAATATAAATATATTTTGGGAATTGTTAATGAGTGGTTTTTTGATGGTAACATTTTGAATTAGGTTTTGTAAACTGCTCGGGAAAAAATCAGGAGTTGCTTCTCCTCTCATGTGTTTGCTGAGTGTTTTGTCTATTATTCAGTCACCTCTGTAGTCTGAAATTTTAATTTAAACATCTTTTATTAGCTTATATATTTTCTCAATATACCTGAGAGATGCAGTGACAGAAGTTCCCTTTTCTTTTGTGGTTTCTATCCTTGCAGCATTTCTGTTCTTGGTCAGCATGTCACCTTTATTGTTACAGTTTTGGTCACCAAAGCTTTTTTTTGTTTCAGTCCAGCATTGTATTCCACTGGCATTTGTTGGTAGAGTTAGTTTATTTATTTATGACATGGTTTGGGGTTTTTTATTTTAAAAAGGGTAAATAGCACCATAGTTCAATACCATGAACTTCTCTATGATTCTCACATAATGTTTGCTGGTTGTATTCTGTCAGGTTTCCAGATACTGTCTGAGAATTCTCATTTAAAGGTTGTCATTTCAGTTCCCCAGCCTCAGCCATTCACTATCTTGAGCTGGATATTCTTCTTTATCTTCTGGTCTCCTCTTTAAAAGTTCAGATGGTGTCTTTTTATTTCCAATAGCCAACATGTCTTTCATTCTGTTAATATACAGATCATTCTTAGTTTCCTGAGCTTCTAATGAATGAAAACTCATCTTTCCTTATGCTATTTTTGTGTTATTATTTAAGCTTCTGTTTCTCTGGTCCCTGCTCAGTACTGAGAGGAGTTAAGATGATGCTGCTGTTAGATGCTAATACTTAACCTTCATTAACACAGCCTGAGTCTTGCCCCTGTAACTTCCTCTCTTCTCTGCCACTTTATTACAGCTGCTCAAGCTCCACACAAGCAATTTGTCTTCACCATGTCCTTAGAAATTATTTACACACTTACTGATTGTCAACAGGGAGGCAAGTCATTGTGCCATCTTTGCTAGCTGAATTATATTCAGAGCCAGCTAAATAAATACATGGTAACTGAGTGACATACAGGTGTTACCTGGCTCTTCCTGTCATCTAAAATCTTTTATACATGATTGATTTAGTACTTCTTGGGATGTGATTGATTTGTAGACAGATATCAGGCTGTCTCCTAGGTCTGTATTGGTACTGCTTTTATTTTGATTGTCAACTTCTAATTCTTCTAGATTTGATAAAGAAACAATATTAATTGCAAGGAACTGTATAAGTTGCTCTTGTTCTCTCTTTTTAGGGCCCCTTATTTGACCCAGCTGCCTGATAAATTCTGGTTATAGGCATTTTCAGTCACAGCTCTTCTGCCCAGCCTTCCTCAAGATGATGCATTTGCTTTTAAAAAGAATTGTAAATTAGAGAACAAATGTGCATGTCACATGAGAAAATGGGAGATACAAGCATTTAGCATTTAATGACCTCTTTGAGCAAAGTTGGTGAAAAACACTCCCATAAAATAATTTCACATGAGAAAGGTTGCTTCTGGTAGAGAAGTAGTAAACAGAAGAAAAATTTAGTAACAGGTTTCCAACATATTTCAGTTTCTGGATTTGAACAAGGGGTCTTCTGCCTCATCCTGCCTTCCTGCCCCCAAACGGGGCTATACAGTGGTATTAGAGGTAGGTACAGTGGTTCAAAAGTTTCAGTTTCAAGGGCATGAAGCAAATGGGCCAATGCAGTAAATCCAGGTAGACTGTAATGTCAGAAGGGAATCACAGTCACTGCAGAGTGAATTGTGGTTCTGAAGCTGGGCTGCAGCTTTTCACTGCAGACTGTAAAATCAATTTGGTTTAAACACGTCATGAAAGTTCATGGTTTGTGCTTCTTCACAAATTACCCTTCTATTTCTCAGTGTCTGTAATGTGATTCATTAGATAAATTCAGCTACTAGACTGCTAGTTTCCCATTTAATTATATAAACTGGGTTATGTTATCATGACAATAGGTACTGTAATTGACTAAACCATTTCTGACTCTAATTTGCTTTCACTTTATCTTTGAAGAGGAATTTATAGTCTGATCTACATGGATTGCTATTTGCCAGAGTTTGGACACAGTTATGTAGTCTAACTAGTCATGGTTTCTACATTAGAAACACGATGTTCACCCTAAGCTGAAACATCACTGTGTGCCCTAAGAGCACCTTGGATCCTAAGATGAATATCTGAGACACCTTAAGTAGTCTGTAGTCCTTCTAACTCCTTCAGTAGGAACAGGTTCATGAACAGGAACACTGCATGCCTTCACCAAGCCTGAAACAGAGATTGGTGAAGGAATTTAACCATTATCTCTTTGTTTTTATAAGTATTTGAGGATTAGAATTCTTAACAAAACAAAATGAGATAAAAAACTGAAATGCCTAATCCTCAAGCTCTCCTCCCTCTCTCCAGTTAACTGAAGGTTACTTAGAATCCCAAGAGTACCTTTTGCCCAGTTTTTGTGGTGGTTACTCTCACTTCAGAGCAGCATTCCTCTTTCATTGTGTCCTTCATTTCCATAATTTTTCAGGAAAAGCCCAGTCCTGTATCTTCCCCTATCCCCACTGCACCCAAATAAGAAAAGGAAAAGCAAAATATAGATCCTTGCAGATAAACCACCTATTAGTTGATTCGTTTGGAGTTGATAATCAAATATGCAGTCTTGATACTGCTCCATTCACAACGTTAGATTTCTCCTCTGAGCAGAACAGCTGTGTGGAACCCATTGCTAAAGACAGTCTGGCAAAGTTACTGTGCTTACCTGAAACTACTGAATAGAAAAATGTAAATTTCATGCTGAATAGATTCGATTTTATGCAGATGTATTTCACTCTATCACAGTATAAATAATAATAGGTAATAATAAATAAGCAAAATGGCCCACTTTGGCCTTTAAAGTTAGTGGCATTTGTTTCTTGCTTGTGTCAGATCAGTTTATATCAGGAGACAAGTCTGGCAAGTTAATGAGGGCAGCACAACTAGTGTTTATTATCTAGAGACTGCATTTTGCAGGGGTTACTGTCAAGAGACAAGTTTGGTGAAACAGCACAATACTAGACCACATTAGAATTATTGCCATTAGCATTATTTCATTTTGCTTTTCTCATGTCCAAAAATAAGGTAGTGCTACCAGTAGTATTTTGTGCTCTCTGTGAATTGGTTCCCTATTGTCCCTCCTACCCAGGGAATCTCCCATTTTCTGTCACTACCTCTGTACTGGTGCTTGGGCGAATGGTGGAGTTATACCCATATAGAAAGAATATTTAAAAGTGTTTTTAGCTCCATCTTGCCAGGTGCTTGAGGACCTCAGGCCCCCCATTTTCTATGGAACACTGACCATACTAGTAAAGCAGAATTTTAGTCTTTAAAACCTAACAGAGACATTGTACAGCATTGCCTTGTAACATATTTCTGAGATTTTGTGGTTCTATGGAATTACAATGGATATAGGTATAATTATGCATGAAAACAAGCAGTAATTTATTTAATAACAATTGAGAATCTTTGTTTTCCAAAGACCATTATTACTATATTTTTGTCTCTTTTTGTTGTTCATATTTTTTTGTTCCCTTCTTAACTGGCATGTCTTTTCTTTAGGGTATTATTAGAGTTGCTAATTAATAACTGTTTACTTTGCCATTTTACTTTTCAGCTTCTAGTAAAACATGGTGGAGATTTGTTTGCAGAAAATGAAAATAAAGATACCCCATGTGACTGTGCAGAGAAACAGCACCACAAAGAGCTGGCTCTTAACCTGGAATCTCGAATGGTATTTTCACGTGATCCTGAAGCTGAAAGCATTGAAGCTGAGTATGCTGCTTTAGACAAAAAAGAGGTCAGAGGATACTCTAAATCTTAAGTATTTTACACATTTATGTTTATAACAGTTCTATTGTGACAAAAGTCTGCAAAGTGTTTCAGTAGGTACTGTGTAAACAATTTGATTTCAGCACAGCTCTTTAACTTTCAAGTTAAGCTCAGAGAACATAACAAATATGTTGTCTAAATTAAAGAGAAATCTTATTCATATACTTAATTATGTGGACCATCTTGAAAATGTTGTAGGCTGTGAGGCTGGAGGAGATCAGTGAGGGCAGCAAGCTGGGAAACAGTTTCCCTAAACAAAACTTTTACTTTTTTTTTTTTTTTTAATTTTTATTTCTTAAGATATCTTTTTGTCTCAAAAATTAGGGCAGGAGAAATTCTGAAAAAGAGAAAATCTGTGGGATACAATAGGGAAACTGTTCTGGTGGATCTTCCTAGACTGAGACTGAGTTGAATGTTACCCGAAAACAGCTGACTAGTGCAGGACTTCAAAACAATGCATTTACTTTCTTGTTTCATAACATTATGCCTGAAGCTATTGCATACCAGAACTTGTATGAAAAACAGGTAATAACAGGTGGTGTTACTTCCAAGCCACTTTTTGAAAGAGAGAGAAAATTCACCGGCACAAATTTGCTTGAGTGCTGTTATGCCTTACACACAACTGTGATTTCATAAGGACAATTTGACCAAAAAGATTCTGAGTAAAAGTTCCCTCCCCACCCATGATCAGATTTTAATTAGCTAAAATTCTAATTTAGAATACGTAGATAAATTAAATTATTCAGTAAATATTACAAAGTAATTCTGTTTAAATTAAAGGACAATAGATTTCTCTATGGCTGCTCCCCTGAAAAGTAGCATGACCTGGCCTTCTACTAGCTTAGTGCACTTAGTGCCTCATGATGCTTAAAAGAAAATTCATTTAGATTTAGTTATGAGTAGGCTTAGATCACATCAACTGTTCCCATGAAAAGTGCCACTCATGGTCACTTTTATTTGAAAGTAAGAAAGTCTTTGTACTGTTCAATTAATTTTTTGACTAATTTACTTGAATAAATTCAATTATAAACAAGCTTAATTAGATTGTTTGTTCCTAGATGAGACGTTTTGAGATGAGGTTTAATATACTTGAATTTACATTGAAATAGCAAATGTAATTAAGTAATTTTATTTTCTCTGAATATTCCCATATAGAGACACCCAAATTGTTGTAAGAAGATAGTCTGAAATTTTTATTTTCTCTCTTGGGAGAAAAACTTTAAAAGACTGCAGCATTTCCTGCCACAATTGTAGTTTACCACTCCTTTGGTTATACAAGTAGAACTTGGTTTGAATGGTTATGTTGTCAGCTGAATCGTAGCAATATTCTACCTTAAAAGAAGAAAAAGTTTTAAAGAATGGTAATATGCAATTGTTTTATTTAAGCTGAATAATTTTTGTCTTTATATTTATACCATGGTTTTGCTGGCACAGCTAAGAGAATAAAGAACTTACAAATATGGGTGGGACAAATCAAAGACCACTTGAACAGGCTTTTCAGTAAGAGAAAATACTATCTCGTGACTGTTTAAGGTGAATGCTGAGCAAAACCAGTTTAAGACTTGATAGTTACAAGGGACTGTATATTTGTCCATCTCACATACCAGGGCAGCTTTCCCATATGTTCTAAATATTCACAAGTCAAAAACTGTCAGCCTGGAATTTGGTACACCAATTGATGATCTTGGGGATTTACATAGAGCAGTTCTGCCTTCATGTGCTCCCTTCTGGTTTTTCCCCTTTTCTTTGTGACTTTTCAGTGGGATCATTTCCCTAACTTCTTGTTTAGCTGTGACAGCACAAATGCTGGCATAAGCGAGATACCAAGAGCATGCAGCCAGGAGAAGTTAACTTTTCAGTCTTAGCCCTCAGAGTGGCCAAAACTAGTTGAAGAAAACCAGCCCTAGAAGGACTTGCACTGAACTGCAATCCAAATGACCACATGTCCTCATCCTACAGGTCTGTGCACAAATGTCTGGAATGGGCAGTGGAAGGTGCACTTACTGCTGGCTATGGTGGTGCCTCCCTCTGTTATCTTAATGGTGCATGAGAAGTGATCTAAAAGCCTTCCAAAAGCAGAACACAGATGCTTCACCAAAATTGCCTCTCAAAGATGGTCCTCTATTTTTTTTCCTCTCAATTTTATTTTTATATAGTATTAAATGCTGAGGGGCTAAGTGGACAAAATGCTTGTTTAACATAGTATTTAATTTAATATTCAGTGATGTCCTTCAACATCCTTCCAAAACACAAAATATTCATTCATGAATAACTGAAAAACTTTGAACACGACAAAATGCATTTTCAAAGTAACTTCACCTCTTAAATGAGGGTTACAGTAAAAGATAAAACATTTGAAAACCATGAATAGGATTTCTTCCCAAGCAGAACAGCCAAATGGGCTCAACTCAGCTGCTTATGATATGCACAGTAATATGTGGAATGACAGTACCCAATACCTCCCCTTCCAGACCTGCCATGTTTACAGGAGAACAATTCTTTTTTTCTTGATTCTTTGCTCTTACTTTGTTGAACGATCTCAAAAAAAAAAATTTCATTATATAAAATCTAAGTTTATATTTTTCATTTAAATCTAATTGAAGATACACTAACTATCTGGCAGTAAAAGATTACTTTTAAACTGCTTTTATACGTTTTGGTTGTTTTATTTGCACAGCCTTTTAAATTGCTGTTTACTTTAGCATGGGAGCATATTTGTCTTGGTGATGTATCCCTGGGAGATAACAGCATTCTTCCTTACAATCACATCATGCAATGTCATAAACTTACAGAGGAAACACCTGGGAATGAGCAGTACCTCAGAGCAGATCATCCGGAACAGTTTTGGCTTGCAGTCAGACTCAGTGAAATACATTGTGCAGTAGCAAAGTGTATAATCTTGTCGTTCATTTTTACCTATGTGCCACTGCATCCTGTAGAATTACACTGCCAATGAGTGTGTCACAGATTACTGAGTGTATAACAATTGCAATGGTTTTCTTCAGTTCCTGAATTGATGTCATATAAATATACAAGTAATGCAAATACCATAAGTACAAAGAGTTATGTAAAATTATTAAAAATTATTTTATCTCTACAGATAGAGAATATAGAAAGAAGAGAAGGGGACTACAGTTTCTTAAGATATATATGCACTTATATACATATAATGCATATAATTATACTTGAATTAGTTAAATGGATTATAAATAATTTTTTTAATATATGACTCCATTAACTACAGAACTCCATCCACCCATAAAGGAGGATATTTACATGAAGTGTTTTGAAACCATTTAATTATACACTCATCACTGTAGCAAATGGTTAATTTACCCCTGTCTATTTTAATGATACTTTAAAAGAGAAGAAAATAATAGCAGTTTGAAATGAACTGTTAAATTAATCAGCTTACATACTAAAAGTTCAGGAGTAAAAAAAAAGTGTAATTTATGGTACCTAAATGTTGGTGGTAAAAACTTGGAAATAGTTTAAAAGAAGGGCTCTTGAGAATACAAGAGTGTTGTAATCTATAATGAGAAGCTCAACAATGCATTAAAGTAGTAACTCAAATAGTATATTCAAAATCATTGTATAGTTAAATTACACTAATATTGAACAATGTCTTTTTCACAGCAAATATCAATAAAGAGCACCTCCATAAATGAGCACAGAAAGAGGTCTCTGAGCATCACAAGCTGTAATCAAAATCCTTTACAGTATGTGGCTTTGCAGAGATAAGTCATCAATGTTTGAAGTAGTTAAAAACAAACCTCTGTGGTACATGTATACATGAAGGATGTACATTCTTGTAACTAAAGACTGTATCTTCCCAAGTCTCTACAAGACTGTCTTGTACTCATTAACATTGTTAAGAGTTCCCATTGTGTAAAGTCTTCACTCTGGAATTTCCAGATTAAGCTACTTAATAGTGCCAGCCTAAAATTTCTTTTCTTTCAGCTTCTTCTGTGGGCTCATATATTATTTTATGAAACAAATGTCTAAAGTTTCAAAAACATCCTTAGGAAATTTTTCCCTCATTACTTAATAAGATAAAATTAGAATTCTTAAAGACTGAAGATCCAAAAATCCCTGCTGGGTTGTGTGGAATGCTCCAGCTGAGATAATGTAATAGAATGTTACTCAAGGGAGATACTTGCCAGTGTTTGACCTAGAACCAATCAGTTAAATATAATTCCAAGCATATCTGCATTTCAGGATAAAATACCAATGTCCTAAAATATGCACATATTTTGCAAGTTTAACAGAAAATATATTTATTATTATGATATATATGGTCTTCAAGAATTGAGTACTGTTGTGCTGACAAAGCTGCTTGTTTTACAATGGATATTCAAAATGCAATTCAAAATCAGTCATGACAATTTACTCTTTGCTTCCATTTTTTGCTGTACATATGCACAATTATAATCATTCTGGCACCCATGTTTTTATAAGTGATCTCTTTTGTAGGAAATTAAGAAGGTCAATCAAATTCCAGCATGCTAGGAATCAAGTGGCCCAGATTTATTTCAGTGCAAGCCATTAATGTTCAGATTGTCCTTTATTGAGTCATGCATGATCAGTAATGGAAGGACATACAGAAACCCCCTGAACTTGGGCAATCAAGAGATAGGTCAGGACAGTCACAGTTCATTTCTCTTCTGCTTTGCTTGCTTTCTCAAAAAGGACAAAGTCCAGTGTAGAGCTGTGGCACTGTTATTCTTGCTGATCACAAAGTTTCTAATATTGAGAAGCGCCTGTTTATTTTATTGATTTGCTAACAAGAAACATCCTTGTGGGAGTTGGGTAGGGGTTTAGATGCATTTTATGGACTTTTGTTATGATGTCTAGAATATAGGAAGAAAGTTATATATTTGGAGGAGGTGTCTCAAAAGAACAAAATTGTTTAAAAGCCCAGGGTACCCGTTCTCCCCATCACTTCTGCTTTCTGCTTGTTATTCTCAAAGGGCACAGTGGATTTTTACTTAGACTATAAACTTCTGAGGACAGGACTAGTCTTTTGCTTTCTGTCTATGCATGTGCACATGCATGTGTGTGCTTATAATCTAGCACTGGAGAGTTCTGGACTTTGCTGTACATAAAATATAGGGAGTAAATAATGATGCATGGTCTTAACTGTGGCTAATTGTTATCACTGCTGCTCTGTGTCCTTTTATCTCCAAATTGCTGAAGACATTTGCCATTTGGTGACCAGGTTCCTAATTAGTCCTGAGCATGTATCATTTTATATCAAATGCTTTAAATATTTTGTTAGCTATCTTTCATAAAATAAATAAAACCTGTCCTTTCTCTCACTCTCCCATAAAACCTGAGTTCAAATCTAATCATGCATTCTCATACCCATTCCACAATACCTGAGGTTTAATCATTGAATCACAATTCAACGGGATTCTGTGAAAATTCGTGGGTTTTTAAGAGAGTTGCTGTTAGGCTAGCTTATCGTCTGAACATGGCCTCCAGCTATAATGAAGAATTCTAGAGATACTGCTTTTAGATTTTGGCATGTACAAAGATAATACTATAAATATTGCAAAATGAAGTGTTCTCATATAGCTTTGCATGGTCATTGGTGCACACCCTTAATAAATTTTGTCACATGCTAACTCTCAGTTGAGATGGTGATTGGTAACAGTGCTTGGAATGCTTTAATTTTAATACTGCATTGGAGACTAACTGGAAAATACCAGACATAAATTGTCTTTCTTCTTCTCAAAGCCATATGAGGGGCTAAGACTTCAAGACCTGCGAAGGCTTAAGGATATGCTGATCGTGGAATCTGCTGACATGCTCCAAGCCCCACTGTTTACTGCGGAAGCTCTACTTCGTGCGCATGGTAATTGAAACCTTAAAGTCTAAAGCAACTGTTTTCAGCAAAATGAAAGTTGCAGTTGTATGTTTGCTTTTTATTTCTAAATAAAAGAGAAGCATTGGATAAACAAATAGCAGGAAACAGACCACACAGTGCTTCAGAAAGAAGTACAGCTGCAGTATGTCAAAAAGCATTGAGGCAGACAGGAAAGCTGATAGGAAAGTGATTCAATCTACGAATTATAATGGAAGACATTTTAACGTAAGCAGTGTGGAGAAACAGAGCTATGCAATTTGGGTGAGAGACACAGAAGTAAAACTTCCATGGGTTTACATGTCAGAAAAGTCAAATTCCTCAAACGTATTTTTGTCAGACCATTGGTTTTCTGCCACTATATGTTTGTGTATAGAACTGAATCAAATTTTTTATAGGGTTTTTTTTTTGCAATAAAAGCAGTCTGGTCATTGTAATAAATGGTTGGAAATCACCTTGGGGTTTAAATCATGGCTTCTGAAGGATTTTTATAGTTACTCTTTTAATACAGGGTATGCTCTTCAGTGTGCATATCTGTAACTAGTCTAGTTTCACTGAAATAAGTCTGTGCTCTTGTGTAATTTAAACTGGAGTTGTCAGAAAGGACATACACTGAATTGAGTGTGTTTGCTCTAGACAAAAGTATCTCTGAAACTCAGTGTAAGCGGTAGGCTTTGATTCAGTGATTCAAAACTTACGCTTACTGAAGCATCTGCATTGTTACTTTATGCCAAAGGAACTACTCAGGCAGGTAATGGTTTGCCTGCTCGTCACCAGAACGAGCTGGATTAAGCTTTCATATCCTGTTATTTTTGTGGGCTCCTTGTGAAAATCAATGCGAGAGGGAAAAGTGAAATAGGAAGTCATTATTTTAAATCCACAACTTTTGGTATACTTTCATGAAGAGTTGTGATACCTGCAATTCATCTCTTTTACATTATTTTTCATAGCTGGTATTTGTATTCCTTTTAACATTGAATTTACTCAACATGAACTTGTACCAATTTGATCATATTTAAGACGTAGTCTTTGTATATATTTTTAAATGTTGATTGTTTATTTAATTCTTGTATTTATAATATGTGCAATGTTTGAATGCTATGTTATATTCTCAGAATAGTCTCGTTAAGGCTAAAAATTATAAATATTTGACTTATTAGGCTCCATAACCTGTGCAGATATTTTGAACAGGAAAATTATGGGAATACTGTTCAAACTCTCAGCTCAGTCTGCAGTAAGTCCAGAATCAGTGAGGTTGATGCAAACTGTGGAGAAATGTCTGCCAGCATCTAGCAAGCAGGAATTGAAAGTTGAGAAGAAATCAGTCTGTGTTGGAAAGGTCATTCTACTGATGTTGCCTTAGTGATGTAGCAGCAACTTAATGCAATTGGCCAGTGTGCAGAAGGAAGCACAGACAATTAGCAAGTCATGAGAAAGTCAACTCTTTTGCCTGTAGCTGCATTGGTCCAGCTTAGCAAAAGGAATAACTGAGCTATTTACAAAGGTTTAGACAATTGGGAAACATCAAATTGTAATTTTTTTTGCACTAAATCTTGAAATTCATAAATGAATAATGCCAAATCTTAATTCACACTTCGTGTATGAAAAGTACGTTTTAAATTCTTGGAAAGACCATTCTTATGTCGTCATAGTTTACAGATATGTAATATCTAATCCAACAAACTTTGCTTTTCTTATGGTACAACTGTATCAATTTATTGACACAGGCTTTAAGAATTAAGACGGTGTTTTCCTTTTTTAACTTTTTTTCTTTTTTTTTTTCAGTTGAGAAACAGGAGTATGTAGGATTAGAGCCAAGATAAAAGTGTGTTGTTATGGCAGTTGTGAAAATAAATACGAGTTTTTCTACAAGTGTTTTTTCAACATTGTCTCTATTTCCCTCCTAGTTCATTGTACAGCAGTTGATTTCAGGATATAAGAGAGGCAGTTCAACAAATATACCTTGTGTTTTACTAGAACTCATAAGTTAGTAAAGAGAATACAGTGGATCCATTTAGTGGCATGTCTTAATCCTTGCTAATTTTAAAGACACGGCACAATCAAAGAAGATCAAGAAAATTTTTAGCAATTTTTACCTGACATTTAAAAAAACCCCAAATTTTAATGTATTTATTTAAAGTCATAGGAAAAAATTGGGAAATTTCTCCTTCTTTATCAAATTCAAGTTTGTATGATCTCTGCAGAGTGTTGATGGGTTTAGATTCAAATCCATATAGATTCATATTTAAATGATAACTTTTAAGTATTTTTAATAGAAAAAACCACTATTCTTATGTTATCTTTAGAATTACTCATATGAATCAGAAACAGAAAACATTTCAAACCATTGTGAAGAAAGATGTGATTTAGTTTTAAGATATTAATATATAATACACTTTGTTTCACTAGTTCTTTTTTTGTATATAAATGGGAGTGCTAGTTATGAATAAAGATATAGCATTCATTAACACTTAATTATAGAATAAAACGTAGTTAGAATATATGAAATTTTCTTTGTAGTCAGGTGGAGTTTTTTATTAGTTTTTTACAAGAAACACGTCGCTGACATGCATATATATAAAGACAAAACTCAATAGGTCACAAATCTTTTTGTAATCTAGTTTGGGTCTTCGTTCTTTTTCCTTCATTTCATGGCTTCATCTTTTTATTAAAAAACCCCACAATAGATAAAAGTGAATCCATATTGAACAATAATTATATTTTTCACAGAAAGGAAAAATACTGAAAATTCTGTGGTGTGAGGGCCGTTATATTTTCATCTCTCTGTGCAAGTCAGTACAGTTCTAGTTTCCTGTTGAGTCTCCTAGTTAATACAATTGCTGTAAATAAATAAATGTAATTTTAAGAGTGATGTAACAGGGAAAGGAGATGCTTGTGATGCAATTATTTACAAAAGTACATAGCATTATGTATTATTTTGGAATCTGTTCTCTAAAAAGTAATGTCTAAAGTTCCATTGACTCACACTTTATCATACTTATTTTTAAAATTTTTAGCTTAGTGCTTATGTATTCTTTTGAGGGTGCAGTTACAAAATACATTTTAAACATTGTCAGCTGCATAATTTCCTGTATCTATATTTATTGCAGACTGGGACAGGGAGAAGTTACTTGAAGCATGGATGTGTAATCCGGAGAATTGCTGCCAGCGCTCAGGGGTTCAGATGCCAACGCCCCCTCCAAGTGGATACAACGCGTGGGATACGCTCCCTTCCCCCCGAACTCCACGCACCACTCGCTCTTCTGTCACTTCCCCTGATGAAATCAGCCCCTCATCAGGAGACATGGAGACAGCTGTGGTAAGTTTATAAATAGATCTGAAACTGGCAGGGCAAAAGAACTGATTTCTAAACATAGAACACCTGTGTATGCAGAGCTGTGTAGACAGTCCTCCTATTCAGAAAATGCCTTTGTATGGGTGTAAAGTGTTTCTCTTTCCAAAGGGGGTGAACAGAGAAGTTGACACCTTAAGCATCCTATATGATAAAACAGTTGAGCCTCTGGCTCATGTAAAACATTCTGTTCTTGCCTTGGTTGTCCCTCACAAACTATCATTTGAGCCAGCTACAGTCACATCAGTGCATTTGGCTCTTTTGAACTTCTCATCTCATCCTTATCAAGATGTTCACTTTCATTGTATCCATTTCGCTGAACGTTCTCAGTTCTGTGAACTCTGCCTTTTGAAAATTTTTTCTTTCGAAAACAGAATTCTCTTTGTCTGCATTTTGAAATGTCAGCCCACTAGTGTACTGTAAGCTTATAATTACTTTTACTATGTGTGGGCTGCTTCAAGCGGTTTATATGCTATTGCAAATTTGAAATATGAAAGCGCCTTTCATTGAAATCAGTGTGGCTCTTTTGGAAGACAGGGTTCTCTTTTTAATAATCTGCAGCTGCAGCATTATAAAACTTTTGCTCCATGACCTAAGCATTTTTCTAGAATATTATATGCAGTCTTGCAAATGGATGATCCCTAGATCTCATACTAATATTAAGATTTTTGCATTCCTGCATAGAAATGTTTTGTCTCTTTTAACTGTAAAATGCTGAAAAAGAAGCTATTTAGGAGGAATATGGTTATTGTACGTTAAAGCAATAATAAATACCTTCACTGAGTTTTACCCTTTAAAGGCTGGTTTCTTTTGTTTGATTTGTTTTGACTGTGATAGAAGTGCTTGCAGAGTGACATACCACAGGCTAACTTTCTGAAAATGTCCTGTGTGTGTATAATGTCAAGAATATTGAAAGTTGAAGTAAATTTTCATGGAATCTTTGTTCCAATGAAAAGAAAAATCCATTTGTATTCCTTGAAGAGCATTAATATTTATTTTCACACAAAACCGCAAGCAACGACTAGTTTCATCCCTATGCTTTAAATGATTTCAGAGTAAGGGTCTCAATATTCAATGTTATTTTTTCTTTAGTACCTACTTGTATAAAATTCAGCAGTCTTATCTTCTGTTGGTATATTTGTAGTGTACATTCTTTATTTTGATTGAAAACCTCAAAGTCTTTTAAAAAATATTGTTTATGTAGATGATTGCTTAAAATATTTGCTGCTGCTGCACACCCAAGCTGTTCCACCTTGATTTGGCCCTGATTGTTTGAGATGCTAAACACTTCTGTTTGCCTCTGTCACCTCCAAACTCATTTCTGGCTGTCTGTGAAGCCAGTGAAGAATTCAGGTCCCTTCTGTACCTAGAATTTTGACTCAGATCTCAGCACTCTGCAGGGTGAAGTACTTCCTGAGCTCGAGGACACAGCAAAAGGCAGCCCAAAATATGCTGTTTGAATAGGAAGTTATAGAAACCTCATCTTTTCAATTTCTGTTTCTAGAGCTTAAATAACTGTTTTTTTCTGATTACAGTTAGATTTTTCCCCCTGCTGAGCACTTCTCTGAATTTTTGATGAGACTTTTCAACATAACTTGTTCTGCTACCAATACGAAAGGCTTTAGGGTATTTCTTAATCAGAAGCATTTTTTTCATCCACAGTGTGACATTTGTATGTGTAATATTTCTGTGTTTGAAGACCCAGTGGATATGCCTTGTGGACATGACTTCTGCAGAGCATGCTGGGAGGCGTGAGTATATGTGCTCTTCTATCATTTCAGAAACTTTCATACTTGCCATTTTGAAGAGGAAAGGACAGAGACCATAAACAGCTGTTAAAGTACTGTTTGGGTTTCAAAAGTTGCTGGTATGAACCTGCTAAATATTTTAGTTGTCACTCAAACAACTGTTACCAACTGGTTTAGGCTTATGTAATGATTGTTTTTGTCCTGACTCGGCAAAACTCTTCAGCAAATGTTTCAAGCCCACATGTAAATAGATAAGCCTGTTCTTGATTTGCTCAGTGTGTGTGTGATGTTGGAAGCATTTGGGTTTATGCTTTCTAAATTAAGTACATGCTTAATTCCATCTCTTGATTTAGCACACTGAACTTAGGCATCACAAAGCCATTCGAGTCACAAAAGCAATTAAAATGCTTTCTTATGTTGAGGGCTAATAACTCAGGGGTAGATTTCACTTAGAAGTTCTATTAGTGCTCTTATTACTGCATAGGTCAGAATAGTCATGCTAGTAAAACACTCAGACATGCATAATTATGCTAGTATAAATATTAATCATACTTCCCAGGGATAATTATGTCTGAATGCAGTGCCTTTGTGTTCATCTTTGTCCCCATTCAGGAGATTGTACTACTTGAAACGTATCGCTGTAGTGTGGTGTTACAGTGTTATTTCAGCACAGCTATTCCCATTGCAGATCAGCCCAGCTGGTATGAACCCATCTGCCCTATGTTAAGGAAGAGCACACTCTTTTTCCTAGGAACTTTTCAAAGGCAGCTCTTTTCAGCAGCAAGAAAATTGGTAGTCATGCTTCTCTTGTCTTGCAAATACCTATGCAGCGATGTACAAGTTACCAAGAGATCACTGGCTTGACGTGGTGCTTCTAATTTGGTTGCTGGACTGTGTGTGCTGTCATTTGTGCAGTACACAGAGTCCAGCACAGAGCCACAGACTCAGAACCACAGCTCAGTGTCAAGCAAGTGTTTGTGGTGGCACATCTAGGGTGGAGTTCATCTTTCTGAGCCAGTCATTTCTAAGTTACTTGGAGCATAGCCAGGACTGAGTTATCCTATTCTAAGATATGAATCCAAGATGGGGTGAATTGGCAAGTCTCTATACCTAACTATTAAAGGATCTCAGGTAACTCCTTTAGAATAGCTGCCTGTCTTTTAGATGATTAAAGTTAGATGAGTATCATCCTTGATGTCAGATTAATAAATACGTTACAGCTTTTAAACTAAGCAACTCCGCAAACTTAAAGTCCAGCTTTCAGCAGATGTCTGAGTGTGTTCTGTCTTGCATTCTTGCATTAGGGACTACAAAGGTCACCATTTAGACATTTGTGCCCAAGAGCAGACCTGTTTTTATTAGCGCAATTGTAGAAATTAATTGCATATCGTATTAATTATATCCTACTTACATGTGGAACACTTACGTATTCCACTTCTGATTTAAGATAGAAGTAATGCTCAGTTTAATTAAACATTGCAGAGCTGTCCTTGATAAATGGCAAGGATGAAAACCACAAACACGTAAGGCTGAACATTGCTTATGACACTTGCATTTGGACTATGACTGTTCGTTTTATTTTTTTTTTAATTGTGCTATTCATCAAATTTTTAACCCTTTTGAGCAGAAGGGGATACTTCTGTGTTTAAAAATTGATTATTGTGAATATCTGTGAATACAGTATAAAGTACTCAGCAGCCTTTTAACTTTTACTTTTTATTCACAAATACTGACTGACAAAATTCTGGCAGATTTTTGAATCTGAAAATTCAGGAGGGTGAAGCTCACAACATTTTTTGCCCAGCATATGATTGTTTCCAGCTTGTGCCTGTAGACATCATAGAAAGTGTTGTTTCCAAGGAGATGGACAAGAGATACCTTCAATTTGACATTAAGGTAAATTATCAAACTGTTCTTGTACTCTTGAATTGTATTTCCTTTTATAAAAAATAACTTACAGCTTCTGTGTGAAATGCTGCCATATATCTGTAACTTTCCAAGTAGAAATTCATAAACAAATATGTGCGCTGAATTATTGGCTGTGTTATATACCATAATATCAGTGTTTGCTGTACCACTGAGAAAAAAAGAAGGAACAGTATGTTTATTCCTTAAGCATAAATGCCATACTTCCATAATATGTTATGTAATGCAATATTAATAAAATCACTTGATCAAACTCATTTTTGTAACAGGTAATATGAAGGTTTTAATCAGCCAGAGTTGTTTGTGTTTGCAACCTGAAATTTTTAAGAGTTTTTCGGTTACTTTTATTAGTTTACATTCAAAAATAATGCCTGCTACCTTTTAAAAAATTTATTAGTGCAAGTGAATTACTGATATTTCTTCCGTCCAGTGCTTGATGCGATTGCTATATATGCGAAGAGGAGGAGTAGGGAAAGCTTGATTTGGTTTTCCTATTCATTTTTTTAAATGTATGTATTTTCATCATTGCAACTTATTTTCAAAAGCAATCTTTCCATTCACATTTTTTCTTTTATACTAGTGTAGTAATGAACTAGTCTTTGAGTAATGTGCTACTTTGTTAGTGGTGGCAGGGCACAAAAAGAGAAATATTTTTTCATTTCCAGTACAATACTTTATCTGTGTGAACAAATCTCTTTAATACACAGTAACAGTCTTACACAGTAAGATGCAAATTAAATTATCAGATCTGATTAATCTTTTATATCTTTTATTTCAAGTGGCTGGTGATCAGCATAGGTTTGAAGCAAAGTAGTGGAAGTTCCTTTCCCTCCCATTCATTAGATATAATTTTTACAAAAGAAGACCTGTTACATTAAACAAAAATGATTGGAAGTAAATTCCTGAGTAGTCTAGTTCTGAATTCAGGTCTATTGTGGGTGGGATATATTGTGGGATTGTTGTTTAATCAGTAAGGTTTTAATTCTTTTCTTCTGCAAAAGTCAATTCCATTAATGAATGTACTGGCAGCACATAGTAGAACTTAACTGTAATCCACATCACAAAGGAATTGACTTGCACAGATTGAACATTTTGTTTGGAATGTAAGTAATTTCCCTCCTAGTGTAAGTCTGAAGTACTGTTGTTATTGAACAAAAAAAAGATTAAATTATTCCCTTTTTATAACTATTTTTAAAAGCCTATCATTGTAGCCACAAGACTGTCCTTATGCTTTTTGGCTTTGTTCCTTCAAAGGAAGATTATGAATACAGATTGGTTTATATCAATGATGAAATCCGATCTTATTTGGTCAAGTATTTTCCTTTTTCTTCCCACAGGCCTTTGTTGAAAATAATCCTGCTATTAAATGGTGCCCTATACCGGGCTGTGAAAGAGCAGTAAGGCTGACAAGACAAGGATCACATTCAACAGGATCAGATACACTTAGCTTCCCTATGCTAAAAGCCCCTGCAGTAGATTGTGGAAAAGGACATCTTTTCTGCTGGTTAGTATTAGAAACTTACCTACAGCTGTGTAAACTCACAGTCTGTGCTAGTCCAGGTACTAATTAAAAAGTTCCATTTAGAACCAAGCATGCAACAAAAGGTGTTGAAAGGTGTATGACTGTACTGTTCTCTATCCATCTCTATCCATGTAATAACCCCATGTGCACAAATATTTTAGTATTTTGAGGCACAGCAAAGGTTCATAATACAATACTCATTATCGGCTCTGTTAGATGCAAAGCAACAGCATGGAGTGTTGTAACTGGACTTCAAGAAAGCCTTTGACACTGTCTCCCACAGCATTCTCCTGGAAAAGCTGTCAGCCCACGTCTTGGACAGGTGAACCTCTGTGCTGGGTTAGGAACTGGCTGGATGGCCGGGCCCAGAGAGTGCTGGTGAACGGAGCTCCATCCAGTTGGCACCCAGTCACCAGTGGTGGTCCCAGGGGTCAGTGTTGGGCCCAGTCCTGTTTCATATCTTCACTGATGATTTAGATGAGGGCATTGAGTCCACCATTAGCAAATTTGCAGATGACACCAAGCTGGGGGGGAGTGTTGATCAGCTGGAAGGCAGGAGGGCTCTGCAGAGGGACCCAGCCAGGCTGGAGACTCGGGCTGATTCCAGTGGGATGAGGTTTAACAAGGCCGAGTGCTGGGTCCTGCACTTTGGCCACAACAACCCCATGGAGTGCTGCAGGCTGGGGACAGAGTGGCTGGTGAGTAGTCAGGGAGAAGGGAACCTGGGGATCCTGATTGACAGGAAGCTCAACAGGAGCCAACAGTATGGCTCTTCGTGGGAAGAGGTTATTTACAATGGATGGACAAATCAGAAAAAAAAAGTCCTGTGGAAACAAACCAGAAAATGGTTTTTACCAGTGAACATATAACAAAACGTAGTGTTATTCCACAGGATGGTACCATCCTCTTATCTTTTGCTTCTGATTACAGACAGAGAATCAATTTTTCTGTTAACCTGAAGGAGAGAGTTTGAAACCACTTAAGTGTCATTCATATTGACATGGTCCTTCAGACATTGGCAGCTTCTACTTCCTTTATATGTGCTGAATGTACAAATGCCCCAGCATGTTCTCCAGGTGTGAAAATGTCCTCTGAGTGCCTAATTTTTATGATAAATGTTCTCTTTATTTTGATGCTTTGAGATACTGGACAAGCAAATACAGTCATGGCCTTGAAAAAGACCTCATATTCACAACAAAATGTCCAAGAAGGCCTTTCCAAAGCATCTTTTTTCATCCCCACAAAAGTGAATGAAGACTTTCAGCAATGGCAAGAAAGTTCTGCTAGCAACCAAAGCCTCAGGCAGTACTTCAAATCAGAACCGTTTGCTGAGGACAACCATACTAGTCTTACAGTACAAAAACTCTGTGCATGAATGAGTTCCTCTGGAGACAAAGAAAATGTGTTCTCAGTTCAGACAGTTTTCATCAGTACCGTGTGCTTAAAGGGAGCTTACTTTGTCTCTTTAAATGTCAATCTGCATGTCTCAGTTTCATACTTATGTCAGTTCTGCAAGTTTTATCCAGGTAATCTACAGCTTAGTTATTGTAATAGCAATTGATACTGCATTTAGTAAGAGATTCTTTTGAATTTATATATTAGAAAACCAACCCCTAGATAATCACTTGCTTTTTTCAGATCTATAGCCTTCCCGCTAATAAAAGCAAGAAAATTCTCTGAGTCTATTGAGCAATTTTTTTTTTTTAATGTAGGAGTAGGAATTTTCCTCTTAAATACAGAGTTCCTTAAAATTTACTCATTTCTCATTACCCAGCACTAACATCATCTTCAAAAAAACATAATCTGTTGTGGCAACATAAAATTCTGTTCCTTTTCAGAAAAAGCATTCTGAGCCATTTAAATGTAGTGCACATTAAAACTGTGCACAAATCCTTGGGAACAACTTATTCCATAAGTTGTTCTTGAACACTCTGTTGTGACTATCATATAGATAGATATAGATACATATATAGAGATATAGCTGCACTTCATTAAAAATCACAAAATTTGAAAACATCAAAGACACAGTTCCCTCCTCCTGCTCCCCCATAAAAGATTGGCTAATCAGCTTTTAACTTAAAACTGAACTTGTCAAAGTTAAATCTTTGCTAGTCTCAGTAACAAATTTCAGTAATGAATACTATGTGACAGGGTCTTGGCTCTCTTGAAGTCAATAATTTAAGTGTTCTATTGCCCCACAGAAGGTGTCAGTTTTCAATCAGAGCTGAGATTGCCTTGTTACAGACCACTTTTCCATTCCAGTACAATCTTTCCCAGCTACGATGTTAAGTCCAAAACAGAGATCCTTGTGTGCTGAATTTAAGCGTTTTTTGTTAGCAGACAAGCTAGGGGGGAAAAAAAGCTCAAAACAGTTGCCATAACCTTTTCTTTGTCCCTGCATTCCTGCTTAAGATGTGGACCAGAGCAATCAGAAGAGTATTGATGTAGCTTCTGACTGTGCACTGCAGAGAGCAGTTCACCATTGGATCTGCAGAAAACTTGCATATGCTCTGATGCAGCTGGTGCCCATCTGAAATTGTTTTGTTTGATGTGGCAGATGTCTGAGGCTATTTGCTACCATTGCAGGAGAAAAAGGAGTAATTACAAATCTGGAGTGCATATTGACACGTCTACACTGAGGCACCATCTGGAAGTCATGTATCTGCCACTGTGTAGTAGTGGTGCCCATCCTTAAAGCTCCTGGTAACTTCAGGAGAAGCTCAAGAGACTCATGCTCCAGTGTGTCCATGTAAATAAGTTAAAGCCTCCATTTAAGAGTCTCTGGTGGAAATAATAAAAATCCATAAATACTTAATGCTGGTTCGATCTTGTTCTAGATAAAAAGCTGGCATCTACTTGAGGGTTAGTTACTTCAACCAAACAGATGCAAGTAATTCTACATAAAGTGCATTTCAGTATATCAAACTACCTACTTTTTGATAAACTCTGTATTCTGATTTATCTTTATCTGATATCTGGTTTATCACAGAAACTATACTAGCACTTTTGTGGCACTAAAATAGTACCCAGCTATAAAAGCCAACTGGTTTATTTTAGATTGTAATTTTAAGAAGCTTCTTTCCTTTCTCATCTAAATTCTTTATTAATAATGGTCATCCATGCTTGTGAGCAAGGCATCTAAGAGTATTTTGAAGTAATGTTGTTTGGCTGGCTTTTATCTTCCTGACTTAATTCATGTTTGAACATGGCTTGATAAGTTTCCTTCTTTTTTTTTTTTTTTTTTTTTTGGCTTGAATCAATTTTAACTTTAAATCTATGAGTAATTGTGTATACACCTTTGTTTTCAGGGAATGTCTCGGTGAAGCACATGAACCCTGTGACTGCCAAACCTGGAAGGACTGGCTACAGAAAATATCTGAAATGAAACCAGAAGAACGTAAGAGTCATGTGGGGCTGGAAGGGGAGCAGATGTTTTGCAGCTTTTCTTATCTTTTGGGTTTAGAGGGATTTTTTTTTAGTTACATTGACTGAAAAAATAGGGTAAAAGGGGAAGAAAATGATACCCCTGAATGAGGGGCTGCTTCATACTTTAACTGCAGCATTATAGTAGACTGTAAAACATTCCTTCCCATAAATACATGTGTGGTTCAGTCAAGGCATACAAAACTAGTTTCCCTTCCTTTTAAGGCTTTGTTTAATTAATTGGTTGATTTATTCCTTAATATAACTTTTATTTTTCCTGTCCAATTTTAATTCTTTTATCCTGGTCTACTACTCTGTCTGAGTAGTGTTCCATGCATTTTTTTGTGCTTTAAAACTAGTTCAAGCCAACAGGTGATAATAATAGTAAGATTTATGGTGAACTGCAAGGGAGTTGTAGGAAATGGCTTAATGATAAATAGCATTTACTAAAAAAACTCTTGAAGATTGGGTTTACACGGGACAGACTGGTAATTTTCTTGGGCAACATTAACAAAAAAATTCAAGATTAACAGTAATTTGAATACATACAACTTACTGTGGTTACCACAGTTCAGAACTTTTCCATAATGTTATAAATATTTTGGAAGGCTTAGAATATTTTACAAAGAGGCAAAATATACCATACTTTGTCAAACTATGCATGTTTTTCTCCTATAATTTGCTGGTAAATCAGCAGGAGAAATGAGCCCAACTCAAAAGAAATTACAAGTCAGAGTTATAATTTACTAAAAAGGTTAGAATAAATATAGTGATACAGAGAAAAATTGATTTTAACCCGCAAAAGAACAGATTTATAACTCAACACCCTGGGACGTTAGCCCCTGTGCTGAGCACCACGTAGTCTTCCTGAGTACAAAGTAAAAGGAAAGGAACACCTGTTGGTGAGGATGACGGTCACAGTACTGTTGAGGTTCTGCTCCTCCTCTGAGGCAGATAAGTGGTACCAGAAGTCTCAAAACCTGAAGATTACATACACTCAGGTTCAGGTGAGAATGCCCAGTACCTTCCCCAGGGCGAGGAGTTTCACAATGAGTGATTTACTCTGTGAGTCCTGCGATATTTTTGGAATGGCCCATTAGCAGACATGACCCCTGAGGCTGGGTGTGAAGGTGCTGATGCCTCCCCAAAGGGGAATTACCAGAGCTAAGTCACTGGTGTGAAGACAGAAACATTCCTGTGCCTGACAGGGTTCTTTAACACCCAGCTTGTAGCCTGAGGTGTCTGGTGTGCCCTGGGCAGCTGCTGCATCAGAAATGACATAGAGGGTGTAGAATACACAATTTTGGTTACACTCACATAGTGAAAAAACTGGTCCTGGCCTCTGTAACTAGGACATATATATATTTGCTCTTTTATATATTATAAATGTCATATATACTGTATGTAAATTTGTATAGAAATAGATCTGTGAAAACCTATAGAAATAAGTGTAGTAATATTACATATAATATATATAAATTAGATGTAATAATAAAAATGTATTCATATATATGTGAAATATATATAGCGAAGAACTTCAATATTTTGCCAAGAAACCGATAAATATGCATCTTTCCTAATCCAATTTTCACAAAAGATTACACAAGTACAATATCAAACTCTCTGTTTTTGCATGCTCTATATCCTTCTGTCACCCTCCAAAAGTTGTGGGAGTGAGTGAGGCCTATGAAGATGCTGCCAACTGCCTGTGGTTACTGACGAACTCCAAACCGTGCGCCAACTGCAAATCTCCAATTCAGAAGAATGAGGGCTGCAACCACATGCAGTGTGCAAAGGTAACAAAGACCTGTTGTGCAATTTGTTGTGGAACCATAGTCCAGATTTGTATGTTCTGTATACCTTTTAGGATCACAGAGGTCCAAACCCTCTGAAGTGTCATGCCTGAGATCTAGTGGAACCTGTTCCAAGAATTAGATAATTAGCAAATGGCAGGTGACATGTATTTAAGAAATTAAGAATCTGTTTGGCTGGCAGGTGAACAGTGCAATGACTGAAATATCATAAACACCTAAGAATTACTGACAATAGAGTATGAAACTTAACGAAACAGAAATCATTGATGGCTTAATCATCATAAATAGTCTAGAAGAATAAAAACAGTTTTAGTTGGCAGAAGATATAACATTTTAAGGAAAGGTAAGCTCTAATGAAGGTTTTGCCTTACTATATTTTTCTTTTGCATTATTTCTCTGACATAGCAACAAAGCAGAGAAGTTAAGTGGAAAACTGTAAACAGGAATCAATCAGTAAGAATGAAAAGACAGCCAAAAGTAATTCCAAGGGAAATTTATTGGTGACAACAGCCATAAAATTAGTCATGAGTTTGCTACCAATACAGAAAAAATATTTTGCCATGAGTTCAGTATCATTTGAGATTGCTTTTTTTCTCAAATTATGTAAAAGCAGCACATGTAGAGTACTGTTTCTGTATGTCAGAAATATCTTACATTACTATAAATATTACCTCATCATTAAAAATAACAAAGTAGCACACACTTTACATAGTTGACCCAAGTGAAAAGCTAACAGATTTAGAAAGTAATTATTTTTCTGAAAATACAGGACTCTCTCCATTGCTATGCAGCTCCCATTTTCTTTATATTATCACATATTCTCTCTCTTTCTGTGATATGAACTGAAGGTTGGGGCTTTTTTTGATGTCATGGGCAGCAAAGAGCAAATTCTCCCCCACTTTGGTTTATGCCTGGTTTGTTTTTTTGGATTTTTAGAAGAGCTCATAAATTCCCTGGTGCTAAAAACTGTACAAGGCATGTTTGTTGCCACTGAGCTCATCTCAGTCAAAGTATGGCTTCAGGCTGGAGATGACTTTGGCTGTTAAACACTGTTGAGTGTAGATAATTTAATTCAGTACCATTCTGAGGCACTGGCCGACAGCCACAGTTCTCGTTTCTTCTTTGATGCTTACCTTAAACAGATTAAAGTGTCCTTAAAACACTCAGATTTCTTTTGCCATGGAGAAATCTCTTCAAACAGCAGCTGCCTCCCCTCAGCCTAGTGAGAAAGGAGTGGAAGGTGTTCTCAAGCCCGTTGCAGGGCTCAGGCACGAGGTATAGTGGTCACTGCGCTTGTTGCCTCCTCCGTGGAGCTAACGATCCATGGCGGAGCTTCTGCCTTTGCTGCAGGGAAGTCTGCTCATGCCTCCTACACCATGGGCCACAACTGCCTCTTAGCAGCTAGCATGTACCGTGGTGTAGCAGAGGATACTCCTTACTCATAAAATCACATTTCTGTACTTTACCAGGCATCTTGCTGTTTTATGAGCCCAATTTCTAACAAGGCAAGGCTTAGGCAGGGTTTTAACCTTCTGGGTACTTTGAACTAGATTTGAAGGAACAGGAGAGGGTACATAGATAATAAATTGCTGCAAGTTTCATGAGACTTTCATACGTAGCTGTACGGTGCAGAGACTTAATTTGTATTGCCACCAAGAGAGAGGCTGAAATGCCCACCCAGCAGTTACACCTTCAGCAATTACCTATTCTGCTTGGCTCAGACCAAGGCCCAGCAGCAGATGAACAGTTTCTGTGTTGTTTGAAAAAATGGGGGCTTTTTTTTTTTTTTTACAATAACAAAACCCCAGGCCTGATCAGCTGTATTTACCATTTGATTTATTTCATCCACTTAAAACTTAACATGTATATCTAAAATAATCTTGGGATCCAAGGAACAAAAATAATGACTGACTTGGTTTGATAAACGGATCTCCTTAGTTGGTAAAACAGGAAGGAGACTCCCCAAAAATTTTTTGCCATAAGCACACTCAGAATGTTGTTAATTCAGTTGTTCATGGAGGAATAATGATGGCTAACTGCAAATCTAAAATGTTTCAACTTCTTTTCTTTGTTTTTTGTTTGTTGGTTTGTTTTGGGTTTGTTTTTGTTTTCCAATTTCCTTTTCTTTTTCTGAAGTGCAAATATGACTTTTGCTGGATATGCTTAGAAGAATGGAAGAAGCACAGCTCTTCCACTGGAGGCTACTACAGATGCACACGCTATGAGGTTATTCAGCATGTAGAGGAACAGTCCAAGGAGATGACTGTAGAGGTAACAAATGAGTGTGTTTGAAAAATAGCACTAAGGCTGCAATTCTCCATTTAGGATAAATTTAATCAAAATTCTTCCAAACCCAAGTTCCAAATGGAAAAATACAGCCTAAGTATGTCAAAGAGACAAAAAGAAAACATTACTTTTTTGTGGATAGAAGCATAAAATTTCTACTTTTGACTTTGGTAATAACCACTGGTGACTTAAGTCATTTTATTTCTCTGTGCTATAGTTTCCTCTTGTGAAATGGGCATGCTGGTCCTGTAATTACCTGCTGTGCACTACAGAACACAAGCCTTAATTTTGGCATTTGGAGAGTCTCTTTAAATAGCAGGCTCTCACAGTGTATCAACTTTTTGGCTACAGTATTTGCAGACTTGTGAATTTCAAAAATTACTTTATCTCTTTACTTACTCATCAGCATTGTGTACAATACTTTATGTAGAATAGAAACAGCTGATTATTTAATTATATCTAAAGGTGATTTGCTGTATTAATTCAAAATATTTATTTTTGTTTATTTTGTTTCCAGGCTGAAAAGAAGCATAGAAGGTTTCAAGAGCTTGATAGGTTTATGCACTATTATACAAGATTTAAGAACCATGAACTTAGCTACCAGGTGTGGGTCAAGCCATTCTTATTGATTTTTTTTCTATTTTATTAATCCAAACGTAATTATCTTACTGGATTTTATTTATTTTCTTTCTCTAGTTAGAACAGCGCCTTCTAAAAACAGCCAAAGAAAAGATGGAGCAGTTGAGTAGAGCTCTCAGTGGAAGTAAGTATTTCCTGTGATCTATGGATTTGATTTGAAATCACATCAACACTGTTATGGCTAAAACTTTCTTTATTGGACAGAGCTCACATCAGTCTGCTGTGTGATCTGTTCCCTACAGTACTAGAATTCGTAAGCATTGGTTGAAAGCTAAATATACAGTAAATCTTACCTATTCCAAAGCCTTAAGGAGAAAGTAACATCAGTAAGAGAGAAACCAATGTTCTGCGCTTACGTTTAGTAAGAACACTGTGCAGCCATCAAGAACCTGCTGCTGTTTACTTGCAAAATGTTTAACTGACATGCACAAAAGTAATGCTGACATCAGCAGGAAAATATTTTCACAATGCTTGTTTCATATTGCAGCTGAGGGAGGCTGTCCTGATACCACATTCATTGAAGATGCAGTGCAAGAGCTTCTAAAAACTCGCCGCATTCTTAAGTGTTCTTATCCATATGGATTCTTCTTGGAGCCTAAAAGCACAAAGAAAGAAATATTTGAACTTATGCAGGTAATACATGGATATATTTTCCTTTCCTAATGGCATTTTATTTTTTTATATTAGTTATCAGTGTCTTTTTGCCATTTTTGTGGTATTAAACTGATATACCTGTTCTGTATTTGTAACCAAGTTGCAAAAGCAGCATGCTTATTTTACAAAGCTTTGCTGCAAAAGGAAAAGGATAAGGATAGATAGAAGGAGAAAGAAAGAAAATTTCCTGTTAATCTGAGGGTAACATTTTAGCTTCAGTCTCCATCTCCCCCTCTAGCTCCTCTTTCCTGTCTTTCCCTACTGAGGTATCTTTCCATCTGGGTGAAGGCAAAAGTGGGGACTACCTGAGACTGCCACCTCCTTTCCTTTCCCTCAGGTCCCTTGAAGATGTTCAATATGTCTGAGTGCAGGGAAACCCTGCTCCAAACTGGAGGACATGTAAGACAGCATGTAGGTCACTAAAAGAGTAGGTTAGAGGGCAGACACTTTGGGGTATTTTGGTATTTCAAAAGGTATTTTCAGGAAAATGGATATCAGTCCGCTCAGTATTTATGGTGAAGAGTTCTGCCTGATTCACATTTCGCTGTAAAACTGTTTTATTATGTGTTATTGACTATTGCAGACAGACCTAGAAATGGTCACTGAAGACCTTGCACAGAAAGTGAACAGGCCTTACCTTCGGACGCCTCGCCATAAAATCATCCGTGCAGCTTGTCTTGTGCAGCAGAAGCGGCAGGAGTTCCTGGCCTCTGTGGCCCGTGGCGTTGCTCCTGCAGACTCTCCAGAAGCACCCAGGCGCAGGTAACCCACCCAAACACTGCACGAGTCAAATAACATTCATTCAGTAGCTGCCATAGTGGGTGAATCCACTGCTGTGCTTTGACTATGAGGTAGATGCCAAGTGTGATGGTTGTAAATCGGTTGTCATAGTGATATTTCTTGGACATTTGGTCCTTAGGGAATGACAGCTTTTGGGCAAAAAATTACAGCCTTTGGGAAAAACTGCTCTGTGAGTTGCAACCTAAATTGCTTCCCCATTTGTGGAATATTAATAATTAGATGTTGTGGCTTCCATTTCACTTTTTTCATCAAGATTGTCACTAAATACCAGGTACACTTCAAAAATATCTTAAGTATATGCTAAAAATATCAGGCAGTTCTGAAATAGTCAAAAATCTATTTGTACAGTTCTCTAAATTAATTTTGAGGCAGGAATTAAAGGAGAAGACTTGTTAAGTTTAAAGGGTTACAACTGCACTAGTTTTCAGATTTCAATAGGATTTGAGGCTATGGAGGTTTTTCATATATGTTCTACTTCTAAACTTGATGGTGTATCTTTCCCTTTTATAGCTTTGCTGGTGGAACATGGGATTGGGAGTATTTAGGATTTGCATCCCCCGAGGTAAACTATTTCCTTTTAATTTTTTTAAGTTAGTTCTGCATATTCTAGAAACACAGGTATGATCGCAATCTGCATGAAGAGCTTCCGTATATTGAGTCAAAGCATTTCAAGTTGGTTAAGCTTTCCATTTCATTTATTTCGCAATAGAAGGAAATATATTCATAGCTAATTGTGCAATGACTCTAAACAATGCCTGTAATATGGATATCGTTATTTAAGGTGGCATTAGACAAGTGATTTTGCATTCATTGTTTTCCAAGTGGATAACCAGTTTTAAAATTGAATATAAACTGGTTGCTGTGTGCTGGAGAACCTTAGAGTAACAAATGTGTGAAATTGTGAAGATGACTTTTGAATGCAACATCAGTTCAGCAGAATTTGACAAAAAGTCCAAGAAATTTCCATTCTTCTGTCACAATCCAAGAAAAACATGCAGTCATACACTTAATATTGTTAAATATTTCCAGTGTGTATTTTTATTGTTATGTATTGAAATAGGATGGAAATTGTATACTCACATAACATTAACTTCTGCTACTTAACCAAGAATGAAAGTTGTAATTTTTAAATTAATATTCTATGATCTATATGTGGAAAAGAGTAAATAGTTTTTGAGACTCTGCCCTAAAAAATGAGAAGCTTCCTATAGAGCTTTCCTTTATCGTCTTAATTTTTTATTAAATGTTCTGAGAACATTAGATTAAAGCATTCAGTCAGGAAGGAAACTTCATTTCAACATTTCCTTGATGCTGTTTTCTTTCTAGCTAGTAATTTTTAAACATCCTAGAAAACTCCATGTACTTTTTCTATATATTTCCTTTGCTATTGTTGGTGAACATCACGCTGATGAGAAAATGGCTCCAAAAGATCAGCTTTCTTCTCCTGTCCAGTTCCTTTAGTTCTTTCTTTTGAAATAATCCCACATTTGATATCAAGCTTATTGTGGTGTTACTGTATCATCAATGGAAGTGGTTATGAGAAAAAGCTGGTAAGAAATAAGCTGTTTAGCAGTGGGTGCCATTGCAGCCGTGCTTAGATGAATGCTTATGAGTTTTTATGATTTGCCTAAATATGGCACTGTGTGATGCAAGTTGGTTTCTTTGCTATGTAGCTCTCATGAATACTTGCAACCACCTATGTTAAAGGAATTTGGTAGAATAAATAACGCTTATCTTTGTTTATTTTAGTGTGTTTCACTACAAACTGGTTTATGGAGAGCTGTACTTTTACTGACAAGTATTAGAATGACTGTGTATAGCAGATTGTTCTAGAAAACAAAATCTTACTGGTTTTAGCAAGGAATGCTGGTTGTTGTAGAACATGGTGTGAAACCAAGATATTCTTACCCAACAAAATTAAAACTTCTGCTCGCATGTAGAAAATTGTTCCATTTCACAAGTAGTAATTAAGATCTCTTTCTAAAGGTTAATAAACAACCAAAACTTAAATGGTAAAATCTATTATTTTATTGCAAATAAATTACAGATATATGACACAATCAATAAATCTTAGTGTTCAGTGATTGCTTCCCATTATTCCTTTTCTGATTCATAGTGTTACAATTATATTTTTTAAATAATTAAGTTATACTGTTCTATATCAAGGTTTGATTTTCTGTTGTTTGGGACAGCATCTTCCATTTAGAAAAGCCCTGAGCTTCCTAACAGATGGAAGACTATTTTAGAGAAGAATCACTTCATGTTTACCCTGTTTATTATGGTGTTCCACAGACTAACAAGTGTATACTACTAACCACAGTTGAAGACAGAATACTGAGCTGAGTGGACCCTTTGTCCAGTCCAGTAAAGCTATTTTTATGTTCTTACCATTTTCATGGATGTTGTTACATAGATAAAAATCTGCCCACACTGGTGATTTTGTGACTATTCCTTTTGGCTTGCATTATGTCATTAGGAATAAGACCTTGGTCTGAGGCAGTTCATGGGAAGAAAACACACTCTTATAATATCATCTACACATTGTGTAAGAGAAATGGCACTTCTGGATTTAAGCTTTAGGTACTTTAGATATTGAGATATTCTACAATGAAGAGTTAATGTAAGAAAGAAAAAGTACTGGTTTTGTATCATTCTCAGTTAATTCGGCCAAATGGAGCCGTTGGATTACAGATTTTTTATCTGGGGCTCAGGGAAATAAAGAACAGTATTTTTTTCTGAAGAGAAGTGCTACTACTGTTTGTCTATTTTTATTGCCTTGTGTAAATGAATAACTGAAATTAACAAAAAATCTTACCTATACAGTCAGGTTCAGTGTCAGCTGTACAAAACAAAAGCGTATCTGGAAATTTCCTCTCAAGCATAAAATTAGTTTCTTAATTATTAGGAAATGTAGGGAAATAAATCCATTTATTTCCAAGTGTTAAGATAATTAACCCTTGGGATGTTAGCTTGATATGATCAAGAGCGAGTCTTTACCATAAATGTTATATAAACTGTTTTTGGTAAATACACACAGTATGAGAAAATACAGGCTGCAAGAGTTCATACCTGGACGTAATAGCTTGTTAGCTGCTCAGGTTAAGCAAAAATAGGGGAGATTTGTAGTTCATAGAATAAAAATCCATCAAAGACTGCTCAGTAAAAGAGTATCAGGCTGGGAAAAATATATTAAGTCCTGAAGTATGTCTGCCAGCTTCCTGTAGTCTATCAAAGGTTATTTTCTGCTGGGAATTGCTGGCAACAGAGATTCTGAGATAATCTATTGGTCTAATTCACATTAGTTTTTTTTAATGTTCTAAAATCACTAGCTATATATTTATTAAAAAGTGTTCAGTATATATTTATTAAAAAGTGTTTATTTATTTATAATAAATAAATATATTTATTAAAAAGTGTTAAGTATTTATTAATAAGTGTGTGTATATAACATTTGGCATCAAAGCTTTTGAACAAAAGATGTGTACTTGGAATTCTTAAAAAAGGAGATTGCAAGTATTAAAATGTACTTCAAGTATTTTTCTTTGCTAATTTGTTATTTTATAGATAGGATTCCCTTGGATTTTTTTGTTATTTATGTTAAGTGTTGCATGATACAATTTGCAACTCATTTTTCTGGAAGCAGGTGATTTTATAATAAATGTATAAAATCACACATTTTTTTATAAAAATGTGACGCTTGTTACTCAGAAAAATAGTACTGCATGCTGCCCTGTGTTTTGTAACCTTTGGTTTATGCAGGAATATGCTGAATTTCAGTATCGGAGGAGGCACAGACAGCGTCGCCGTGGAGACATGCACAGTCTGCTGAGTAATACTCCAGATCCTGATGACCCCAGTGAGAGTACATTAGGTATGAACCTGCCTGGGGCTGTTTGGTTTGTTTTCTTTCTGATTCAGAAATTGCTAGAAGTGACCACAGTGTCTGTTCTTCTGTGGATATGCTTTAAAGAAGTATTTCAAATACATTGCTGTATTTTCCAGAATACAACATAAAGGCTTATCTCTGTTAGAAGTGTTGTTGACTTCATTGTGGCTGCTCCTCTTCTTAAAGAGAAATGCACTGATCTTCCCTCTAACAGCTCTTCCGCTGTTTAGCAGAGGTTTGCTTTTCTGAAGAAATTTTGAAGGGCACTCATATATACCAGCTTTTTTACACCAATTAAAAGGACCACTTGTGCACAGAATGTAGAAGGTGGTTCTCCTGCTACAGGTCTGTGGAAGATACTCATATGGCCGTATTCCCAAACCCTGCTCAGAAGCTGTATTGGCAAAGGCAGCCATGAAACAAGTTGGCCTGGGCTGTGACTTCCAGCATTCTGCTCTTCCGAGCAGTGCCATGGCTGGTAGCACGGTCCCTTAAGGTCACTGTAACTTGGCTGTCTGGGCTGTCTCAGTTCCACCAGGACCTTAGCAAAGGTACAAAAACAGCTTGAATCCAAATCATATTGTGATGCTGTTTCTGCAGAGCTGCCAGTTCGTGTGCTCAGTCTCTAAGTCATGCTGCACAAACTCTCATTGCTGTGTCTCATGAACTTAAGTCCTATACGTAGCTTGTTCTTTAAAACCAAAAGGAGAAATCCTTTACTGAGGAGAAAATTATCAAATGCTTTGGTTCTTCCCTATTACAAATAAAATGCAAAACCACCTTGTTTGTTTGAGGAGTAGAATTTGACTGAACACTTGGATATAGTAGTGCACACGGCTAAAGCACACAAGAGAGTATTAGTTTGTCTCAAGTATATTTCATTTTGAGTTTTGGAGTGGAAAATTCCATTTTCCAAAGTCAAAATAACCATTTATTTTTATTGCAGAGCAGCTTTTTTCTGGAAATGGCATTTTACTTCTATTTTTTTGTTGGTTGTTTTAAGAAAACAACGTCAGTAATTGATGAAGTTTACGCTAATGACTCTACTCTTAATTGCTGCAATGTTACAGTAAAAATTACTGTAAAGTTTACATTACAGCTGAGGTTTTGTCTTCGAAAGAACAGAGAAATGGGCAAAAATTGTTTGTAATCCACCTGTAAATGCATCCTGTGTTGTGTCCATTTGCAGTATTTTCCTGAGCTTTCCATAAATCATGTATGTGCCTTAAAAGCACTTTGCTCCTTGTGCCAACAGGCTCATGCTCCTGATGGCGTAACCCATCCTTTCAAAGAGGAGAAGAAGGGTATTGACAACAGAAAGGCACAAGTGAGCTAGGCAGTCACTCCTAACACAGTGGGACTGGTGTTTTGCCACCATATAAGACTTGGTGTGAAAGGCGTGGTTTGGATTATTTTGTTCAGAGTGAATAAAGGAGTAGAATTACACAGCTGGAATCCAAAAGAGATTCTGTCAGTAAATAATAGTGGAGAAGGCTTCCTTGCTGGCTCTTCAACCATTTTTGTTTCAATTGCCCAAACAGACACTCAGGAAGGTGGCAGTAGTAGAAGACATGGCACCTCCATGGTGAGTTCAGCTTCTATGGGTATTCTGCACAGCTCTTCACTTCATGACTATACCCCTGTCAGTCGCTCTGAAAACCAGGATTCTCTTCAGGTATCTGTCCTAATCTCTTTTTCATTCTCTCTGCTTTGCTTGCCTTGCTCTGCTCTGCTTTTCTGTGTGATTTTGTCTCTCTGCAAATTTTATTAATTCTTCAGTGAGAGAGGGAGAATGTAGGACAACAAATTACACATTTGCACTGGTAAGAATTACTAAACAATCACTAATGCAACAATAATCACCTTTTACATTGTGTTGGCAGTTCTGCCGGTAAAAATTGATTCTGATGGATGACCTGTAGGAATAATGAATGAATTTCAGATTTGAGCCCAAATTACTTTTCATCTAAACTATGTAACAAGATGCAGGTTTTATTCTGAGAGCAACCTTATGTATTTCCACAGGCTCTGAGTTCTTTGGATGAAGATGACCCAAACATCCTGCTAGCTATTCAGCTGTCATTACAAGAATCTGGCTTGGCCATAGATGAAGAAACCAGAGACTTTCTAAATAATGAGGCATCTTTAGGAGCAATAGGTACCTCTTTGCCTACAAGACTGGACTCTGCTCCCATAAGTATAGATAACCCAAGAGGCGCTTTGAGCAGCTCTGAGCTGTTAGAACTTGGTGACAGTCTGATGAGACTGGGTGCAGGCAATGATCCCTTTTCAGGTGATCGTCTTCATTCACACCCCTGTGGTGATACAAAAAGTGGATTATACTCAACATCTAGTGATGCTGATTCCAGCAGTCAAGATCCCAATACCAACGAAAATCTACTTGGAAATATTATGGCCTGGTTTCATGACATGAACCCACAGAGTATTGCTCTGATCCCCTCAACAAGTACAGAAACAGATGAGGAGTCACAGCAACCCAGTACTGAAGATGGGTCAGCAGGGCAACCAAATCCTAGAGACACAGGGCTGGAGCCTCAGGAAGAGCATGCACTATTTGAGGATGCACTCAAAAATGAAGGCAGAGGAACCCAAACAGAGGAAAGCACTTCTGAAGAAAACATTATTCCAGGTGAAACAGTATCACAAATTGGTGATAATAACAGGGAGGTAATAAGCACCCTGGATGCTTCAGGAGATACTTCAAGTCAGACTCCTCAAACCTCAAGTGAATGGATTGAACGTGTGCATCTGGTATGAATAAAAACTAAATCTGGAGTAAAAGAATGGCGGTGACAGGTGGTACAGTATGTGGAGTAAGCATTATGGAGGCTTTGATCCACATAACCACAGCTCAGTTGTAACCACTGATGTAACAACGGATATTTAGGAGTTCTCTTGAATTGTAGTTCTTCATAATAATGTGAACCTTTCAAGGAATATCCTTTGCATTTAATTAGGTAGTACTTGCCTTTTTGCTCTCAAGAGAAAGGAATAAGTAGGTTGTATTCCACATTCCTAATACAATGCAGCATCTGTTTAGCCTTAGGTTGATGATCCTTAACTTGAAAGTATGGATTAAAGGCTTACACTGATTATTTTGGTTGGTTTTCCTAAGAAATAGTTTATTCCAATTTTTTTAGAGCTCATTACTTCACAAAAATAACATCTATCAGTTCATTTGCATTTTGGTTTTGTTTTCTGTAACTTTTCCTTACTCATTTTTCATCTTTGTTAGCAGTGTGAACAGAGGGATTTAATGCTTCTCTTTAGTACTGCTCCAGGAACAAGTTTTAGGGGATATTCTTTCCCATTAAAATCAAAGATTTTTTCATGTCTATTTACAGTCCAAATGTGCCAAACTGTGAACAGTTAACTGGCGGTAGCCTAACAAAACAGTGCAGTGTTACTCTATCCAACTAGTCCCACAATTCTGAGCAGTGAAAGAAACCACTGGGTAGCATTGCTTCTCTAAATTTAACTGGCATGTATTGCCATGGTGACTGCATTTAATTAAATGTAGCCTGTATCTTAAGTTAATAAAACCTAATGCTGCTGTTAAACAGTTATTTTAAATATTAAAATACAGTGAGTTAGCAACAGCTATGCTGTATTTTAAGAGACACTTTAACGGAAGTGCAATCATAGTTCTTTGTTTTCATAATTCTACAAAGCATTTTATGCACTAATAGTGCAATTACTTTTAATGATAACATTTTATAAAAGTATAGGAATACAGAATTTTCATATATTAACCAGTCCCACAATTAAAAGTTCAGATAACACATTCTGCTCAACGTGTTACGGTGCCTTTGCCTAACCCAACTGGATAGTTGCCACAGTTAAACAAGTAACTCAAATTCAGTGTCTGTTCTGGAGTAACTATGCTATTAATTGCAAAGACCTCCATAAAACCACCCATGGCCTTGCCTTTACAGTAAATAACTAAACGTTCAGTCAGTGTTTTTGCATAAACAAAACACTACTAGGTATTTGTTCAATTGCACAATATTCATTTGCTGTGTAATTACTGTTTAGTGTAAGAAAAAAAAAATTAAGAAAAAAACAAACCATAAAAAAAACCTTTTCCTAGTTGTTGTACCGTGAAAAAAAAATATACTGGTTTTAGATTTGCTTAAAAGCATCAATCTACAGTTAGTGAGATACAATGGTACAGTATGTAATTACAACTAGAGTAAGTTGTTCAAATGGCTGTTTTAATTACATATAATCAAAACTTGTCATAACATGAGCAAATTACATACACTCCATTTTAGGTTTTGCTTAACTGTTACCAGAGATTTGTTGATATGATATAAAAGTTTATTACTACTGAGTGTGTATAGGCAAGTGTCATGATAGCAAAGTTTATGTATTGATTACTGTGAGTTTAAGTGAGTGTTTTGGTAACTAATTCATGCAAATCCAGCTTTGGAACCTTGCAGTCACAAGGTTCATATTAGTAAAAAAAATGAAATAAGAATATTTTACCCTTACCCCCTAGAAACCTTGTCCATTTTGCAAGCATCTTTAGAGAGAATGAATAAAATAGTCTCAAATAATTTTCCCACTTTTCCTCTAGCCACCCTACCCCTGACATAATATTGAGCCTTTGAAAAATACCTATAGATATAAAATCCTTTAACTAAAACAGTCCTTCCCAAACTGTCATCATGAATTGGTCTGAAAGTTGTTTGACTGACATAGCTTCTTTGAATTTCTGAATAGAAAGATTCTCACAAAAAGATTATGTATTGCATTGAGATGTCTTGCAAAGTTACAGTAAGATATGTAAGAGTGCTCTCTGTGAAGATAGTGAAGTTTGTGGGTTCTGGTTTTTTGTAATTTGGTTAGGTTGTGCAGTATATCCATTGTTTCTGTGTTACTCTTATGAGCATGAAATTAGCCTATTAAATTTGTATTTTCTTGGTACTTATTTTAACACCATAGTCATTGACTTTACAATTCAAAAATAAAAGTTTGGCAAGACTATTTTGTAAACCTGTTAATTTTATAATGTAAAAAAATTACTCTAACCTTGAATTGTTATTTGCACTTTCATAGTCTATACTTGATACATTCCCACTTTATATACAAGTAGGATACTACAACCATGTAGATGTTTGGCCAAATGAATGCTGTTAATAATATGTAAAATTCTTTGATTAAACATTTATTACTTAAACTAATTCCGTTCTGTCTCATTACATCTTAGACTTGCTGTAGCAGATCCTTGAGACTGCTGAGAGATATTTTTAGGATGTGTTCAGTCCTGTGCCAGATTAGCTGGGGACCATGTAGAAAGCTGAATGTTTTGATTTGTAAATATAAGGTACTACCATTAAGCTTTGAAAACAAAATCTAAAACAGACAATTTGTCTTAATTGCTATGGCCGTATTTTGCACTTGTTCTTTGTAGAGTAATGCCTTGTCATTACAAATAGTGGTGCTAAAGAGAGGGGGGATAATTTTTGTGGCAGAGTCTGTTAATTAGTGTTACTCAAGTGCCACTCAATATCCTGTCGACATTGTTACCAGGCAATTCCAGAGTGTCTCTGTTACATTAACAGGCCCTAGACTGTTTTGCTTGTTTGTTACAGTAATGTCAGCAACTGCGTCCATCACCCATGTCAAGATCACAGAATCACAGAATGGTTTGGGTTGGAAGGGACCTTAAAGACCATCTCGTTCCAACCTCCTTGCCACGTGCAGGGACACCTTCCACTAGACCAGGGTGCTCAAAGCCCCATCCAGCCTGGCCTTGAACCCTTGCAGGGATGGAGCATCCCCAACCTCTCTGGGCAACCTGTTCCAGTGCCTCACTGCCCTCACAGACGGCATCTCACTTTAATACTCACAGAGGAAGCCAAACATGGATATAACGATAGCTGGTTTCTTTAAAAAATATTGTCTAGACAATCTCCTCAGAATTGGTCAATATAGTGATTATTGTCCGTATTACTCTTCCGTAGATCAACCAGATACGGAAACTTGAGAGATGTAGAGAAACCAGTGATGATGCAAAACTGAGTGTCATTTTTAGCATCCTGTCCTCTTAACTGAAGAGTAAAGGAAAAAATGTGCATCAAAAAGAGATGGATCAACTGTAAATACTGCATAAAGCTGTGTTTGCTGTCAGTTTCTGTGAGGGCAAAGAAATTAATGAAGCCTTGAATTTCTGCAATGACATACTTTCATTCCACTTCACAAATAGACAAGCGTAGAATTAATACTATTCTTCAAATACGTAACAACATAAAACAATTTAAGTCGCTCATAAAAAAAAAAATAGAAATAGAAAAAAAAAATAGAATAATGGAGTAAAGAAAAAATGTTTCCTACCTTAACCGCAAAGCCCTTTTCTTCCTCAATTCTTCACAGACACTTAAGGTTACCTCTCACTAATGGAATGTTAATTGTTAACAGGGTGGTATTATTTTAAAATCGTGCAGGTCTTCATCTTTACAGAAATCCTTTCTGCACTGAAATGCAAACTTGAGAAGGTGTTTTGTATAGATTTTCTTCTTTTTAGGTCATTTGGATGAATATCCAGATAAATGGAATATAAGCAGAAAAATATTTAATATAGGCAGGTGGATGTTCAGTACTGCGAATTACATAATCTTCAAGATATATAGTGATGTTTCCATCCAAGTGTAAGTGTCTTATCCACCGTGAGATACTGGAAAAATGTTGGGGGATTTTATGTTGGGGTTTTTAAACAGGAGTTGCTCACTCCATTAAAATGATTTACCTTTACATAGTCTCAGGGAGTATTTATCAGTTTATGAATCCAGTTGTTTTGAGCAACAGTGAACTACACAAATTAATAATCAGTTATATTTTGGCCACTGCACCTTCTAATTATCAGATCAGTTTTATTTATAATAACCTATTGGGAAAAAATATTTAGGCACTGGTATTTTTACTCTGCAAATTCTACAGTCAGTCACGTTGTCTACATTGTTTAACATTGCAGTCCATGTAGCCAACTTCAACATACCTTTAGGGAGGTGAATAAACAGCAATGTCATATTAATTAGCCAGCCAAGACTCAATAATGTGATTGCAAAGAATGCTAGAATTTATACGTTATAGCAGAAAACTTCACATTCTTCAATTTAAAAAGCAAAACAAACTTATTTTGAAATCAGTGGTCTTTTATTTTCAGTTCAGGCAGCTGGAGTTTGAGGCCCTCCCTCTGACCATGACACTCTGATGTCCTAAGTAAAAACCACATTTATCTTATTTGTACAAAGTGAGCAGGGAGCTCCATAGGGAATGTTCATTAAAAATACTCCAATGACAATCCCAAGTAACCTGTTAAGTGCACTTGACTGAAAAGGACAAACTTACCTCCTGTTTTTGAAATCTCAGAGTAAAACAGTAATAAACTGGCAGTGGTAAATAACTGAGGTTGGTTTGCACTTATTAAATCATATACGACTGGCAGATCTTCTTCAAATATTTTTGCTAATTAATTAGAGAGAAAGTCTATGTGATTAACAAGCTAATTTACATGCACAGTGGGAGTGTGCATGTTGTGCCTTCAGGCACACATCAGTGTTGACTCGCAGCCGTGGTACAGGCTTATAATGGAGACATGAAAGCATTCTTTAACAAAAAACATAGATAAAGAAAATGAGCTTCCATAGTCACAGTTAACAGCAGTACCTACTATTGGCACTAGTGTAAAGAGAGTTAATTCCAAAGTCGCACCAAGGCTCAGATCATTGCAGCAGTATTGTATAGGCTAAAAACTGAGTCTGAAGTGTTTTTAGTGGCATCCAGTTTAGCTGGAGCCACTAACTTCAAATCCTGTTCAAAGACTCAATGTCAAAACTTCTCCAAGATCCTCAAGAAGTGTCTCAAACAAAGCAGAAACAGTAACCTGTAAAGATAACCTGCTGAACAGAGAGCTGGTACTGTGCGATCCCCATCTGCAAGGATGTTGACAAACTGCCAGCTGTTACAGGAATAAGTCCTAAGGGCCCAAACCAACAAAAGGTGACAAGTGCAGAAATACTAACTTTTGTTCAAAAGTGTTATTTCTTGCTGTACCTGTATCACAGAAACATTCTAGAATACAAATAAAGTTGCTTGAGAAACAGCTTTGACATGCTTTAACAATACCAAGTACTTGTGGTCATTTTACGTTATCTCTGCCATTGTTTTACCTACCCATGTCCCACAGGGCCAAAAACCAGACTTCACAAAATTTGGAGTTCGTTCTTGACTCTACCACACACTTGAAGGAGTAATTAAGACCGAGAAGCTGCAAAGACAGATGGAGCTATTTATGCAAGTCATAATTGTGCAGCACATCTCAAGAATAGCATCAGTTTTGGTTATGGGAATTAAGAGAATAAAACCTGCCTTTCTCACAAAAGACCTAGTAAGTACAGTACCACAGTACAGAACCACATGGAAATGCAGGGTGCCACAGTCCATCAGATTCATACACAATCTTATGCACTTACAACTCAAATATTTCTGGAAAAGCACTCCGGTTGTGTTCTCTGCAGCTGACTGTGGAACAGTGACACACAGAAAATAAGAATAAAGGATTCTTCAGCTGTATACCAGCACACTACACGATAGCAGTAGGAAGCTAGGAGGGAGCAATGCAATTAAATCCTCCGCAGAACAATTCAACTACTCAAGTAGCAAATGAACAGAGTGTGCGTGGATGTGCATCACTTCCAATAAAAAGCACTCTCACGGACAGCTCCCAGGAAGAAAGGGTTCTGCACTGACAGCCAGTGTGTCTCCAACACAGTCCCCCTCCCTGGGTGGAGCCAGCATTTTGTTTTCTCAACTTTTTTCTTCTATTTACATCTGAAGTCCCTCAGAGCAGAGATGGGTTCTGATGACTCCAAAAGATCACCCTTTCAATTACTGGGGCAAAAATAAAATGAACACTGGGCATCCACAGCCTCCCTGGGCAACCTGTGCCAGTGTCTCACCACCCTCACCGTAAAAAACTTCCTCCTAATAGCTAACCTAAATTCCTCCTCTTTCCGTTCGTGCCTGTTACTCCTAGTCCTATCGCTAAAGTTCCCGATGAAGGGTCCCTCTCTGCCTTCCCTGTGGTGCCCCTTTCACGGCCCCCCAGCAGCTGCTCTGAGGGGCGCGACCTGCCCTTCTGCGGCCCAGCTGCTGCCCCGGGCCGGGGGGGCGGGGGACGAGGGGACACGGCCGTGCCCTCCGTGTGCCGAGGGGACGAGGGGACGAGGGGACACGGCCGTGCCCTCCGTGTGCCGAGGGGACGAGGGGACGCGGCCGTGCCCTCCGTGTGCCGAGGGGACGAGGGGACGCCCCCGGCTCTGCCGGGTCCAGGATCCCACGCCGGTGGGGCCGGGGGCGGTGCCTCCTCCGGGCCGAGCGCCGCCAGCAGAGGGCAGGGCCGGCCCCGCCGCCACATCCGCCGCCGGCGGGAAGGGGAGGGGAAAGGGGAAGGGAAGGGGTCGGGGCCGTGTCCGTGTCCGTGTCCGTGTCCGTGTCCGTGCCGGGTCGGCGCTCCCGCGGGTGTGTGCCGGGCCGGCGGGCCCCGCGGCGGGCGCAGGATGCCGCTGGGGCTGAAGCCCACCTGCAGCGTGTGCCGCAGCACCTCCTCCTCCATGTGGAAGAAGGGCGGGCAGGGCGAGATCCTGTGCAACAACTGCACGGCGCGCTCGGCGCCGCCCGCGCCCGCCGCCTTCGCCACCACCTCGGCCGCGGCCCAGCACAGCAACGGGGGCGGCGGCGGCGGCGGCGGCGGGGGGAAACAGGTGGGGAGGGACGGGGGAGGGCTGTGGGGGCTGTGGGGCGGCCGGGGCTCGGCGCGGAGGGGAACGGGAACGGGAACGGGGACTGGGAACGGGGATGGGAACGGGCTGTGCGGGCCTGTCCCGCCTGCTGATGGCGGCGTTCCCCGCAGAGCAAGCAGGAGATCCACCGGCGGTCCGCACGCCTCAGGAACACCAAGTACAAGTCGGCGCCGGCCGCGGAGAAGAAGGTTTCCACGAAGGGGAAGGGCAGGAGGCACATCTTCAAGCTGAAGAACGTAAGGCGGGGCGGGAGGGCCCGGGCCGGGGTGCGCTGGTCCCTTCTCCGCGTGGATCCCGCGGGGGGGAATGGTAACGCTGCCGGCGCCAGTTTAAAACTTACTGAAATGTTCGCACCCGGTTTCTTGTGTTTGCTAATTTTCTTAGGGGATGATATCAGTATGTGGCCTAAAAGGAACAAAAAACCCTGGGATTTCATGTTTGGTTTGTTTTCATGCTCTTGATTTTTTATTTCTGTGTTCTTAGCCCATCAAGGCTCCTGAGTCCGTGTCCACTATAATTACAGCAGAATCAATCTTTTATAAGGTATGGTTTATACAAATTCGTTTGCAAAAAGATCATGCTGTTTCTATTTCCAATTTCAGTAATTACCACAGATAGTGAAAGCACTAGGGATATATTCACAGAAACTGTTCTTCCTTGTCTAGCAGTTGTGTAGGATTTTGGTTTGCTTAGTTATTGCTGCTAAGTCTTGCAAGGTAATTTACTTAAGTAGTTTACCTAATTATCATTGTGCATCTGTTTTCCTTAGTAGTTATTGCAATCATCGTTTTTGAACTTTTTAACTTTCACCTTGCAGAGGTCAAGCGAAACTGACCAGAGCTGATTATTTAGGTTTGTGTGATGTTTCCCACCTTAGGCGCAGAGGATATTGTCCATAGAGGGGATGGGTTGCAGTGCCCCAACATCTAAACTGGCTCCCACTTCCAGGGTGGTGCAAGCAGTCTTGAACACCCTGGGAGCAAGATCTGTGGACTCTTGCAATGAGTCTTCTCACATTCGTGCTTGACAGCAGCTTCATCAGCATGCCATGGTTTTAGTGGTTTGAAGTTCTGAAATTTGTGTTTCCCAGCAGCACAAGCAAACAATTTCAATTGTTTTTTCCCCCCCAAGGAAAATCTCATGATAGCCACTGGAAGACTGCAGAGCCAGGGGTGGACCGAGATTCTGTATGCTCTCTAGGGACCTGATGCTTCACACCTGCATCCCAGAGGAATCTGTTTGCTCTTGACTAGTTCAGAAAATAGTTACTGTCTTGTTTTTATCAGAAGTTCCTAAGAATTAGGTCAAAACTTCTGTTTAACCTCCGTATGCAGAACGTTGCTGTTTTGGTACTTTGCTGTGTTGTTACGAAGGGAATTGCTTCAGTTTTTTAAAAATAAACCCTCCTTGATGATCCTTGACTAACCAGTCTTGACAACGCAGGTGCTGCACTGGGCTCAGCGATGCTGTGGCAGCACAGAGTCACTTCTGATGTGCAGCCTCACATGTTAGAGAGCACCATGGAAAGTGGCAGGAGGTGGATCTGTGTTTTGGAACTCTTTTGCACTCAAATGAGTGAACTTCATACACGGAAAGCTGCTTTCCTTGAGCATACAGGGAAATCACTACAGTTACTTTCCTAGAAGGTGGCGTTGCACTCTCCTGCTTTTGACAAAATCAGACCATCTTTGCTCTGTGGTCAGAAGTTGTTGCCCTCAGACTCCTGTGTATTGTGGGACCGCACAAGCAGTGCTGATGACTGGTTAGGTGAAACAGCTCTCTTAGGCCACCATTCTTTTGCATGTAGCTGAGTTAAAACTGCCTTTCAAGACTGGGGTAATTTGAGATGAAATTTAAGGTATTGATAGTTAAGATATTAATCAGAATTGTGGAGTGAAGCTGACAAAATCAGATTATTTTATTTCAATATCACTTGTATGTCTTCTAGGGTGTATACTATCAAATTGGAGATGTTGTTTCAGTGGTTGATGAGCAGGATGGAAAAACATACTACGCTCAGATACGTGGGTTTATTCAGGACCAATACTGTGAAAAGAGTGCTGCACTAACCTGGCTCATTCCTACACAAGCGAGCCCCAAAGACTGTTTTGACCCAGCATCCTATATCATAGGTAATCTCTAAGCCTTCACTTTATGCAACTACCTGTATGTGTGTAGACTAATGCAGTTGTATTTTTTCAAATTAACTTTTTAGCTTGTATGAGTCATACGTGCAAGGTCCATGTTTTAGTCCCTAATCTTGTAAACATATTATTTACTGTAATAGCATTTTTCCTTTCTATATAATACGATTAGTACTACTGCAGTGAATATGATGATCCCATACTGTGATTATCTGAGTATCTGTGCTCCCAGGGACAGTTACAGTTTTGGAATTTTAAAGATCAAATTATTACTCCATAGATAGGTTTATACTGTAGTAACTTTGATTCTGATATACTAGTCCAAGTTGTTTCTTTTAAAGTGACCTGAATTACCTGATCTTTCTCTGGGGCATTTAAAATACACAGTGTGCAAACAGAAACAGTGTTCTGTTACTGAAGATAAAATTATTAATAATTCAGAAAAGTCTTTTTGACAGGCAGACCACAAATAGAATATATTCAAAATATTTTAACTACAGTACTTCACTCAAATAACTGAACACTTGAAATGGGGGGGGGGGGGGGAAAGCCCATCAAAAGTAAAGGTAGAGGTTTCTTGCCTAGTATTTGAGGTCACTTTGCCAGGAAAGTCATTGACTGCAAAGGCAAATTTTCTGAGGGGTGTTGGTTGTTGTTGAATATTTTTAATTCCTGCATACTCCCAACTTTATGCCCGTAAATTTTGTCTTTGAAGATTCATTCTTTTTCCTAGGACCAGAAGAAGATCTCCCAAGGAAAATGGAGTATTTAGAGTTTGTTTGTCACGCGCCTTCGGAATATTTCAAATCTCGGTCATCTCCCTTCCCTACTGTTCCCACAAGGCCAGAGAAGGGCTATATATGGACTCATGTGGGACCTACTCCTGCAATCTCCATTAAAGAAACTGTTACCAATAATTTATGATTTTTTTTGAGGAATACTTTGGACGTTATTTTGGGTGTATTCTCAGACCTGTAAGCCCCATACAAGAATTTTTAAAAAATGATAAAATATGCCATTTTGCTTTACGGATTATGGGATTTATTTATTTTAAATATATTAGATCTTTAAAATGGAAGTTTCCAGTTTATGCATCATTTCAGTGCTCTGTTCTTCAAACATCGTTGCTCAGTTTGGGAAAAAAACACAAATTTCATGTCATCTTTTGACTTCTGAAAGTTGCCTTTACTTTTCTTACTTTCTAAATTATTTTCCAGAAAAGAAGTTGAGATGTAATCGTCCAGCACTTTATATACTTGTTTAATTTAGTTAACTGTGACTGTAGTTTTTATTTACCTGTTAAATAATTGAAGACTAGCTTCAGATAAACACTAAAAATGGTCAGTGATGCAGTTAACAGTTTGTTGTTACATGGAGAACAGTGATCTACCTGGATTTCTCCACACTAAACCCTCTCGTCTACAAGGAGGGACTTGTATTTAACAGTCACATTTTAAGGGAATTTGTTCAGCTGAATCTGAAATGTAATATATGCAGCTTTTTGCTAAACTTTACTTACATAAGGGCATAAATTTCTTGGAAAGTTGGATGCAGATTTTAAAATTAAGGTTCTTTTGCTTTGCCATCCTGGTATCCTTGTGGCAGAAATGCATCTGCATTTCCTGAGCAAGCCAACACTGATGTATGATTTGATTTTCAGATTGTTAATATTTGTGTGCATGTTAGCCTAGTTTCTTAAAATTGATTTTAAATTGTTTTTCCAGTCTTTGTAATTAATGATGTTAAGGAAAAAATCCTGAAGCAATTCAAATGAAAAAACCATTTGCTAAGGGAAGTAAAAACTAATTTTATATATTGAGAGTCTCAGTGTACCGATGAAAATATTTGAATAGCAGAACAGGAGAAATGCCATATACTAAAATACCAGTGTTAAAGTTTTCTGCCCTAAACTTTTTATAAGCCAGTCAGCTCCAAACACTATGAGATGTGCTTGTATGGCCTGCATTTCCAGGACTTAATGGTTCCTGCTGCCTGTGAAGGATGAGAGCTGTAAGTAGCCTTAAGTTTAAATGTACAGATCTTTCCAGATTTTTTTTTCTTTTTATGAACATAGCACCCAGAAGCCCCAAATCAACTCAATATATTGTATGAAAGCCTGTAAAAGTTACACTGGGCTTATGTTTTAACTTCATGGAAACCTTTGATTTAAGACTAAGATACTTTGAAAGTCTTTGGTATTGACAACTCTTAATAGGGTGGGGCCCATGAGAGCAGGAATCAGATACATTTGTTTTGGCCTGCAGCTGCTGTTCTGCCCTCTTCAAATACAAGGAAGAACAATCAACCTTAAGGGAGTAAGTGCTAATTTATTGTCAGTAGTTCAGAATGCTCAGAAATTAGCAGTATATTGCTAATACAGAGTTAAACCTTAATCTCCAGTTGCTTACAACGATGAGATGTGCACCCGTGTTCAGTGTGTTGCAGTAATTAATCCCAAGGTGACCTCGCTCCTGACCTTCCTCTCCCTTCTCTCATTTCCTCTAGATACTTTTTCTGATTTATCTTTATTAAATTAACAACTGTAAGAAAATAAAACTAACAAATCTTAAAATATATTTACAGTAACCTGAATGACTTCCTACACTCAAATGTTTTCCTTCCTTTCTCTGCAGTACACAAAGTTTTCACTTGGGATCACTGTAAAGTCCCTGTGCTGCCTTGACATAATCCATGGACCTTTGCTCTTCTGTGGGATGTCTTATCTAGGTTGGAATATTATATGAATTATTTATGTTGGAAAAGACCTTTAAGATGGTTGAGTCCAGTGATGCTCATTTCCTCACCGGGAACTGTCAGATCCTCATAGAGAGAGGGAAGAAAACAACACTTATTCAGTTTTGCTTTTTTGAGTTTCTCCAAGTTATACTAAATGAAAAGTACTTGATTGCCATTTGCTTTATTTGTCAGTAAATTGTAATGTAAATGGGACAATTAATTCTCTACTCAGAATACACCTTTGTTGAATTTAGTGCTGCTTGGTGATTCAAGTACTATATCTCTAGCTGTAGTCTAAAAAGACAAAAAATACCTGGGTTGGTTTTTTTTCAGAGAGCTATGGAACAACTTCCTTTAGTAAACACTAAGTGATTTTATTTAAAATTTTTATTATATTTGGAAATGTTAAAAATAATCCAAATGGGCAAGAATTAGGATAGTAAGGTGTCTTTAAGAGAGTGGATCTGCAAGCAATGACTGTTACTAAAGCATTATAACGTAATTTATAGGTACTTGAAATGGTTGCACTGTCCTGTTTTCCTTGTTTTCAGAACATCACCCAGTAACATGGGAAAATGACTGACTCTCCAGACAGTGTCTTATGGATGGACATATGTGAAGAATGGAATGTCCAAGAGCAGTGTCTCTCTGAAAATTTCTCGTATTAGGAAAATGAAGGACAAAAGGAAGACCTGCAAAATGGACTCAACAGCAGAAGGGATATCAGAGGATCCCATGGGGACGGCTGTTGATGCCCTGGAACTGAAGAAGCTGAGCTCACCCATTTTTCTCTCTTTTGTTTGGCATCCCCCATGCAAAAATGTAGGTAAGTTTCATACTCATCACTGGACTGTGAGTGGATACACTGCACTGAGTGTATGGCCTTGTGTTAAGCTTCAGAGCTTTGTGTCCAGCCAACAGTCATTTTCGTTCTAAAAATGGAACATACAGGTAAGAGCTGAAATCCACAGAGCGCATAAAATATACTGAGTAATGCACAGAACATGTGGCCTGTGCCCTGAGGCATAACATTGCAATTCCATCTGCCTGCAGGAAATCTGTGGGAGGAGTGGCCCACCCTTTCACCTGAACTTTACCAAACGAATACATACTGGAGAGCAGTTTGCATTTGGGCAATGGCTTTGTTGAGAGCAGAATACTCTCCTCTGGGAAAGCATGATGCAAACACAATGGATAAATAAGTGTGTGGCTTCTTGGGCTCCTTCAGATATGAGGCAAGGGTTCCCCTCTTGCTGCTATGCTGTCCCACTTGACAGTCATCTCCGTCGGCCTGGCAGAGTTTGGATACACGCAAAACCCAGGAGCTGACCCCCACAGTTTGGACTCAGCTGAAGGTATCCCATCCAATCCAAAAGCCTTGCTCTGAGGTAATGCAGTCTTCAGCTTTAGAATGAAGATTATACAAGAAGCAAAGAGCACAATTTATTGTGGTTGGTAGTATATTTCATATTATGATAAATAAACCCCTTACCTGGTCTTACAGAACTAAGAACAAAAATACAGTATTGTAGTTTTAACTGCTCTTTACAGTTACTGAATTACAAAGATCAGAGAAATAAATTACAATCTTATTCTATTTTCACACAGAATTGGTACATCTCTTAGCTAACAGTACATCTCTCCAAAATTATAGATTATCATTATGTTCCCAAGCAAAAATACTTTTACAGCAAATAGTCATTAATAGTTATTTTTGTGTGCTCCCCACCACAGCCCTGTGATCACTGACAACAGAATTTTGTATTCTGTGGCAATTGTCTCACCCACACAGTCATGCTCACCTTCAGGAAAATTAATTACTTCTGTTTCAGCCCTTCTAGTTGGTGATTTGTTATTCTTGCATTTGGTTTACGGCTTCAGTGAGATTATTTTTCTTCTCTATTTCGGTAACTTCAGTCTCAATAACAACTTCTTCGTGGACAACATCTCTATGTGGTTCATGCATCTTTATGAAATTCTGAAGTACTTCAATGTCTGTTTAATGAAACAGAAGTAGAATTGGAGTCTAGCTGTAGATAGAAAAGTTGGTTTTTCCTGAAAACACCAAGATTATCCCATGCCAGGCATTGCCCCTTTAGCTGACTCAGAACAGTAAACCCAGGCATCTGTTTGCATACATACGGCAATTTGGGCTCCTGCAAAATCTTTTGAGCACCTGCATTTAGGAAGAACAGAGCAGGAGCACTCCTCTTTTTCATGAAGCAGGTATGGTTTTCTTTAGCAGCAAAGTTGCTCTCACTGGGGGGCAACAGTTTCTGCTGTCGTCCTACATAATCTCTGTTCATAGTCCTTGTGTCCACTTCTTTCCTGAAGACCATCCCCTCTCTGCCTTTGTCAGTGTAATGTACTTGCTGTAAACTGGCCCTGCCAGCTGATCCGGGTTTAAAACTTAACTATTTTTTTTCTTAACACAAATCTTCCTCTAGGCAACTTCAGTAGGAGTGTTTATTTTTGTCTTCTGAAGGTCAAACTAATAATCCTTTTCAATGTATGTAGTATCCTACCTAACTGATGTTCCCTTTCTTTCTGATAAGGTCACATTTAGATAAAATCACACTGTAAGGTGGCTTGTGGCAGTGCATCTGAATTATGTAAGCAGAATTTGGGAACCCCTTCTCTCTCAAGCCTAGATTTCAGTAGGCCATTAAGAATTAAAGCAAAGATAACCTGTCCTCTTAATCAGGGTGCCCTTCTTGAGAGTATCTGTTTCCCAAATTGTGGGAATCCACATAGGGAATTTTCCAGTTACCTCTCCTCAAGGAGTCAGGACATGGCAGAGTGAAAATATTGTCTTGTTGATCCTGCATACGGAGATAGAATTCCAGGACATCTTCCCTGTTCAATCGTCTGGTGGGATGTCTGGTTGCCTGGGATCTTGCTGACCCATCCTCTGTGTTACTGATGGTTGTTCTTCGATGGGTTGTTTTTATCACGTGTTTCTCACCTTCCAAAATGTCACAAAACAACTAGTTACCATTAACTTCAAAGGAGAATTGACAGTAGACAGCACAATGAATGGCCAAGGGAAAGCTTTGTCAATATTGTTCAAGAAACCAAGCCTGTACCTGTGAGATTTCTGTGATCTTTGTGCACCTCTTGGTTCATTGCTGGATGCATAAGCCAGCTGTAAAGTCTGACTGCACAAAGTAGTCATGGCATAAACGTTCAAAAATTAAATACACATTCAACATCATCAAAGGTTATAAGCAAATAAAAGGTAATAAAGCTTACTGAAACTCTTACCTGTGTTCATCTTTTTGTAGAACCAAGAGTGGGATGGCTGTACAGTGTGAGAAAGTAAAGCCCTTTTTATCAGGAGAATCAGTAGTTCACTGTGGTGCTGATCCTGAAAGCTTGTGTTTCACTCTTCTGCTTCCGTAGAGCTCCGTTTCTGCACTGCTTTGTAACAGACCACTGCTAGGCAAGATAAAAAATTTGTCCCTTCTCATGAGAAGTTGATTGCACACTGTGGAGAAAAGGGAAGTAGATTCGGCATTTATTGTTGGCCAAAACAAAACCAAAAGCAACCACCTCATGCCTAAAAAGTTTGCAGAGCCTGACTATGGCTTAATTGCTCCCTTGGTGAGATAAGTGGAAATGGTATGTTGAAACTTAACATATCCATATACATAGAAACAAATACTGTGGGATACTGACAGGAACACGTTGCAATATGCTGCTTCAGTAGGCTTTCTAATCAAGCTTAACCTGTTCGCCAAGACTAACAGCTTACCCTGAATACGTTGAGACCATCAGAAAAGAAACTGAAACATTCACCTCAGCTTTTAGTGACCAACAATATTTTTACCAACGCGCCACAGTACTTCAAGGTAGGAAACATAACAGTGTCTCATAGAAAATTAGTATAAAACTCAGTGCAAGATCTGGGGGAAATCTGTTGAACAGATTTCTTAACAAAGTGGTTTTACACACTCGCATTTCTGCCATAAAGGAGTGGCATGTGTGACATGGTGTTTGTTGCCATTCTTACGCAGAGCAAAGGTCCCTCTGTTGATCTGTTGGCACCTTGGTCTGACTGAGAACAGAGACAGAAATTTCAAGTTCTTGTAAGAACACATGCATTGAGACAAACCTAAACTGTGTGTAGAAGGCCCCTCCTGCAATGACCAAATCCCAGCTTCTGCTTCGGGAAGGGTATTAAGACCCAGGGAATCACCATATTACTGCCTGAAACATTTCAGAGGTGCCTGTTTAGGACTCCTCAGCAGCTTGAAGCGACCTTCCCACTTCTACTGTATCCTTTCTGATGCAACAGGATGGAAACAGCACATAACCTTCAACAGCATGCATGCAGAAACCAGCAAGGGGCGTTCTGAAAAAAATTCCTAAAGTATTTTCTATTTCTTTTCATATAATCTCTAACACTCAAATTCTTTTTAACAACAGGCTCATGTTTCATGGGGGATCTTCACTGAAGGGTAATGAGCATTTAGACCCTATTATAATCCTTTCCTTTTATCTAACAGGAAACTTGATCTGTCAAGTGCAGTCAGCAAGTTTTGTGAAGGTCTTCTGTAGTTTTTTTATCAACCTTTGGTTTTACAGGCCTGAAAAGCTTACTCATTAGGGGTTTTTTGCAGTTTCACTGTTCCCTCTCTGTCAAGATCAGGTGAGGATGTTAAACACCACAGGTCTCTACACAGCATTAGTGTGACACATCTGTAGTGCTGGGGCTCAGGTTCTGGGCTCTCCAGTACAAGAAGACATGGACATACTAGAAAAAGTCCAGCAAAGGGTCTCAACAATGATTAAGGGACTGAAGCATCTGAAATACAAGGAGAGGGTGAGAGCTGGGACTGTTCAACATGGCATAGAGATGACTCAGGATGAGGGGTAGTGATCTTATAGGTGTATATAAATACTGGACAAAAGTACTTACCAAGATGACAGGGATCCACAGTGAGACAATCTTGCTGTGCCCCTACAGCAGCAGTCCATTAATTTGCAGTTCTAGTTTTCTCTCACCAAATAATGGAGCAAACAGGGAATTCGGCAAATAACTCAAAAACATGCCTCAACAAATCTCAAAAACAGCAAAAACATCCCCATGCAGTGCTGTCAATTGAGTATATATTAGAGAGCTCCAAGGGGGTTTTACAGTTAAGGTGTGAACATGCTGTCCAGTGGATACAGGCACACAGAAATAATCTGAGAGGGATCCCATGAGCCAAAAATCTAGATGCTTCCTCGGAAAGCACTCACTTAGCATGCATATACAAAAAGGTGTATAAAATGTTTGAGGGTTGTATATGTTTAGAGAGCTCATGAATATACAAAAACATTTCACCAGATACAAAAGTTCAGCAAAATTGGAGTAACACCTGATTCAGTACTGTCAGTATTCTGATTAAAATATACAGTCCATAATATATGACAATATGCACAACAGCACAAGCTTTCAAGACTAAACGTTTCAACATGGGGAGTTTCCTTATTCATGCTTGGGATAAACTTAAACTAAATCATTATGTTTAGTTTCCGCATTTTTAATGCTCAGAAAACCTCACACAATGCAAATTCTCACTCCACCCAAGACTCCTCCAAATGACATTATTTGCAAAGACCAACTCCCAAGGAACTCAGGAAAATAAAGTTCAAGATGAGGAAGCCCTGATATTTACTTCTCCTGCCATGTGCAGTGTCTTTGAATGTTAGTGGGTACTGTGAGCAAAACCTTCACAAGCAGTGAACTTGCAATGTTTGCCTTTGATTCCACCTCCAGGAAGAAATTACCTGAGATCATATTTAGTGAATGTGACTTCTGATGTGCCCTGAGCAGCAGATGCTGACTGAGGCTTTTATTGATTGTTCATAGGATCAGCTGCTCTGGGATGGCAGTTTCTCAACTGCTTTTCTAGCCTAGTTCCTCCAGCTATTTATGATATTACATGTACCCAAAGAAGCTGTCTTTAAGATTATCCATGAGAACATTTTCAGCTCTAGAAGTCTGATAAACCCATGCAGATCTCTAAAGAGTTAACATGGTCTGTGATCTATCCTGACAGCTACAGTGACGCAGCAGGTATGTGGGCTGCCTCCCTCTGCTAGGATAAAGTGGGAAGGGTCTGCATGCTCAGGCTCCCACGGGCTGGCAAAGGCACGGACAGATGGTGTCTAAGCACAGGCACCACACTGATCAAGCAATTAGATAAGTAGGACAGCTTCAGTATATCTACAACCCAAAAATGTTATGCACACATTTGTGCATATCCAAAACACCTACGTTTTTATATGCCACCTTCCTTGAAACAGCTTTATAAGTGACCTTCCTTGTAACAATATGCTTTGTCTATTGTTAAGGCTCGTTTTCTATCCTGGATGGTTTGAAACATCACTATGATCATCACCACATCTTTGGTAAAATATTTTACTGCGCTATTTTACTATTTTGCCTGTGCTGCCACTGTTGGATCTTTTAAAAGAAAAGCACAAACAGCTAAGTGTGAGAGCATTTATAATTTTCTATCACACGAGTGGATTATGAATATCAAGACAATAAAATCAGGAAACATCCTGAAATACTGGTGAGCACTGTTTTGTAGACATTCACAAAACCAAATATTTCCATAGGGAAGAAAAGTGGTTTAAACTGCAGAGAGGAATGTGGGAAAAAATGTAGTGACAAGCAATACTGTCCTCATTTATGCAGTTCCGATCAGAATGTAATCACTGATTTAATGAAGTTTCCTAAATTCTGGAAAAATTACATTTGTAATTTTTTGTTTGTTGGCAATTCCTTGTTAGCTGGAACTAAGAAGAACCTTCTTTAAAATCCCATCAGACATGTTTCTTTAATTTATCTGAGTGGGTTGTTACAGTAGCATATTCTTTGAGGGTCAGAACAATATCTTGTTTACAAGAATTTGAATGCCATTACAACCTCTAGAGAAGGAAACTTGGTCTTGAAAACCAAGATCTGTTCTTCATAAAATACAGTCAGGAAGTTTCTCTGCATTCTGTTACACTGCCCAAATTATAAAATCAGCTCTTGTTGCCAGACTTGGACCCACCTGAGTCACAAGACTGAAAATGTGCAGAGATGAAACCAAACAAGTGATTCAATGCAGAGAACATATGTTGCTTATAAAATGAGGAAAGCATGAAAATCTGAGATCAATGTTATTGATACCTGCTTTCTGGCTCTTTGTAATGCAGCTTCTAGTTTTTCAGCTGTTATCTGTAAAGCATGACTTTCTCCATCAGTCACCTACAGAAGAAAAAGATTAGCAAGAATAAAAAGACTGAGCTTTCAAAAGGGAACCAGTGTTACACAACGTATGTGGCAGAAACATCTTGCGCTGTTTAAGGGGGAACATTTGCAAACCAAATTTACTCATAATAGGAGTGACAGACTTAGAGCTGACAAATTATAATCCAGCATGTTAGTGCGGAACAGGGTGCACAGAATGAACGCAATCCCACACATCTGATGGCACCAGGCTCCTGCCATGCTGCAGGCTGAGAAAGAGATGGGCTGTCTCAAGAAGTGCTCCATGGGTCCAATCTCTTCACTTGGCCTCAGTTTGCACTTCCAGGTTTTTTGATTGTTCCCTGTGAAATGACTGTTAATGTATGTGAATGGTTCAAGCTTCACCTCACCAGACAAAGGCATGTGAGCAGGCTGTATTCCACCATATAGCCGCACGTTGGAATTCCTATCACCATAGTATGGAGCTGGAATAAGACGTCCACCTAAAAACTTAAAAAAATCAAATGAGCATTTCTCATAAGCACTCCTCTCTCTGCCCTTGGCCTATGCTTGGGGAAGAAGGAACACCCCAGTGGGGCTGCCTGTAGCACTGGGGTGGCCCCCAACCCCGGCCCTCTAGGACAGGCTGACCCTCCCTTGTGCTCTGTGGTGCCAGGCCCCACAGCCCTTGCTGACAGTGGGGAACAACTCCCATGCACCTCAGGCCACCCCAGCTCACTGCCTGCTCCCCACTGCAAGGGGATCCATTAGCAGGATCTGCAGCACCAGGACAGCTTGTGGGGAAGGACAGGATCCGCTCACCTAAACAAGGGAAGAAAGAGAGCTGGGGTCAGTGCAGGGGCAGGTGCTGATGTGAGGGAAACCAAGACCTTTTTCTCCCCAGGATCCATAGAAGAAGGAAGTTTCAATACACTGACTTCAAGTGAGTTTTTTCCTACATCCGTGTTTTAAACCTGTCCTTAATGAAGGACATTTTAGTCTTACAAAGATAAGAAAATGTCTTAGACATTTAGAAAATGAGCAGGTTTTGAACTCCACGAAAAATGGGCATTAGAAAATGGGATGAGTTAATTCTCAGCAAACACTAAAACAGTAATGCACCAAAAAGCTCCTGTTGTAGCTTTTTAGTATCTAAACAAGGTCATGATGCTCTAGTTAAAAAATTATTTCAGCAGCACTTCAGCAATACACAAGCATTGTATTAAATTAATGTTTATTATTAAGAAATATTTGTATTAGTTTCTCAAAACTTGGCAATAATTAAGGAAATGGAGATTAGCCCTCTGTAACTTGTTCACCTGAGGGACTTAACTATATTCCAAACAGAAAAATGATACAAAGTCATGTGGATGGCTTTAATCCTCACGGTGCTTATGCTGGAATAATACAGCATTGATAGCATTTTGTGGGAGGTTCCAAATGTTTTGGTTTTTCTTCTTCGCTTTTTATCCTACAAAGTTGCAGATCTCTGGAAATTGCCCAACAGCTGTATGACCTTAATAATTTCTGATGTACCAAAATGTAGCATCAGCGTCCATTTACCCACTGGGGCTCCACAAGATATGTACTGTGCTACAGCTGTACAACCTGATCTTTTGTAAATAATGAAGAAAGAGGTCGTCTTTTTGCACCTAGGAGTTGCAGACTGACTTTTCCCCTGAAATATCAGTTTTCACAAAACCATTTTGACTCATTCAAGCTATTAAAGACTTTTGGAGGCTGGCGTGCAACAGCACTGCTGAGAAATGCAAAATCTGCCCTGGTTATCTAATAGCAGCTGACATGACACTGCTGCTGCAGGACGTGACAGGAAGGCTGCACATTTAGCAGTCCTACAAAAGCCCCACCAGCTGCCAGAGGATACAGAAGATTTTTCTCACTTCTCAGCTGGTCTCGCTTACACTTGTGACGTGAACACCAGCAAACTGATTTAGCATCTCTTTACCAGACACTACCTGAGCATCTGGAAGTATTTTATCCTAGATCTTTTTGCTGCATCACTGGAACAGCAGATTAAACTTCAGGCAACAGAATTTCATTTCAGCATGTCTATGACAGATTGTATACCATTTGGGCTATTCTAGAAACAGGAAAACTAAAGCCCAGGTTCCCACGTGGCAGCTGTAAATGCATTACTCCCAAATGATGCCTGTGAAAGGTAAGTGAATCCCTACCTGTCAGCTGACATCAATAGATTGCAGTCCAGTCTCTCAACTTCATTCCACAGGGTTAATGCTGCAAATACCCACTGAACCTCAAGCAAGAAACTGTGTTCTGGTTCTGGTCTCTTCCAAGTTCCTGCACTGCCTGTGGGCTGGAAAAGAGGCTTCACACTGCACTGAAGTACAGTATGCTAATCAAAGGATTCCCAGTGTGATGACAGTACAATAATCTATAGTCTTTGTTACAATCATGATTAGCCTGTGACTGGTCCTTTCAGATTTAAGTATCAGTGCATTATGATGTTATCAGTACTAGAAAGTAGTATTTCTAGTAGTAATTTCCCTTTTTAATGAATTTGGTCAACCATTATCTAGACATAAGTTAAAAACCAGGTGCTACTACTAATTTGGGCTTATCTGGATGCTTTTGTAATAGTGGAAGATTTCTTTACCAAACATAAAAGATGTAATAAACCACAATGTACTTTAAACTGGCTGAATAATCATAGGAAAAAGAGATGACAACAAACTGATACACAAATAAAACTACATCCTGAAGGCCAGAACCACAGAATCATTAAGGCTGGAAAACACCTCTTAGATCATTGAGTCAAACCATTCACCCTTCACTGGGTGTGTGTTCACCACAAACCAAATCCCCAAGTGACACATCCACACACCTTTTGAACGCTCCCAGGAAGAGTGATTCCACCACTTCCCTGGGCAGCCTATTCCAGTGCCTGAGCACCCTTTCACAGAGGAAATTTTAAGGAAGGCTGCTACTTCCAATGTACTTGAAGAAGTGAATAGAGGAAGCCAAGACACATTATCCCATCACAGAAAGAGTAACAACGCCCAACGGCCCAAAGCAGTAGTGGTGTGAAGACACATAACTGCTATCAAAAACAACCAAAAAATTGTTTTCTAATTGGAAAAATACCTACCTCAGGAAGGTAAAATAGTAGGGGAGGAGGATTAGTGAAAAACCAACCAAGCCAAACTCCCCAGAATTGGCAAAATGCTGTGAAAGAGTTGTAGAGACTCATGGGAAACATCTCTAGTTTTCTTTCCTGCCCCCTTCCTCCTTCTCCCCCCTCCTGTTAAGACCTGCTTATCTATGCATCAGCTGAGGAAGACAACTCCTTAACAAATTCTCCATGCAAGACAACAGTTGTGAATAATTTCAGGATGTAACATAAGAAAGCTTTCAAGCATCAGAAATGGTTTTAACAGTCTCCAAGCAGAAAAGGTAGGAATAAGAAGGTACTTCTTGTGAAATGTAACTTGATATTCTTCTGATTAATAAACAGTGGCAGAAAACAAGATGCAATTATCCTGGTATGGGGTTTTTTTGTCTGTTTTGGTTTTTTGCTATACCTATTCTGAAGATATTAGTCTAGCTGCACAAACATTTGAAGGACCACCCTCCTCTAAGCCCTCCAAAGGCCATTAGAGAATGCCTTTATAGACTATTTAAAAACATTTCCACCATTAGATATTACAGTTTACTTGAAGAGAATCTACTTTTTGTGAGGGAATAAACAGGGACAGAAGGTTGCTAGGTTTTGCCAACTATATTCATAAACCCAAAGATTTAAAAGTTTATGTGATAATCAACAGGACAGAACATAACCAATGTTCTCTCAAAAAATTTAATATCAATCTGAAGTAAAACAATTTTCTTCAAAATAAAATGTGACAATTTTACAGCACGTAAGCTTTAAAGAAACTTATCTTCAACTGCTGCATTAATAAATTCATATGAATATAAATAATCTGATTTAATAACATTTGTCATTTCCAGTTACAGTTTAGCAATTACAAACAAATACAAGTTACTAAGCTAGAGTCATTTTTTGTCCTGGTCTGAACGCTGAGCCAACTTGTCCTTTCCTCTTCTTGGGATTCTGAAAATTATCATACCTGGAAAGAGATATTAGAAAATTCTTATGAAATGCATATGCCTCTTCAGATGCACATTAATGCAGCACACAACTACAGATGTTTATTTTTATGGAAATGAAGAGTGCATGTTTTCTCAGACCTGGGCAGCTAAAGGAGTTTTCACCCACAAACCTTAACTCAAAGAGCTCTCTGCCCTGCTTCTTTTTTTTTTTCCCAGATTTTCACTTCAGTCCCTTCCAAGTCTAAGGACACACATTCTCCTTTTCAGTATGTTTACACTTCTACAGATTATTGCTTTTTCCTAAACATGGCAGCTACAAAGACCATAACAGACAAACCCCAGCAATGTGAAAATATGAAGGGCTACTACTAAGTAGGAGTAGGAAGGACTTTGCTCTAAGTCCTAAAGCATTGGTACCTCTTTGTACTGGTACAGCTCTTAACACAATACAAGGGGTTTCTGGTCTGTGATTTCTAGGTCCCACATTAATAAAAAACAATAAAAAGCAATCCACTGATAAAATATTTTCCCTTTCCCAGTACCTAATTTAATATTTCTGAAAAAACTGCTGCAAGAAGTTATTCAACTGCTGCCATTCCCCACATTTATTTAAAACTATCATGTTTCTAATGTAAAAAGAATGTGCTAAAACCAAATCTCCACTGAATTCACAATTACAAAAAAGGTAATACTTACAGTTCAGTAAAATTCCTCCAGTCATCTTGACTAATGGATGGTCTCATACCCTGAAGTGCAGTCATCAGATGGGACTGGGTAATTATTAAAGTGGTCTTGGCAAGCCCTGACTGATTAAGGGTGCTGTCCTCCTTGAAAAGAGAGCCATGAACAGACAATAAAAAATTACCAGAGAAACATATTGCCATCAGTATCACTAACTCTGGAACCTCCTCATGACATGTACAGACAAATGTATTATAAACACAGCCACAACCTACCCCCTCTCCATATTAATAACACAGAAATAGCTTTAGTTATATAGATGTTAACATCTGCCTTATTTCCCTTAAAGTAAGCATCACTTTGCTATTTTTGTTACATTACACTTAGTATTATTGCAAGAATTATTTACTGAAATATAAAGAAATGTGGGAAAAAAGTAGGGAAGTGGTAAGACTAAATAATAACAAAAAACCCCAAAACAAAACAACAAACACACAAAAAAGCCATACTCCATTCTTGCTTTTGTTATTGGCTTTGATGGCATTGACTTCTGTCCTCAGGTGCTCTATTTGCTGCTCCTGGTTGTTCTCCACAGAGCCTTCTTGAGAAGCTGCTCTAAGCACTGAAGGTTGTGAGGATGCTACATCTCTCTGAGTGAGGCTGGTAAAGTCATAAGTGATGGAGTTTGGTCCAGACAAACACAAAGAGCTCTAAATTGACCACAAGCAGAAATACATTAACTCACTATGGATCCAAAAGAGCTACTCCATCATTAAGAATTAGCCTACAATTCAGTATAAGCTTGCCGCCATGGCAAAAAGAGTACTTTCTCTTCAAAACAGATCACATACTTAACTTTTTAACAGGAATATTTAAGTTAATTTGTCCAGGAATTTGGGCAATGAAAATGAAATGTTTTATATTTGGAAAAAATGCAAATATTTTCATAATGGCCCAGCTCGAAAAGACTGAAAGTCTGCTACATTTATTGTTTTATTTACTTAAGCAAACTTGTGGTTCTGAAATCTGGGCAAGTTTATATAGTTAGCTTTGGAAGTAATTTGGAATTTAAATATTCATCACTTCCAAATTCTTTGTTCACTTGGTAAAACATGCATGTTTCAAACTCAACAACTTTAGGAGATCAAAGACCTTGTACACTTGCTGAAGAATTTTCACAGTCAGAGGAAAACTGAAGTCTCTAAAGATACATTAATTAAACCCTGTCATCTATAATGTGAGATAAGACATACCAAAAGCACCTTAGCAGTCAGTAGTTAGTTCTCTAATGTCAAGGTAAGCTATTTTTTGCTTTAAGAATCAGTGCAAGACAGTTTTGAAAACAAGCGTCTAAGAACTTTGATAACTACTTGTAACAAGAGTCCTACAACCGATTTTGAAAATGAATGTACCATGGATCACACAGGAACTCTGAAGTCATCTGTTCACCATCATTTGCTCGAAGGCAGCACATCCTGCCTTGCTGACCTGCCAGCCACGCGACACGAGCTGGCAGCTGATCCCTGTGCAGGTGCTGGGCAGCCAACCTGCACAGCCCTGCCTGCAAGCTGGCCAGGGAACTGCTGCTTTCTATGCAACATGAAACTGCCACATCAGGAATTCTGCTTTGTAAGAACAATGATAGAATCTAAGGTTTAGTTCTGTTCCCTACAAAAATCCTTGGTCAGATTATTCTATTAACATATGTTTTATTGGAAACTAAAAAAGGTTTGTTGATTCTTAAGATGGTAACTTAATTCTTGAAAGCTGGATGGTCATTCTTTAGTAATAAATTAAAGGAAAACAACAAACAAACTAACCACCAAAAAGTCAAAACCTCTTTCAGTATTAAACTTTGGAAGGGAACAAGCCATTTGACCAGTGAATAAAATCTAGTATGAATGCAGTTTGCTTCAGTATAGAGTATTCAGCAGTACTTTGGAATTTTGATTTTAAAGTCCTGCAAAATTGCAGGAAAGTCCATATTGTATTTTGTCAGATCACATCCTTCCATCCCCTTGCCCACTGTGGATGACAAGGTACAGACTGAAGGTCAAAGCAGACGTAACTGTATTTATAAAACCATACCACACCTAGTTCAGTTTTTCTCCTTCACAACTAATAATATTTAGAAAATTCAAAACATTAAGTAATTTACCAGTTCTGAAGGAGTTCCATTTCCCAGCTCTGATTCGTAAGAGCTTCCAAAATAAATACGATACATGTTGGACCTCGGGTCTTCAGGAAGCAAGTCAGACATGTCTAAAGAAACAAGAGATTGCTCCAGCCCTGTTTCTCCATCTATTGCCGAATCATCTGAGCCACTGCTGTGGTTTAGAAAAACCATGGAAGAAAGACTGAAGTCACTATCAGAACTAGATCCAAAATCCTATGAAAAAGAACAGTACATTAGAAGAGTTCCTAACTACATGCAATCTGAAATACATGACAGAATTTCATATACAGTACAAATGAAAGCATTGATTTACACTTTACTCTAATCTGTCTTTCTCTAGGAGTGTATTTCCAAATATTCTGCTAAGAAAAGCCAATACTTTTAAGCAGAACTTTCTGTCTTCATTTTAGAAAATTAATGTGAGGAGATAAATCTTAAGGTTTTATTTGTTTCAGCTGTCTCAGTAACAGCATGCATTGGAAAACTCCATGTACATCTTCTGTTGTAAAACTGTATCATTACTGTCTCAACCTCCAGGCAATTATACATCTTGTTTAAAGTGCTCTAGCATATTGAAGTGAGTCTAATTTTACAGTGCCTAATTGCTGTACTCATTTTTATTCGCAGCCAATACATTTTAAGTGCTGATATGGAAATCACAGTTGTTGCTTTAGACTGGTGTCTGCACATCTTTTTGACTGTACACCTCTATCAGTGAAAAATTTCTGAGCACACTCCACCAAGTCTATGGATAATTTATACACATGTACTATTGAAATTTATGTATTTTCTTCCCTCTTTCCAGTTAGAACCAGAACACAGGCATTAAAAATGTGAAGAGAGGTGGCTGAACAGAGGCTAAAAGAGAAAAGGACCTGTCAGTCACATAAGAGGTACAGACCAAGGGTGGGATCCTGTGCTTTGGAAGCGCAAGCATCAGAAATAGTAGTAGTAGTATCAGAAGATGAACCAGAGCAGGCCATTTCAGATACCACCATCCTCTAGCCACTTCTTTCCTGACTTCAATCAAATTCGATCTGTTGGAACAACTCCACAAACCCCACCAATTTCTTGTTCCCTCCGTCATCCAAAACGGCCATCTCAAAACTGAATTTGCTAATTGTTCCTAAGAAACTCTGAGTGGGATCTCTCCTATTGATCTGTCAGTCATTCCTCACAACTGTGATAAACAGATTTACGTAGATCTAAATCTGTTTAACATCTACCATGAAATGAAGGTGTTTAAGAAGTATTTATTTGTAATATTCTTTATTTTTCTGCAAACATGTTAAAATTTTAGTCCTCTACATAAAAATATAGGAAAACTAAATCTTATCCAACCTAATTTTGCTAAAAATACATGGATAATAAGAACTCTTTCAAATGTATCAACATCAAAAGAGGAGAGACTTCTTTTATATCAGTTTTATTTACCTGTGTTAAACCTAAACTTAAGTTAGTATGGATCGCCTCTAATTGTGCATTGTATAATAAAGCTTTTAGGTCAGCTCCCGTGAAGTGTTCTGTTTTTGCTGCCAAATCCTGAAAGTCCACATCATTTGCCAAGGACAAGGAACGACTGAGAGCTTTTAAGATTTCATAGCGTGAATTCTGTAAAACAGGGGAAAAAATGTCAGTAAAGCAACCTGTTATTTCCCTTGTCCCAATTGCTTGATGGTGCTTTGGTCCTGTCACAAGCAACTTCCTCTCTGAGGAAGATACTATGCCTAGCCAAATGCAGTATACAGGGAAACATATTTCTTTAAATATCCAGTTAATATCTGGGATTTTTATACATAAAAATATGAAGTCTGCTACTCATATGTCCTTTTGTAAAGAGAAGTATGACAGAAGTGAAACACTTCTGTTTACCTGAATGATCTAACTCTAAACCAGACATTTACAACAAACAGGGAAGGGGAGGGGACTGTATCTAAGCTCTAAAGGCACAGGATTAACTTCTTACAGGATTAACTTCTTCGTGTGTGTGTCAGAATGGAGTAATGTGGTATTTTTTAAATGTGTGAACTAAGCCGAAAATGAACAGCACTAATTTTTTTCTCATAAAATGGGAATTAAATGCACACACTGTACAGCCTCAAAGGAAAGGCTACGGTTCAAGCAAATCACATACCTACCGGACTCAGAATTCAAAGAAAGATACAGAACATTAGAAACACTACATTGCATCCAATTCCTTTCTGCAGGTTAGCTTCCTATTTTTCTTTTTTTTTTTAAATTTGCCTATATCCACAGGATATGACTTGATCCTGAAGACTCTGTTAAACAGCCTTTTCTTTGCCCAGTTTTATGTGAACATATTGACACTAAAATCAGTGAATTTGTACTGTTGGATAACTGGAGCTGGGCAACCAAATCCACTTTGTCCAGGTTTGAAACACCACTAAATATAAACAAAAGGAGAATAAAGCCCATTAATTTGATTTTTTCCTTGCGTCTCATATGAAATTATTTGTTTCCTCACCTGATCAGGAGGTGGGCAGTACAGGCACTTGTCCAGTCGACCTGGCCTTAGCAAAGCAGGGTCAATCAAATCTGGACGACTGGTAGCAGCTAGCACATAAACCCCTTAGGAAAGTGCAGAGAAATGCCATTAACATCTGCTACGCTTTTGCATAAAAAGGAGCACACAGATGAATTGTTACCTTGTAAGCCTTCCACACCATCTAACTGAGTCAACAGCTGGTTAACCACTCGGTCAGTAACTCCTGTGTTGTCATGACCTCGGCGAGGAGCAATAGAATCAAACTCATCGAAGAAAACAATACAAGGCTTAGCTGCCTGAGCTCTAAAAGGGAAAAGAAAAGGCAATACTTAAAGTCTGTTTAAGTTTCACTCACAGGTAAAATTGCTTAGAAATACCAAAGGTAATTGTTTTTTGCTTCAGAGAATAGTTATATTTAATGACAGAATGGAAAATCTATTTTCTGTAGCATTTAAGAGGTTCTGAAGAACTGGATTACAATGGAATCACTTTGTATGCCCCTTTTGTATGACATACCTTGCACTTGCTTTATCATTTCAGAAGTGCTCAACTGTCATTTTAATATACACAAAAGTTCTAAAATCCAATCACTGCAAATGAGCTCTTGGCTCACATATATCTAACAAAAAGACTGCCCGCTCTGTAAATTACATGAGAAGCAAAGGCTATGCAGGATATGTTTACTTTAGTGAGCACTGAGAGTCCGTAAGGACGGATTTGTGAAAAAACCCAAACTGAGGACCTCAGTACCAAGTATAATATGATCCTATGTTTTGAGAGTGCATTACTAGTTGAAGCACACTCGACTGTCATCTGGAATCGTCTGAAAGGAATTCAGCATGTGTTTTCCAAGACAGTTCTATGATGTGAACCAATGCACTGTAAACAGAGAGAACTGGGAGAGCAGCTGCAAAAGTGCACTCCTGATTGGAGCCAGAAACACATTCTTGAATAATGATGGTCAAACAGAACCTGCCTAGACATGCTCATCTGGTTCAACACAACTGATCATTTCAGATGCTTTTGTGATCTACCATGTCTCTCCTCAGACAACAAAACTGCTTCTTTGTGCTCCAACCGGTAAAATTAATTGACAACATCACAGATCTTTGTAAAACGAACCTGTTAAAGACGTCTCGAACTGCCTGTTCACTTGCTCCAATGTATTTGCTGAGCAGCTCTGGTCCCTAAAAAAATAATCAGAAAAGAATAGTCATGACGTGTTTCTTAGTTTTAATGTGTAATTTAACATCAGCATATATTTTGTGTACTAGAGTGAATTTTCCTGTAACCAAGAAAAAGAATTTGTTAAGCATTCAAACTTATTTTGAAATAGTATTTCCATTTTTCTACAATAACAGAACATGTATTATAGTACCACAAGACAGAGGTTTACACTATATTTTAAAAAAATGCGTAAAATATATTGCTTCATTTCCTTGTCCAACGGAACCAAAACCTGGGGTCTTTTTACAAAACAAAGAGAAACTAAGAACTAAGATCTAATTAAATTTTATAGTTCTACCTAATGAATAAGTATACCAAAAAAATCTCAGTAATAAAACTGTATAGTTCCAGAAATCAGATAGTGGGAGATCCAGAGACATGCAAAATTTTAAATACGAGTTTCTTACTGTGGTATTTTGCCCTCACAAGTACATACTTTCAGACATTATGTCAAGCTATTTCATTCAGTTAATAAAATGAATCAATCTTAAAATCTAGCTACCTTGATACTGATGAAATTCATTCCACTCTCTCTTGCAACTACTCCTGCTAACAGTGTTTTTCCCGTTCCAGGTGCTCCATACAGCAAGACTCCTGATGTCTGTCGTATGGGCAAGTTTGCAAATAATTCTGGATACTGGAAAAGAGTTTCAATGTGAAGCATACCAAAAAATATAATTATTCTGTAATGTAATGTAACATCACTGACTACTGATGATTTTGTCTAAACAGAATGCATCTAATTTATTTTATCCACATTATTATGGCAATAGCTAACAGGACTGTTGCTGGTTTACCCGGGGCTGAAGTAGGTTCCTAGGTTTAAGAGAAAACACAAACAAATGGGATTTTCTACCAAGATGAAATGGGACAGAATAGGCACGGACTAAAGCTTTATAATGTCCATAGTGGTACTTCTATATTCCTATTTTAATACTGAGTAATATAATCAAATATACTGTGCAGTCATTTCTCTGAAGACTAAAATGGATGGCTCATCTCAATGCTCAAGTTTTAAGCAAGGCAGAAAGGCCAAAGTAAAATAAAGTGGGATTGAAGGATCGGCATTCATAAAAAAAACTGAAACAAACCAAACCAACAAAAAAACCCCCAAGAGAGTCCTCTAGCAAGAGCACTGCAGAAAACAGCTGGACGTGTTGTCTTGACAGAGCCTAATCACAAAGCCTGCTACAGAGAATGTAGCAACATTCCAATGTTCTAGAGCAACACTTGATTTGTAGTAAAGCTCAAGCCATTGCCTTTTGTATTTGGAAGGGGGAAGGAGAAACATTTTTCCAGTAGCTGAAGACAGCTGAAGACTGGAAAACTACAAAAGGAGCTTAGAATCATGCCTGTCATCTTTCTATCTTAAAACTCATTCTTTCCCTACTATCATTATATACAAAATTCAACTAATTAATTTAAAAGAACTTGGTACCTTTGCAGGTAACATGATGGTATCCATGAGTATTTGCTTCACATCTTTTAAACCCCCAATCCTGTCCCAGTGAAGGTCTTTAGGTTTATGAAGGTTGGCATTTCTCAGAGCTATTGGAGTAAAATCCTTTAGAGCTCTCTGAAAATCCACAGTTGACAGGTTCAATTCTGCTTAGAAATGAAAGAAAAAAGAAATCCTGAACAACTAAAAAGAACACAAAGACTACCAGCAACAAATTTCTCACAATATGTAATAATTTAATAAATTTTAAACATAAAACATAAAAACTGACTTTTTTTTATTTATTACTCCACCAGTTCTGGACAACAGAAGTAAGACCATGAAAAAAAAAATCCTTTGTTTTCAACGTACCACCAGAATCCAATGCACTCTGGTTACAAACACAGGTATGAATGGCACGATCAACCAGCATAGTAAAATCTCTGGCAACAAAACCTTCCGTTTCCTTCGCAATACATTGAAGATCAAGATCAGAGAAGTTCTTTGGATCAGAATTCAGTTTCTCCGTTATTACGGAATACAGCATTTCACATCTTTGCTTCTGAAAAACAGAATTGTGCAGCAAGTGTACATGGAGTTTGCTATTTATATGGAGTTCAGGAACACAAAGAGTAAATACATATGAGTTACTAAAATTTCCTTAACTATCTGCACATCACCAAATCTTCAAATAACAAAACCTGAGCAGGCATGAATATAAATAAATGCTAGTTCTTCAGGTGTATTTCAATAAATTCAGCAGTTTTATAACTAAGTATTTACCTCACCAGGGCTACCTTAAATCCACCCCCAGATTCTAGTGTTTACAACCATTTTTTCTATTTCACAGGAAAAAGAACATTCTTCATTTTGTCAATGACTACATATTTGAGAAGAAATACATAGCGTTTCATAAAAGTACTTCAAACATTTGGTATCTTTTGAGATCTTGATTTTTCCAGTGACGTCTCATCCTTACTTGTGCATTAATATTAAAATTAGTAAAAGCAGACTGCAAAATTAATAAAAGCAATAAAATTGCAGGAGGTGGGAGAAAGCTACACTGCATCCAACATAATCCCCTCCTCAGTGGCTTTTAATTGCTGGCCTGTGACAGAAGACACACAGACAGGAACAACTCATGTTAATACAAACGAGTCATTGCGGTACACAGGGGTTCAAACAATCTGCTTTCTCCAGCAAGAAAGTTAATACAGTTTATTCTTCTCTCTAACCATTTTTCTTTTCAAAATGGACTATATTCAAAAGTAGAGGGATACAATTAATACAGAAAATTAAAAACCTTCCCATAAAGTTAACACTTAGTTTTAACAATCCTTTTAAAATATGCTTTTTAGGGACATACTTATTTCTCTGAGCTGTGAAAAAACACACTTAATTTCATTTATCTAACTGTAGTGACTTACATGTTTTTACAAAGCTGCTCCTTTAGCATCCCTTTATATGTAACATGCCTATCTCACCTGCATTAAGACAACTTGACTTATGTTGAACTGAAATATCCTCTAAAACCACTGAAAGGTGGGGCCAACTGGGAGTTTTTACTGGATTACTTTTATTTTTTTCTTAAACTTTGCAATGATGCATGTAAGTTCTGAGGTATTCAAGCATCATGAGAGAACTTCTAAGACTTCCAGATTATTTTTTCTCATCTTCAGCTGTAACCTACTATTTTTGCAGCTGCTCCAGCATCATATTTGAAGCTGATGGAAAGGCAAACAAGATTTTAACCATTTTACTTGAATTTACCTGATCTGGAGGTCGGATACATTTGAAGCACTGGAATATGTGAATTCCTTGTGCTGGTACCAGGGAAGGATGAAGGGAATGTTCAGACTCACTTGTGGCAATTAATGCAATCAAACTCCCCATGGAAATAACTTCTTTGATTAGATCTTTCAAAACTAAACACAGAAGACATTGCTCCATGAATTACAAAATAACAAAAGATTCAGCATTTCAGAACAGACATTTTTACTGTACTGGAGAGCAGCACTAGTACACACAGAAAGTAACAGCTTATAACATTTTTATTCCCAAGTTTACAGTTGTTTTTTTAAAATTAGAAAAGAAAATATGTACAGTGTACAGTAATTTTACCTAGGACAGTACATTCCATTAATAAAATGACATCAGAAGTGCTCTTGAAAAGGGAATTTTGTAACATCACTGATGATGTCTACCACAGGATATTAAACAAGCATTTTTTGTGTGCTATTATTCCCTCCATGCAAACAAAAAGGGGAGAACTATAAGAATAAAAATAGATGTTAAGCCCAGAAAATAAGCACTCTAGAAAAAAAAGTAATACATGAAAGTAAGAGAAACTAAGAATGCAAGGTCGATCTTCAAGGAATAATCTTTAAAACACTTTAAATCTTTAAATTATTTTTAATTTAAAAATAATAAAACATTATTCAAGGAATAATCTTTAAATCTTCTTTAAAGATTTAAAGAATCTTTAAATCTTCTAAAGCTCTGTTGTATGCACTATACCTTTAAATAAAGTAGTAAGAAACCCAAACAATTCTGCATGTAACTTAAGAGCACATTTTAAAAAAAAGAAATTATAGTAAGATTTTCTGAACTTTAAAAGTAATTCAGCAAAAATTACACTTACTCCCTCAAGCTGAGCTAAGAAATCAGAGATACTTTTGCTATGGCTTTTTTAATCTTGACCATTCAAATTTAATTTGGAACTTATCCCTCCCTAGATTTTTGGGAAGAGAAAGGAACTGTTTACAGGATATCAAACTACAATTGATAATTTTAATTTTATTTTTAACATCTGTGGATTGTTACATTGTAAAACAGAAGTTCTACAAAGTACATCAAGTACAATGATAAAGGAGTTGGCACTCATCTAAAAGAAGTTGGTCCTAAACATCGGTAAGTACCAAATTTATGTATCGCTGTAATTATAATTATGGAAAACACAACATCAAATTATCAATTGTCAGTTAAAAGATTCATCTGCAGTTTGTAATCAAATGCAACACATTTGAGTGCGTGAACAATATGAAAAAAGAACACAGAAGCCTCTACCACTGGCAGTGGTACTGACAACAGGCATCACTGTCAGCAGCAGTGGTGGAACTACGACTACTCCAAGCTCCAGAGTGCACTATTTTGATTAGCCAGTGGTCCACAAATGGCCTACATACTATAATTTGTGAATCTCTGACTGAATATCGCATGGTCCAGAGGCAATAACGATACAGACAGAATTGTTTAGGGAGGACAGGACAATTCAGGTGCAAGAAATTCTAAGTTACATTATATTTGTATCCAGACACAGGTAGCAAGTATTACCATAAGCAAGTCTACTGCTTTGAACAGCTTCAGGGCTGTTCTCATGCTCTGGTGTAGAAGGTACTCCGACAATGTGATCAAGATCATCCATCAAAAGAATGGATGGTTGTCTCCACGCTGCCTCTAAAAAAGCTTCTTCCACATTTTTCCTTATGTTTACTAATCTTTTTCCTAAAACAAAATACTATTACAATGACAGAACATACAAGGGAAAAAAATCAGACTACCTGCATCTTGCTTGCATACTACTATATTGTTTTGATTTGTTTAGCTTAACTTTACATCCATAAATCCAAGTACCAAGTCTAAACCAGAGTCAACAATCAGTAAAGAGTCCACATCTATCAGAAAAGTACTACAAGGATACACATGTCCTAAAGTGAGATTAACCATCTTTCACAAACACTTCCAGGGTGAAGGAGCTAGCTCTTTATCAATCTTTCCCTTTTCCTCTGGAGCAAGAAGCTTAGTAGGGACTAAAGCAAAAAGAATACATCTATGAAACATAACGGCTCTGTAAGAAAACAGCTGAGTGTCTTCTGCCCCTTTAACAGCAAAACAATGTAGAAATTTCGACCAGCAAATGAAACAGCAAAAAAACCAAACAAACAAAAAAAACCAAAAACCTTTTTATCCTTTGCACAAAGTACTCATTTGGAAGTCACAAAACCTAAGGATTCATCTTATGATGATCATCATCATCTATAATCACAAGTGCCAGACAATATACTAGGTTAGTAAATATGCCATGACAATCAGGTTTCAGTTGGTCATTTGATCTTTCTTTGGTGCCTGTGTCATCCTTTCACTGAGCAATACAGATATCCTTTAACACTTGGTTTGTTAACACTTGCTTCAGCTAGCACAGCTGAAAAAATACACAGTTTAACTTGCAGCTTCTTCCTATTTTGTAACAAACAGAAATAAGCATGGCAAGCATGGTTTGAATTTGGTGGTAGTGAAACTGATAGAAGTGTGACATAAGCTTACAGTAGCTGTATTTTCGTAAGACTTGAATTGTGGGGCATCAAACACTATTGCAAAAGTAGCAATAATACTAGAATAATTATTAAGACTAAATATAGTAACTTCTGTGCCTCTTTATCGCACAATAAACATCTGAGATTAAAAATAATATCATCATACCTCTTAAAGCTTTACAATCAATTACTTCTACATGAGCATCCAGTCTATCGAAAGCTTCTTTGCAGATGGCCTTTGCTAATGTTGACTTTCCACTTCCCTACAAAAATAAATGTGAGCTAACGTAAATTGACAAAACCAGTTCCTTCTGTTTCTGCAATTTTGTCACAGTATACACCAGTAAACAAGCTTGGAAAGCTGCACACGCACTGGGTTTATTCCCCACCAAAGTATATATGTACTCTGTATCACCTGGTAGAGACGGAAGCCCTAGAGTGAAACAAGTATAAACAAAATCAGAGTGGATACAACTACTGCATATAGTGTTCTGATTCCACCGAGTTCAGTGTTAAGACATCTGCTAGTTTCAGTGGAATATAGTATTAAATGGATCAGTGGAATATGGTATTAAATGGATCACTGTAAGAAGCAACAGGAAAATAATAGTATCAACTCCACTGCCATTTTATGTTATAACACAGGAAAAAATATTGTATCTTCATTCCATATTTCAGAGACAAGAGGTGTTTATTGTACTATAAACACAAAGTCAATTAACTCCCCATGGGAACAAACTGAAATTGCATTGATAGCACTCTCTAAAACTTACATTTTATATATATATGAAATATGAATATATATTACATGCATATAATCTGTATACGTCTGCAAGATAACATTTTGCTGAATTACCTCTGCTCAGTTAACTGCTCTTCTTTCAGCTTGTTCTTTGAAACTTGCATGGTACCAAAGAAAACTAATGAAAACCATTTTGTAACTACGGAAAATAATCTGGAAGGGTTTGCAAAGTGTAAGAAGTGAAGTATGTGTACCTTTCCTCCTGTGAGAAGCACCCCTCCACTTCGGAGTCCCACAGCAACTGCAGCCAGCTTTTGAGACAAAGGACGCCCCAGAAGACTGTGGCTTATGTGTTCAAATAAAGATGTTCCTAATTTGTCCACTCCTCTGTAAGGTAAAGGAAACATTAAATGGCCTAGGGTAGCATCAGTACACATGTAAGCAGCAGTAGCCTGCACTATCAGGAATTTACAATCCTGACAGACTCTGATGTACTTCACTCCTTCCAGAAAAAGCTAGACAACTCAATCTGAAAAGACACCATTTTTATTCTGTAGTTGTGACACAGGGGACCCAGACAGACACTGCAGAGCATGCCCATAAGGGAAGGGTTATCTATTATTGTACACCCCACTAGCATAAGGTAGATCTCATAAGTTAAAGAGTTAACCATCTTCTGGGGCTTCATCTACTTGAGTATCCGAGTAACAACCTGCTAAGGAACTTAGTGAATTGGTAAAACATGGACCATGGTTGGGTCAGAAAACCTTTTCAGAAATGAAACCACCTATAGTTCATTTGAAGACATCCTTATCTTTCATTCGTCCTAAGTCTTTGTGACTTGCAACACAACAGCGCTCCTGTCCACAAACAGGTCCACAAACAGCAAGGCTACTAGTTTCGTATTTCAACTTTAAACACAAAGTGTTGTTCCATTAGAAACTGAATGAACAAACAAATCCTGGTTTCTAATATCCCATCACTACCAGACCGCCCCAGTATCAGTTCCCCTTCCCTCTTCAAGAATTATATGCTCAGCTGCTTTTCACAATGTCTCAGTAATACCCTCAGATGCCTTTCACAACACTGATAGCATGCTATCACAACACTCGAAGCCTCATGTCTCCTCTGCCCCATCCCTACTTCATGTTTGTTACACAGTACCACTGGTTTTCCTTGTACTAGGGATCACAGCACTCTGCGATTCTCTTCTCAGCTGACAATTCTGGTAAAACTTTTAGGAACTGCAATTCTTTGTGACCCATGCTATTAAATGTAGTTAAACAAGTAAACAGATTGAAGTTATTGTGGGAAGAGGACTAACAGACAGACTGCAACTGTTTTGCTTTTTGGAAACCTCAGAAGATGTAAATCTGTCCACAGTACTAAGAACAACAGCAGAAGCTCCTGAACTATCAGTGTTTCTTCTTAAAGCCTCCAGTTCTGAGTTCAGGTTCTGATGTGGTCTCCATTCTGAGACATCCCATCCTACTGACAGACATGCCAAAATTTTCATGATCTTTAGCCACAAGAAGTTTTCTATTCACCGCAGTAAGGCCAATTAAAAGACAAAATTACCCATCTACATAAAAGATGCAGAGTTTTGTTTAGATCTTAGTTTTCAAAAACTCTGAATTCCCACCAATATTATTTTTTTCTGATTCTTATTCCGATTCCCTCCCATTTTTTTTCTATGAAAATGTCTCACCCTAAATCGTTTAGTTTGTGGTATGGAAGTTTCTTGTCTGTATCACGCGTAAGTGGCTGGCTGTCACCATCAGTTTTTCTAGGTACAGGATGTAAAAGAACCTACAACAGAGAAAAGAGTTAGGACTTTAACTATAGAAGGAGGATATATAGAACTGACGAGTCATTTTTGGAATCGTGTAAAGAAAATATTGCATGCAGGCTTTGCTGAAGCTTATTGTGCTTGAAAGAAAGATGCAATGTTGAAATGGGATACAATCATTTCAAAAATACAATCCAGTATTGACAGTGATGCAATAACCTATGATTAGATTTTTGGCCAAGCGCTGTTTACATCAGACTGTGCAGCCCACCACCTCTTTGCTTACTTGTTCTTTCTCCTGTGCCCTCACCTGTTGTGCTACCAGGAGTACTTGTGAAGCAGAACAGTGAAACAGATCAGGAATCTGATCTGGGTAAAAAGCAATTTGGCAAAACACCTGGCATGAATATTTCAGTCTTGTTCACCAAGGAGCTAGTATGGAAAGCTGGGCAGGCAAACAGGGCTAACAGAGGTTCACAGATAAGAACAGGCTGGTAGCAGATGCTGACACTGCTACTAAGAAATGTATTTTCCCTTTTCATCTTACTACCAGTCTCTAGAACAATTTGTAGAAGCCTTATTGTACTTTACTACTAGTAAAAATAAAGCTTTTGTTTACTTTTTTTTAACAGCAATCCTAAATTTTGCAGAGAAAATCAGTTCTAAACAGCCAAAAATTCTCCACTAATATTTCACTGTATGAGTTTAAAGATGAAAATTGTTATCCTTTTGCTATAATCACAATCCTGGAGTAAGGAGCACTGGTTCAACCAGAATTACTAATTGAAATGCTAATCCTAATATTAAACAGAAGTTTTTACTCTACTGAGACAGGAAACATGAAAGAAACAGAAAGCACAGGAGAGAGGGAAGGCAGGGTGAGCATGGTATGTTTGAATAGGGAATATGTTTCATCTTTGCCAGAATAAGATATTGTTCCTGCCAGTTACACTGTGAAGTGGTTTAGTTACCAAGAGAAAGAACTACTAAGCATAAGGATGTTCAGACTTGGATGGTACTGACTTTCCTTTGTTCTGACTTTTCTGAGAGTTTGATATAGACTACGAAACTCAGTGACAAGCACTGCATGCCTGGAATCTTATCAGGGCCTCAAGCTACAAAATAACATAATGAATGCAGATATAATTTAATGAATAAACTGACATGATTTACTTTAAAATGCAATATATTTGAAACAAGTATAACAATTTAAATTACTTGATACCTGATACTATGTGATATTTACTTGTATATTAGTCTTTTGCAGCAAACTGAGACTCAGTATAAAAATATTCTCAGACTTATTTTCTTCGATGTGCACAGGATGTGCTACATTAAGGACAAACTCCTCCATTCCTGTAAAAACCCAAGGAACAACTATTAAAATTACAAATAAATTCAATTTTCGTTCCTCACAAGATAAAATAGAGTATTACTATGGTATAATCCAAAATGAAAGAATGAAAAAGATTAATCATTAAAGCATACTTCAAGCCTACGCTTTCAGTGTAAAGAGGTATCATTTATGTTAAATTGTGTATACAGAAATTAAATGGTCTACTGGCTAACTGAATTCCATAGTGGACAGTATTATCCTTACCTTCTTTAAAAGACAGATGTATACAGTCTGTGCTTGTCATTATCCACGGGTGATCATCAGTAGTGAAATCCTTCAGCCAAGAACTGAAAGCACATTTAACATCATCTTCATGTATATCTTTATGCTAAACAGGAAAAATAAATAAAACTGTGTGTAAGTAAAAATGTTCTCTTTCTACGCAGGAGGCATTTGTTTCTCTTGTGGCAGTAGAGATGGAAGAAGATACAAGTCTTATTAACTTAGAAAAGAGGATTTTGCCAACAAACACCATTTTTATCAACTGCTCTATGGAAAGCATCTGCCTAGCCCTTGCTACAGCCACAGTTGAATCTTACGCTACCTCTAAAGATTTATCTTTGGAACACTGATATGAGGGCAAGATAAACCTTATATTATACTCCTCTCCTCCCTGTACACCCTTTTCCTAAAGAACCCTGGGCTCAGGCAATTCAGGGGCACCACCAACAAACTTCAACAGGCAGGAAAAGAGACCAAGGAACTTATCCCAGATCACCTACATAAATGAAATGGCAAAAGAAATTGAGTCTAGATAGCATATCTCTTGGCTAAGGAACTAACCATAAAAGCGTAATTCTTATCTAGAGAAGGGGGAATCAATGAAGATCTTGGAAGCAGTGTTCAGAAAGGAAAATGAAAGTTACTGTTATAATTGTTTCTCTATTTTTCTGGCTTTTTTGTTCAAGAACAAAAAAAAATTCAACTGAATTGTAAAGGAAAGTCAAAAATCAGTATCTAAAACATACAAAAGCACACATAACTACTTTTAAGATTTTAACAGATTGCTGCCAGAATATCACACAATCTTCTGATTTGGGGCAGTTCAACCCTTCCCCTATAGGTAAGAAACCAAATTAGAATAATGGGGATAAAGAGAAAAACTGCATAAGCGTTGTTATGATTGCAAGTGCTGTATTTAAAGCTTTCAAGGGCAGCTGACGTGGGAAATTATCAGCCCAGTGTTACACAGTAACAAGCACACAGTACATTATGAAGAAATACATTATTCCAGAGCCACATCTGATGGACTCTGAGAACTGGTACTACCCATGTTCTTACTGTCACAGATGCTCACTCAGAATATGTCTCATTTACTGGAAAACACAAGGATTCAATGATGGAACTCCAGAAAATAAAACCTTTAGCACGAGGATAAGAAAAATTAAAAGAAAGTAAAAAACTAAACAGTACATAAAAATTACTATAATTTCCCTGCTTTTTCTTAGCAAATGCACTGGGCATTGCAATGTTTGAAGAACATAAGCATGTCCACCCAGATGACTTAAACTGGATATTTACTCTTTATAATGTATACACTTAAAATTTGCTAGGTTTGAACCTGTATTAATGTACTTCAAATGAGGGTCTGATGCAAAACTATCATCAGTTACTGCTGCTATTTGGACAGTGGCTGTTTGAAACCTAATTTAACAGAAGAGTTATCTTTTCCCTGACAATGCCATTTCTCCTTCATGTCAACATCCTTTTTAAAAAGAAAGACATCAGAAATTCTCACAATCTGAGAAAAATGGAAGAACCTATGCTTAAAAGGTGCTATACAGCATTCCTCTAATAGCTTCAGGGAACAAGAAGTCAAAATTCAGAAGTTCTATTTCCTCCATCCTCTGTGACCTCTACCAGTTTTAAGTTATCACGCTAAACTATTTGACGTATCTGCCAAGTGCAACCCAAAATTTAATGGCTTCATGTTTACAGTACATTGTTTAAAATACAAAATACTAGATAAGCCCTGTTTAAACATATCATGGCAACCTATTAACTTAAGCTTACATAGTAAAAAGAAAAAGCAAGGAATTCCTTTGCAATTATGTCAGACACAATAGATAACTTTCAAACCATCATCTAACAAATTAAAACAAATGAATATAAAACTTCCCCAACATGATCAGAGCAACATTTCCAGTTTTCCAACACATGAACAAATATGTGATCAAGAATATCAACTCACTAAGTTCTGTTTGGGTTGCAGTGTCAGCGATACAGGAATTTTAGGAACAGATTCAACTGACTGAATTCGGACTGTTGAGTGTATTTCGATACGCAGTTTTTTTCTCAGACCATCTGGAATCTGAAATATTTTTAATAAAAGCAAGTATTAGAAAGCAAAATAGTTATAACACTGAATATATAACACAACATAAATTTCTTCATCACCAGTAGAGCCTCTACATTTGATCATTGATCTGTTTGTAATCAGCAAGAGAATTAAGAAGGAATAAAATTGATGGTGGTATCCAAATCTTATTCTATCATGCACACTTCTAATTACCTTTTATCCTATTTGTGAGTGTTCACAACAACTTATCTTCTACTTATTTCTTTAAATAAAACACAAAAGCTTAAAGAAGAACTATGATGAATTATTAGAATGTAGTCAGAATGCTTTTAGTATAGGAGAAAATCAACAATTTAATTTTCATTTTCTGATTCAAATTAATTTTACATGGGCAGGTAAATACATACAAGCCGTTAGAGAGATCAGAACTAAGCACAGCTGCAGCACAGAGAGAGAACATCCACTCTCCCCAAATCATACTAGTCAGTTTGCCTATTCAAAAATGAAACTCCTTTTCAATTATTCTGTTATTTTAAACTTATATCCAAATTTATTAAGTCTGAAAGACTTTATGATTGGTGGCATTGGAAAAATTGTTACATGCCTCAAAAGATTTCATGGCAAAGACAACTGCAGGCTCTTGTTCTCATTCTTAACACAGCAGTAAGTGAATGGTGAGATGCTTATTATGTCAAAATAGTCAAATGATGATTAGGAGCGTGTTTTATTTATTTTTGTTGATTCCACAGGTGCTTCCAGGAAAGAAAGAATATAATCAGGCAGTATCACAACAAGTTGATATATCAATATCTGCACACCAGGACTTGTGCTACCTTGAAGAATGGCATAAAAACTAAAATAAATTATATAAAAGCTAGTTATTTGATATTAATTTTTAAGACATATTTTAAAGAGTATCTAAAAGGACTTGCAAATATCATGTAGCACTAACATATGTGATCTCATTACTTTACAGTTCGATGACCCCTAGACCGTAAGGCAGATTTCAAAGTGTTAACTGATGAAAAGGGCCTCATTATAAAGTACTGAAATATAAGTAAGTAGATACTTTCACTTTCTCATGAACACAGTGGCTACCTACAGATTTTGAAGCAAGCATGCATTCCCTCCAGAAACACTGAAGCACCTTCCTCATTTGGTAAAAAAATGTTAAGAATGCAGAAACCCAGAGTACACTGTAAATCTCTGAGTATGATACTAAGTAAAGTAGTCCAGAATGACTGCAAAGCACAGCTCTAGTAAACAGTACTTGATTCTAGTATATTCTGCTTGAGAGTTTAACACAAAATCTATATCCCAAAACCTCACATTAAGTAGCCAATTCCACAGTTATCCAGTAGAAAATATTATCAAACAGAAAGCCCAAAAGATAGTGCGCTCAAACTGACCCAAACTCTTCCAACATGTAGGGCTTCCCCATTGTGGCCATATTCTATGACACTCTTTAGGTCTTCAAATGCATTCCAAACGATTTGAACAACAGATCCCTCAGTGGCTGCTTGACTGTTATTAGAATTAGAATGACTTTTGTCTTGAGTACTAGTCAAATTCTTTGGCTTTTCAAGTGGCAGATTTTGCTTTGCTTCTTCGTGACGCTGTCTTGGGGAGAGCAGCTCATTAATTTTCCCGTAAGATACTACAGGATTTGGATCCAAATCGATAAATTCTAAATTCCAAGGAAAAACATGAATAGCATTGCTTTTCAGATATGCATGAGTGGCAGATGCATTCTGTACGCTGGGAGGCTGGCACTGACATACTCTAAAAATGGAATCCATGTGAATTAAGTTCAGCAGCTTGTCTTTGAAGGTGCTCGTTTCATCTTTATCACACAAAGTCTTTTGTTTCTGCTCAGATGTATAAGAGAAAATGTTCCCTATGAAATTCCATATATTTGGGAGAACATTTGATCTGAACGTCATGTTTGCATCAGCCTTACTCTGATCAAGGACTTCAGGAATTAAGTAAGGTTGTTTGGCAAAAGGATCCTTTACTGTTTCTTCTTGCTCCATGTTATTTTTCACAAAATTTCTGAGCAAGAAGTCACTTTCTGTGGAAGGCGTGCTGGTGACATTCTCCTCCGGTCCATGTGTTTTGGGACATATCAGAAGCTCCGTGCATGGTTCTAATCTCCCATATGGGGCTGCTGGCATAAGGGTACCTAAGTATGAACAAAACATGCCAATAAATGCACCCATTCCAGCAAAACATCTTCCTGGAGGTGCCACAAGAGCCTTCAGTGATGCTTACCGATTCTGATGTAAACATGAGTGTGCTGTTCAACCCATACAGGAAAGACAGCTCTGGGAAATACTACTCGAATCTGGTCAAGAAGATGCTTTTCAAGAGAAGAAGCATGCAGTTCCTGGGAAAATGTGATACCATTATAAGTAAAATACTGCATACATTTTTATCATTTGTTTGAAAATCAAAACTGTACATCTCTTTCTAATACACCATTTGAGATACAAAATACAACTAAACCTCACTATGTTTAGTATTTCCTTAGGGGTTAAGAAGAAGGGGGCACTGTGCAAAAACCTGCTTGTGTCAGACTGTCTTCTGTAAGACAGAGACATTAACAATAGAAAGGGTTTTATTACCAGAATTTCCCAGTCATCTGCTGTAAGTGGTTCCACTTCTACTTGCTGACAGGAGGAGACATGGGAACAGGGTTCAAGAAATACCTGACAAAAGTAATACCAAAACATTTAACTTCTCATTTTTAAACATATAAAAGCTCTATCTTTAGTTCAACTAGGAAACTGCCATCCTTTTCATTATATGTTTTCAATACTTGGAACATACACCATCTTAATGACACCAGGTAATTTCATAAGCAGATTAATGCTCAATGGATTGGAAATGGATTGCATTGGGCACACTCTGTGACTTCAACAAGCCATGAATGGCAATGAATGTGAAAAAGAATCAAAAGCTTGATCAGCTGATAACAAAGAATCAATTTTTAATAGACACTGATCACATAATCATACTTCCATTTTTTAATATTTATTTTTAAATGTACAGGACTTTAGAAAGCTGCAATATCCATTGAGTTGTGACAAATTTAGACAAGGCAAAATCAGCTGAAAAATGAGGGAAAAGTACAATACAAAAGCAAGCCCAGCTCCTGTATGAATGGTTTCATAGGAAGCAATCCCACCTCCACAGAACAGTTTTAATGTCCTGTGAATCAGGAGGAATGATAAAAGCTACTGTGGCTTAGGTTTTTCAGAATGCAATAAACATGTGTTCCAAAATTCAGTTTTTACCAATGGTTTCATTTAACAAAAAGTAATGATTTTCAAACAACATCATGTCATTAATTTTTGAACAAACTTCATTAGTTTTTTCTTGAGACAAAACTAGTTACCCATACTCAGAGAGTTATATCGGGTCACCTTTTATGAAAGTAGCAATTAATTTTAAATTCCTCTAGATCCTCAGTTTGAAGTAAAAATTAAGAGGAATCTTTTCACCAACATGGCAAATAGAAGATCACATTATTATGAAACACAGCAAACATGCAATTCCTGAATCGAAAACAATGGAAAAACTACCTAGTCATTTGATTGTACAGATGATTATCACCAGGCAACAGTTGGTGAGGTTTTCTTAGGTTTCCCTTGTCAATTGTTTTCCTTTTGAAGGCTATTAGTTGCTAGAACTTACAAGGGCAGATACCTTGCTGCTGAACTACTAAATTAGAAATTTCTGCATCAGGCACAAATATTTCTTGAGAAAATATGTTAAAAAAGTAAACAAGGTAAGATACTACACTGCTCTGAGTCACATTCTTTGATGTCTTCTACGACATTGAATAAAATTTTGCAAGTAAGAGAACAGGCATATAGGAATATACTACACAACACTGCTGCATAGAACAGTATCTTTCTATTCTTTTTGTTTAAATCTCCAACTGTTAATATAAAAGAATCCCCTGGATTTCAACATTTTAGTATTCCCATGTCATAAAACTCTGCCTGCCTCTTGGGCACCTCTTCAAATTCTGCCCAATGACATCATTTACAAGAAGTTTAACAGTGTCCAAAAGCAAGAGCTGTTAAATACATGTTCAAAGAAAGAAGACACATGGAAACACATGATGAAGAGGCAGAAAAAGGAATGAAAATTCAACCCCAAGTAAGTTAAACAAGAAGAACTATACAGTAAGTCAATACTTAGTTACTTTAAAACAACAGCAACTCCTAGCAGGATATTCCCATTACCAAATTGTTTAATTGCTTAAAAGTCTATTTTCCTAAAATTAATGGCACTGAAGATAGTTACGCCATTCCTGCCAAGAGCTACCTACAAGCCTATCCTAACACTGTTTAGGCAATTGTCAATGATTTAATGAGCAAATCTTTTTATGTTTGAGATATTTCATGACAGTTAACTTTTCTCATGAGCAGACACAAATTAAGCAACTGTCTAAATACATGCAAACAGGAGGTCATGGCTAACTCATAAAATATTACCTTTTCAGGTATCTTGCAATACATTATTTTTAAAAAAAAAATTGCATTTCAAACCTGTTCTCCATCTCTGATGCCAAGTTTCTCTGCTAACTGTCTGTTAATCTCTGCAATGTTTTCACCCTGGTGACCTCGATGCCTGATTTCCATCCAGCTCAAAAATATTGGCTGATTACCACAGCACACTTTCACAGCTTGGCCCTATGAGTTTCAAAGAAATAAAATTAATTAACATAAAACAAGCTAACTAAGATGATTATTATACAATCATAATTGTATTTAATTAGAGAGATGAAAGAAAAACATTTTCTGGATTTTACATTTTATTTGCACAACTCAACACAGAAGTACGTGTTGGTTTCAATTCTTAAACAACTGTTTATTTCTATGGGCTATTTTTAAGTAAGAAAAGTAATTCTTCTTTCTTCTGTATTACAGGGTATCAAAAAGTAGTTTACAAAAACGTGTAACTACATATTTGTATTCCCCAAATGAGGAAAGAAAACAAGTAAATGCTTCAATTTTACAGGAATTTTATCTATTTTTTACCTTCTGCAATTAGAATTAGCTTTTGATTCAATTTGAGTCTATTGTTGACTTAGTAATTACTGATCCTCTTTTAAACATTTTTGTCCACGGGATGCATTCAATCTGCTATTTCTATCAAGTTTTCAGGGATCGTATCTTTCCATTTCGCAGCCCAGGTTAAGTGAAGCCGAAGCCCACCATCACCGACCCTGTGCACAGTGACACTGCTCGCCTTCAAAGCAATTCTCCGTTCCCTCCGGCCAGCAAACCCGTGAAACATTCAGCGCCTGCAGCTCAAAAGCAGCTCGCACTTACCCTGGACTTCGGGCAGCTCCGCCACCCTCCTCCTCCCACCCCAAGGCCGCACGGGCAGGTTTCCACACGCCCGGGTTGTGCCGCTGTTTGAGACGCCCCTTTCGGCCCTGGGAGACCAGGATTTGCTCCCACCTCCTGCTGCCGTCCCCCGCGGTCCATTCCCCTAGCTCCGTGCCCGTGGCACCGCAGCGCGCTCTGCCCCCGCTCCCACCGCTGGAATGTTATCTCCCTAAAGCCGACCCGACGCGTTTTATTTACGTACACTCAGAACGAGGATTCTGCACGGACTGACCACCGCACCTCCCACCACAATGATAAATTCACACCTAGTTCGGGAGTGCTGGCGAGTTACCGTGAGAACTAGTGTGAAACAGGGTACCGAGAGACACGCAGGTGCTCACGGTGCAGACCGCGTCGGGGGAGACAGACTCCCATCTCTCCCGGTTTTTATCAGGAATGGATGACAAGGCTGGGCAGCGCTGGGGGCGAGGGAAAGGGGCTTGCCCGACGCCCGCCCGTGAGGGGTGCCCGGCCGCGGGGAGGGGATGGGGGCTGCGCTCCCGCAGTGCTCGCCGCCTGCCCGCGGCTCCCTCCGGCCGCGCCCCGGTACCTGCTGCAGGCGGAGGAGCGAGGCCAGCGCGGGCGGAAGGTGCACGAAGCAGTCGCGGGTGCTGCTCAGGACGACGGTGGCGGCGGCGGCTCCGCCGGGATCGCCCCCGCCCCACATGGCCGCGGCCTCCGGGCCCCGCGCCGACCGGCCTGCCGGGACGGGGCCGCCCCCCCGCAGTGGTACAGCCCGGCAGCGGGACAGCCCCCCCGCCCCGCAGTGGTACAGCCCGGCAGCGGGACAGCCCCCCCGCCCCGCAGTGGTACAGCCCGGCAGCGGGACAGCCCCCCCGCCCCGCAGTGGTACAGCCCGGCAGCGGGACAGCCCCC